>CM070008.1:4452352-4777551 GCA_036247105.1 Cirrhinus mrigala | reverse complement strand
TCAGAAACCACAGTTGTCCACTGCAAAAGATGAACTTCAACAGATAATTGTGTTGATGCAATACTTTAGCATGGCTCATGGGTCCACACCAGCTCCAAAACTCGCAAACACTTCATGTTTCGTGGAAGAGGATCTCACCTAAATCCTTTGCACCATCATTGGACGAGGAAGAGAAAGAGACAGATGTATTACAGATTAAAGGATTAGCGTCAGACCTGCCTCTAACTCCTAATTTGAAAGCCTTAAGCCTCCATCAGAGCCCAGAAGGGCTCATCCAAGGTGCTGATCTGGCTCATCCATGCTTGTTAAGAGAGCTAGATCCTGACAAAGCCACATCATAAAGCTAGGGAGATTTTGCCAGCAAACATATTACTGACACAATTTTTCTGAGTACTGAAGATAATATTGCAGTCTTTGTTGCCAGTGACCTTATAAAATTGACCAATATGAAACCTGTGTCAATCCCGACACTGGGAACAAGGACAACTGTAAAGATGTGCATGACCACATTTGTACCTCCTGAACTTTGTAAATAAAAAAAAAAAAAAAAAAAACATAGTTTGAAACAACCCTACTATTGCTTTCTGGTGCAAATTCTCCATGTGACCACCTGGGTCAGTATCACAGCAGTCCAGTAATTGGTGTTACAGATGGATGCAGCTCAACCACACAAGACCACCTGGTCGGCAGCTGAAAATCTTGACTACTGAAGTGGTCTAAGTCTAATGTGTGAAATGTAGTCTAGTAGGAACTTCTAACAACTTTCCTGTATAATATATAGGCCTAATAATAAGAGTTGTGGATGACATGTAGGTTACCAATAGAAATGTGTCTCATGTACTCTGGCAAGAACTGATATGACTATTCTTTCTTTTTCTTTCTTTCTTTCTTTCTTTCTTTCTTTCTTTCTTTCTGTTAAATTTTGTGATCTACTTTTATGGCCAGAGAGGTCTATAATACCTGGACAAAGTTATTGTTAGCATTCCCAGTCATCTCAATGGTAGTTTTTTTGGCAGCCACAGGACCCCAGAAGTCTGCACTTTTGCCATTTTCAGCACATTAAGTGCAAATAGCCTGCCTAGTTGGCAGAGGCTATTTACACTACATCCGCTGACCAATGTGTGATTGGGCTGGCCAACAATACAAAAGGCAACATCTACAAACAGCTCCAGTGGTGGAGATGGTTAAACATTTTTTTTCCTCTGTTTTTAAATCTCATATCACATTGGACACATCGTAAAGGGATTTATTTTCAATAAAACTAAAGAAAATAATCAAAATTTGAAAATAAAGAATCGGGTAGGGTTAGGGTAGGTGTAAGGATGGCTAATATTGTCCCAATAAGGCAGCATCCATTTAATAATTTGAATTAAAATTATAATTTACACTCAATATGTTATTATTACATACTGTTTTATAATGTACTACAATAGTGAGGTGCAGATAATTGCAATTATTGCAAATGTATTTGTAATAACTAGTATAAATAGCAGAAAATCCTGCTATTTTAACAGTTTCAATAGAATATATAGCTATTTGCACTTAGTGTAAATAGTAGGGGTGTAACGATACATGTATTCGTACCGAACCGTCACTGTACGGGCATCTCGGTTCGGTGCGTGAGGCCATACAACGAATACAGGCAATTCACCCCAATCCAAAAGGGGGTGGCTGCAGTAATGCAACTCTGTTTGATAACTGGCCGCAGAAGAACTGCGAATGCCAGGAGTTGCGCACTTGAAAACAAAGCCCACTAGACAGTGACCATGTGCTGATTCTGAACGCGTCTCTCACTGACAAAGGAGTATAACATTACTTTAAAGGCTTGCGCACTTAACTGTCTGCGAAATGTTGCTTTGTGCTCTTGTATCCTAACTCTCTCATTCGGCACAAATCCAAATATTCCATGATCTTTCCATGTTTGTGATGCATCCAAATGCTAAACTATTATTTATTATGTAAATTATAGACTTTGTACTTCAGTCGCGTTCTAACGGTGACACAGTGAGCTGATGTTCGGTTCAGTGCATTTTATTTTGCTAAAGTACCAACTGCGCTGTCAAATTAGCAATGCTAGAAGCCTGGAACTGATATGTTTCGTGTTTGTGTGCGCTGGCGCGATTACTTCAACTTTCCTCATACCAGCAAAATCAACTTAAACAAAACAAACAGAATGTCGATTTCTGCCATTTGAGTTTCCTTTCTATCACAAAACTGAACTGAAACTCAGCAAATATAGGCTATGTTACGTGTCGCACAGTTTTTCCTTTCCCTTGTCTGTCAGTTAACTAAATTAAATATATTTCAAGTATTTATTCCTTGTATGTATATATGTATGTACAGATTTTATAGCCCTATATATGACATTAATTTGATGTAATATTTAGAAAAAAAAATAATTTGTACTTTTTAAAATAAATGAAAAGAAACCTAGCAGACTTGTTTTTTTTTTGTTTTTTGTTTTTTTTTTTCTGTTGTACTGAAATCGTTTCGAATCAAGGTATGTAAGGTATGCTAGTAAATAGCATATCGCTAAAAATACTGCTATTTTCACTTAGTGTAAATAGCATCTATCGCTAAGAAAATATGCAATTTTCACTTAGTTTAAATAGCATCTGATTGCAGGTATTTTTGTACCAATCAACTAGCTGTAAATTCCATGTGACTAAATCACTCTTCAGCCCTTTAAAAACAAATCAGGTGGAGAAAAAAAAGTCCAAAAATATATGGGAAAATGTGCCTTTACAAAGATATCCCGTTATCCACCTGAAATGTCTAGTGAGCTGAGCTAAAAGCACGTTCAGTGTTATCTGAAACAGATAAACATAAATCTGGCAACCTTTTATAACATTGGCTGTTGTACATATTGTGGCAGTTTAGAAACAAAATGTCGGTTGAATGGTGCTTAAAGGTTAATGTTTCACTGCGTTTGAAAAAAAAAAAATACCACATACACTAAACCTAACCAATAGTGTTAAGAAAGAATTTGTTGGGGCAACCATGCCATTTTAGCTTGTTTTTACAAGTCTTTGACCTTTTACCATGATTCATGTTTCACAGGACTTGTACCCTAGTGCTCTGCATCAAGTGCAATGCTCTACCAGGCAAACAAGAAAGCCATCGATATGGAGATGATTATGTGATACAAATGTCAAAATGTATTCATTTATAAATCATACACTATGGTAAAAGTATTTTGAAGACATCACATAGTGTTGTGCAAGGAACTCAATGTAATAAAGGAACTTTATTAATCGATAATCTGCCCATGTAATAATAATTTGTCTAAAAAAGGAATAGAAATTGTTGGTGTTTTACTGCCATTGTTGTTCATTTGAACTGAAAGCTGCGGGACATTTTAAAAGGACATTTTTGCAGTTTTGCAAAAATATAGATAGAGGCATGTTTCTGCCAATAACCCTATGCTGTAAAAGGGCATTTGTTGAATGGTCATCAATGGAAAAGATGCATTTTGCTGCAAGATGGTGTAGGTACAACATCTAGCCTACAATTCAGGGGCTAAGGGGGCCATACTAACCAGTCCAAACTTGTTCCCTTTGCTGTGGCAAATGTGTACCTGAGATGATTTTTCCTACACTACATTATACCAAACAAACATTCACCAAAAGTAAGCCCACATTTTAATTATGCTCCTTTTCAGTAGTTTGTACATTTGTGCAAATGCTTGCCAAGAAGTCTGGAGAGGCCTCTCCTCGAGATTCCTGCCAGTCTGACAGGAATTTTTTAGAGGACATCCTCTGGTCATGAAATGCATGAATTTTAAGCATAGTGAAATAATGGACAACCTTTGCCTCAAGTGTTTAATTAACATATGGATAAGGTCTTTCACCTGCATGCTCGGCCCCATTGGGACATCTGTCCGATTCCTCTATATCTAGCCCACGGGTTATGACTATCTAGAGTGACTTCTCTTTCCACTGGCGTCTGACTCAGGACTCACTCAAGAGCCCCTGAGGACTCATTAGCAAGACAGAGCGAGACGATTTCAACTTTCAATATCTTGCCATCTTGGGCAGATGGACAGGCAGCCTAGGCAGAAAGAGTGTAAAATACTGATAATTCATGCAGTTTCTTTAAATTCCCTTGATCCTAAGCCCACATGAGAAATGGAGTCAGCTACTGTCGTGAATATGTCAGTGCTCAGGGGGACCATTCTGACTACTTATTGGCTACATATACTTATTGGCTTTGACTACATAATCATTCAGCATTTATCATAAATAAAAAAAAAAAAAAAAAAAAATCAATGAGTTTATTAGCATGGAATTGTAGTATGAGGTAGGAATTTAAAATAACTCAGACAACCTTCTCAGAGGTAATATTGGAGCAAATTTCCCAATCAACCAAACTTTTGTTGTTGTTTAGGTCAAGTTCATTTACTTAAAGAAATCATGACTTGAACTTAATTTGAGAAGTTGATGACAAAGAATCAGAATCATTGTAAAAATTACTTGGGCTAGATTTACCAAACAGAGCAAATCAGCATGAGACTGCAACCCCAAAAAGCGCCAATGAAAGTGGAAAGGTCTGTGAGTGATATACTGACAAAGTGCAAAATAAAAAACACTGATGAAGCCAGATCATATTAATTAATGACAATCTACCAAGAGCAACACACATTAGTGTAGGGTCACAAACAAGCACAGCCAATGATAATCAGGTGTACTAACAACATAGGCACAAATTGGATTAAGACATTTTTCAGGAGGCATTAAATACCAGTAAACTGACTACTGCAAACGTTATTTAAATAGTCTCATCCCGTAAATATTGCGTCTGAAATGGAAAGACTTACATATTACAACAAATACATATGCAATAAGGTCAGCCTCAGCCATAAATTTATGCCTTGTCATCACTAATTTTCACTGTGTGTCTTTAGTAAATCCTGACAATAGTTTTTTTGTTTTGTTTTGTTTTGTTTGTTTGTTTGTTTGTTTGTTTGTTTGTTTGTTTGTTTGTTTGTTTGTTTGTTTGTTTGTTTGTTTGTTTGTTTTTAAATCAACAAAACAAGCTAGCAGTAAATCTGGCCCTCAAAAAATTCTACTTGCTCAGTATTATTCATTGCATGTTTTATTGCAGAAATGCACATGCCAAGGAGAACAAAGTATAAGTCTTAACGATAACATCATATGAATACTTAAATGAACACTCATGAAGTATAAGAAACTATTTTCTTACACCAGGGATTCAGGATCTGGCATTGCTAGTCCAAAAAATGTTAATTTAAAATATGTTTAACAATTATGTGATATAGATTATATACACCAATTCAATAAACAATAAATAGCAAGTAGTTAAGAGAAGAGAGAACTTTACATTTTTGCACTGCCAACAACTAGTTCCAGACAAAGCCAAAGCAAAGCTGATGTGACATGCAGTAGTGGTAGTTTGATGCCTTGAGGTTCTCACATAACATAAACAAAGTTTTTGAAAAAACAAACAAACAAACAAACAAAAAAACGGTCATATACTTGCAAAAAAATATGCATGGGGGAAAACAAACAAGCAAACAAAAACTCCTGTTGATTGTAAGTATTTTGAAAACATAAATCCATCATTTACAGACAAATTGTTTACTTTTGGTTTGCAACATAGACGGCTCCAGTCAGATCCAATACAGTTGACAGCTTCATCTTTCAACAAAAGGTCTCCATTACACTGTCTCATTTACAAAACAATCTGCAGTCAAATGTTCCAAACAAACATATATGATGCGATCAAGGAAAAAACAACACATTTTTTTAGGTTTTGATCTACCATATGAAAGCTGGGTTCAAGCCCTTTCCAAAACTGTTTTATTTTGTCCTTGAATGTAACAGAAGTTATGGCTATCTTAAATTGGCTGATAGCTATGATTTTCAGGAATGGAATTTTCATATCACAGGTTTAACGTGAGCTGTCTGTCTGGAGCGTTATACTGCATTATTACACAAACAGAGAGTTTTCTGTTGTTTATTATGGGCATAGTCTCTGAACTTTTGATCACCCTGTTAGATCGCTGTCTCCATGCCTAGACAATTAAGATCCAGCCCTGGACGCCAGATGCCGTCAGAAAATATCAGTTTGTCCGGTAACAGAACAACTCGTCAGCAGAGTAGTCTAATACCCAAATCCTGTTAACAGGAGGTCTTGTCTGGTATCCAAAAATACCAAAACACTATTAACAGTTTTCTATCAGCCAAGAAGTTGACTGAGGAAAAGGCCAGTGAAAGTGAAGAGCAGAAGCAGGAGACGAAGTAAGGATGGTAAAAAGGAGCAGAGTTTATTGAATAGTCTTAGTTGCATATGTCTCAATGCTCAGACTTCGTCTGAAGAACACAAATCCAACAAGTATTGTTATACCAAACTGATTCACAACAACATTCCATAAACCTTGAGTTTCTATAAACATTCCCTTGTATCTCTTATTCATGAAGACAAACAGCCCTTGAAACCACAGTCATAAGACTAAACAACAATGGAAAAAATATATATATAAAAAAACAACAACTATAATATAATATAAATGACTAATCAATTAATGAATCAATAAAATGAATATATAAATGACTACAATATATTATTTATAATGATTATAAATGATTATATGATTAACCATGAATAAATGAATAAAGAATAAATTAAAAATATATAAAAAGAAAACAAAACACAACACAAATGTATGGTTGCTCTCAAGGCAAAACACCCAGTTTGCATTTGAGGATCGTCCGTTGATCAGGCCATACTCTTCCCTTCTACATGTTCAAAAGAACAGGTCACTTCTGTCATACCGCATACCAGCGTTGGTTGAGGGAGATTCTCTGACTGTTGTCGTACAACAGTAAACTGTAATCTGATTAAGCAAATCAACACTCATATGAAAATGTACAAGAGTAAGATGACACTCTTGAAATTGTGACTAAAGCTTTTAAAAGTGTCCCAATATAAATCCAAACCATGTGTCCCACATGTTAAGGACCATAATTCTCAGTCAAGTTTAGCTACTTGCGTAGATAAAACTTAAACTGCTTTTCTGGTATTATCTAAGATGTACAAACAACATTCAGTTGCAATCACTTTATATGATTCATCAAGTTTCACCCTGTGATTGGTGCAATGTGAATTTCCAAAAACTCATTGTGAAAACATATTCTTTACCAATTCTAATTCCACGTGCTTTCACCTTTTCCAACTATTACCACCTTTGGCCATTTGTCATATTTAGCATCTTTCCATTTCAGCATCTCAGCATCAAGGTTTCTGTGCCCAAGTATTTACTGAAGTTGCCTGTCAGGTTGATTAATTAGAAACTAGAATTGTTAATTGGATGGTACTGTTCAAAAACAAATTAGATAATGGTAATAGATGTGCATGCAAATTCCACTATGTAGAGAGAGCTGAGGAAAAATTCTCTTAAGGATCTTTTGAGATTTAACCACAATTACAAGACTATGACCTTCTAGTCATGGACAAATGATTGAATCACATCATGTCATGTTTGACCATATCTTGCAGCATGATGATAATAAACCACTCATTAATTGGCCTGATTGATTTTGTATGATAAATATATGACTTAAAATACCTTTGTATATGTGTTATAAACAATTTTAATAATAAAAATTTTCGTAGCTCAGAATGCCTCTATCCATGAAATGTCTCAGGAGTCTGTTCTCGAAGAGTCTCGGTAGTCTGCTCTTGAAGTGTCTCTGTAGCTTGTTCTGTTCTTCTCAAAGAACCATCTTGAGTTTGAAGATTGCGAAGTTCCGTCTCTCTCTCTCTCTCTCTCTCTCTCTCTCTCTCTCTCTCTCTCTCTCTCTCTCTCTCTCTCTCTCTCTCTCTCTCTCTCTCTCTCTCTCTCTATCTCTCTCTCTCTCTCTCTCTCTCTCTCTCTCTCTCTCTCTCTCTCTCTCTCTCTCTCTCTCTCTCTCGTTCCCTGAAGTTCCTGTTATTCTGTTAGCCGTTGTTTGTCGACACAAACTGTCTCCCTTATGATAAGGCTCGAACCTCTCAGTGAATTTCTGGAAGGTCACTGACAATGATCTGCGAAAACAAAAAAACGAGAAAGGAAAACAGAGGCTGTTCTTTTTGAAAAACAAGATTGCTTAAACTTCGTTTGAATTATTTTGACTCCATTATAACCTCGATAGATAAACAGAGAACTGAGACCAGTTGGCGACTAAACTGTAGACCGGTGAAAGTTAATCATCATAGCCCCCCACCCACCATATCTTCATCATGAGGTTAGCCCCCAAGTCACCAAAAGACAAGGTTCTTCCTCATGACTCCTTCCTACAGCATTTCGCCGGGTCTGATTCAAAATTAATGAGCAAATTCACAATGTCTAATATCTATCCATTTAATTTTGGCTAATAATTCTACATAATTTGGATCTGAAGGGGTTGCTAATGATAAACTTATTTTAGCAGAATTCTATGCCCACCCCCCTCTGGAGGAGGTTTCCATACATCCTTAAGCCTGAATTCAGACCTTTGTATTGCCTCAGTTAAAACCAATCGATATATCAGAAGAAAATCTGAATTAAGTGCACACCTGCCATGGCAAGATCTCCCATAGCAACAGCTGACCTTCAGCCAAAACTGAGCTGATAAATTCATATTATGCACAGAAATAATAGAAGCATATCCAACCATGCTAGCCCTGTCGTAGCACATTTGCCAGTACAATCTCAGAGTGTGATTAACTCTTTCAAATGATGAATGTCATTGTTGGTACTATGAAAATCCAATGAAATCCACAGACTTTGTGACGTTTCTGACCATTAAAATATGTTTCCCCTGGTCAGAATCAATAGTGTCTGACACTCCCATCAGGGAATGATGTCTCAAACCAATATTTAGCCATAAAGACAGCAGTACCTATTGATAGTAAAAATTTTGCCAACTATAACCAAAACATCCCAGTAACCCTGGCATTTTTATAAAGCGTCATGAAATCACAAATTCACAAAACAGCCCTGAGGGTGCAGGTTTTCCCAGCCAAAAAGAATAGGGTTGCCAAATTGTGTTTTTTGATGTAACACATCCGTTAACTTCTTCCACATGTTTCCTAACAAGCCCCTCACCCATATTGTTTAAACACGAACAAATTAAAAACGCCTAAGTGACGGACACACACTGTGTATCTGGTGTGACCAGAAAAGGAAGCAAGGTTCAAGCAAGGAGCAAGGAAGCAAGGAGCTAAATTATCATCCATCTGATAATTTAGAAACAATCAAATCCACACAGATTTGCGTCTTGGCTTTGTCTTTGAGCTGTGAGTGAGGTGTTTCAGTGCACAGATGACATGCCTGAGCAGTGAAGATTTCTGCCGTTCATACGGCAGCAACCGTAGCTGCCTGGTCAGCGAGGGTCATCCGTCTCACCTCTTAGTGAGAAACCACTCTGCTGCCAACCTGCTCCAAAATCATGCACAACACCCAAAGGCACAATGGGAGTCCATGTAGATTTCAGCATTTTCAGCTGTTTTGTCATTTGCCAACTCACATTTTGAGCAACCAAATTAACTAACACTGAGGCTTTTAGTCTGTAGTTGCTGCTCAACCTGCCATAGATGTAATGTAACCAATGCAAAATCTCTGCCACTGTATCTGATATATCTAGTGCAAATGCTACTTGTGTCAATTCCTCAAAAACTATTCCAGCCTCAGGAGTTAAGTCATTGAGCCCTGATCTTAACAAATTGAAGAAAACTGTTTATCACTGCAGCTCATCTGCAAAACGTTAATCCAACTACCCCTGTAGTTACATCCTCAAAAGAATCTCAGCTCTTGAATAGTTCCAGAAATCAGATGTGTCCTAACATCTCACAGTAGCTAGATGTGACACCAGTAGTGTTAAATCAAAATCTTCAAAAATATTTGCAAAGATTGTTAAACCCAAAAAATAGCTAGTAGCATTGACTAAAGCCCATTAGCAACATCAGTTACTAAAACCCATTGTTGTCTTAGAAATCTCTCAAAAATGACCAGTTTCACATGTCATTGAACTTTGTCAAAATAACCTGATGAAATCACTCTTTCTCAGAGTCTGACACAAGATAATTTCTCATTAAGCTGTTGTTTTTCAAGCTGATAAAAATACGGGCATGCAAGATTTAAGTTCCCCCAAATTGTTAACAGATATAAATATAGCATATAAATATGTATATAATCTCTCCAAGTTTCCTTGGAGGGTTTTAGACTGCAAATCAAGATTCACACCGGCTAGGCTAGCACTCTCTGCTCATGCTATATCTTTGCAGCTATCATAATAATAATTTAACAGTGAGATTAGTGTCTGCATCACATCTAAACCCATAAAATTTCAGAATTTCAGAGTTATTTACCCTGCTGTTATGTGATGTGATGTGCTTTCCACACACAAAAACAAACATCCTCAAGTTTTTGTTCAAACTTTGTCCCTTTTTCTTTGCCCAGATTCTCTTTGCCTTTACAGCAATAACTTTAGCGTCTATTTAATCTGACAAATATGTTTGAGAACTTTAAAAACATTTTGAACATTTTTTAAAAAACCTGTTTAACCCCTTCAGTTTTCCTGTTGTTCTTAGGTTAAAATGAGAACACCTTTCGACGCTGTGATTGTATATTTAGCAACTATTAATCATGTGTTAGTGCTTCTGTTTATTGATCTTAAAATGCTCTTCCAATTGATGTCAAAGTCAATTATCTAGCTTAACATCTGACTACTCCATAACTGTAGAAATGATATCATCTGACCCAGTAGCTTAGCTACCCATACGGTACGTACTGAATTTCTATGAAATGCCAAACAGAACACACTCACTCTGCATTCCAGTAGTTAAGCCAGCAGAAGACGCCTGCAAGAGTGGTCCCCGTCCTCACTCGTGGCCCGTAGTCAGAAGCCCAGTGGTCTGGGACATTCCACTGTCTGGTCATGCGAAAAGCAACCCCGACAGCTCCGTGTTATTCCATCCTGCCGACAACGCCAAAATGTTAGATCGCTGTCTCCATGCCTAGACAATTAAGATCCAGCCCTGGACACCAGATCCCGTCAGAAAATATCAGTTTGTCCGGTAACAGAACAACTTGTCAGCAGAGTAGTCTAATACCCAAACCCTGTTAACAGGAGGTCTTGTCTGGTACCCAAAAATACCAAAACACTATTAACAGTTTTCTATCAGCCAAGAAGTTGACTGAGCAAAAGGCCAGTGAAAGTGAAGAGCAGAAGCAGGAGACGAAGTAAGGATGGCAAAAAGGAGCAGAGTTTATTGAATAGTCTTAGTTGCATATGTCTCAATGCTCAGACTTCGTCTGAAGAACACAAATCCAACAAGTATTGCTATACCAAACTGATTCACAACAACATCCCATAAACCTTGAGATTCTATAAACATTCCCTTGTATCTCTTATTCATGAAAACAAACAGCCCTTGAAACCACACAGTCATAAGACTAAAAAACTGTAGAAAAAAAATATTAAAAAAACAACAAATATAACGTAATATAAATGACTAATCAATTAATGAATCAATAAAATTAATATATAAATGACTATAATGATTATTATAAATGATTATATGAATAAGCATGAATAAATGAATAAAAGAATTGTCACACGCACCGGATCACGTGAGGTCACGAGGTCCCGGAAGTAATCTCCGTGGCTATATAAACAGGAAGTAAGGTTGGTTTGGCACCAGACATTGAGTTCATGTGGGACTCTTTTGAAGGTCGTCTTCTCACCGATCGTTTCTACTCACGTGAGTACCGCTCTCCGGAGCTTTTGTGTGTTTGTCTGTGTGCGTGTGAGAACGCGGATTTCCTGGTGGGAATCTCAACTCCTTTGTCGGAGCGTTCTCAGATAAATTGCGTGGTTAACCTGCTTGTTCGTGTACATCCGTGTTCGAGCTCTCCGCCACGCTACACAGGGACCTTTCCTCGATCTTTCATTTCCTGTCTTGCCTCCGTGACAGAATGTCTGGTCCCGAGATGGTCCCGGCGGATTTGGAACAGCTGGTGGGAGTGATCCGGCAGCAGGCTATGGAAATTGTGAGTCTGCGGCAGGAGCTGGTGCATTTCCGAGCGGAGATTATCGCACTGCGCGCCGAGACCGCCGCCCTGCGGGCGGAATGCGCGGGTCTCCGTTCGGATCTCACTGCCCTGCAGGCGGACCATGATGACCTGGCCGCTGTACAGGCTCCTCCTACCGAACCAATCCGCCAACCTCCCCCTGTCAGTCATCCTAAGATATCTCTCCCGGACAAATGGGATGGGTCCGGGACCAAATGTGAAGTTTTTCTCACCAATCTCAATCTGGTTTTTGAGTTTCAGCCTTCACGTTACCCCACTGACCGCAGCAGGATCGCTCTCCTCACGTCCCTCCTCACGTCCCTCCTCACGGGGCAGGCAGCCGAGTGGGCTACGGCGGTTCTGAAAGCCGATGGGGACAATGCTCATTCATATCCGGCTTTTACCACCGAACTCAGAACCGTCTTTCAACACCCTGAGAGCGAGGTGGAGGTCGACTCACGCCTCTACCACCTCAAGCAAGGGAGTCGCAGCGTCAGCAGATACACCACGGAATTTCGCACCCTTGCTGTTCAAACAACCTGGTCAAACGCCGCTCTCCGCACAGCCTACTATGAAGGACTCTCCATCCGTCTCAAAGACGAACTGGCTGTGCGGGAGCTCCCTGACACCCTGGAGGGCATGATCCAACTGGCCCTCCGGGTGGATCAGCGGATGAGTCTCAACACTAAATCTGTTTTCCGTTCCTTGACAGGACCCCCCGGTTACCAGAGGACTCCAGAGCCATCTACCTCTCACGCTGTCGCTGCGTCTCCACCACCTCCACCAGTCGCCTCAGAGGCCCACTCAACCGGAGCCGGGGAACCCATGCAAATAGGGCGCACCTCCCTGTCAGCGGCAGAGAGGGCCAGACGCTACCACGAGGGCCTGTGTGCCTATTGCGCCTCCCCGGACCATCACCGAGCGATCTGCCCTCTTCGTCCGGGAAACGGACAGACCAGGTGAAGAGGGGGAGGTCTTCATCTGGTCCCACCACTGCGAAAACCTACCCTAAGTCCTTCATTTCCCGGTTGCTGCTACAGGTATCAATCCTCATGGGCCACCTACGGGTCGAGACCACCGCATTCGTTGATTCGGGTGCGGCTGGGAACTTCATCGATCAGGCTTATGCTGCCCAGTTGGGGATTGTAAATGAGGCGTTATCCCAACCTTTGAATGTCACCGCCCTTGACGGTCGCCCCCTCAGCTTTAGCCCCATCACTCATCGCACTCAGGAATTAACACTGGTCATCGGCTCACACTCCGAGAACATTCACTTCTACGTCACCAAGCTTCCCGCACCACCGATCATCCTTGGACACCCCTGGCTCATCACTCACGACCCTCTCATTTCCTGGACTTCCAACCGGATCATTCACTGGGGTGCGACCTGTCAGGAGCTCTGTCTCCGGGCCAAGGTTGGGACGTGTTCGGGGGAGTCCGAGGCCCCCGATGTCGACCTCGAAGCTATCCCCGTCCAGTACCGCGACCTGGCCGAGGTCTTCAGAAAGCGTAGCGCGGCTCGGCTGCCTCCTCATCGCCCCCTGCGATCTCGCTATCGATCTCGTGCCGGGCGCGGTACCGCCCCGCGGCCATCTGTATTCCTTGTCGGCCCAAGAACAACTGGCGATGGAGGAGTACGTGGCGGAGGGTCTTCGCTCAGGTAACATCCGACCCTCCAGCTCACCCGCGGCCGCGGGGTTCTTCTTCGTCAAAAAGAAGGACGGGGGTCTCCGACCGTGCGTTGACTATCGGGGGCTCAACCAGATCACCGTGAAGAACCGTCATCCACTCCCTCTTATCAACACCGCCCTGGACGCCCTCTCTGGTGCCCACTTCTTTACGAAGTTGGATTTACGGAGCACCTACAACCTGGTACGCATCAGGGAGGGTGACGAGTGGAAGACGGCATTCATAACCCCCACCGGTCACTGCGAGACCCTTGTCATGCCCTTTGGCCTCTGCAATAGTCCAGCTGCTTTTCAACACTTCATTAACGACGTTCTCCGGGACATGCTGGGTAGATGGTGTTATGCCTATTTGGATGATATCCTGATCTACTCCAAGACCCAAGAGGAGCACACCCAGCACGTCCGAGCAGTGCTACAGAGGTTGCTGGCCCACCAGTTGTTCTGTAAGTTGGAGAAATGTGCTTTCCACCAGCACACCACCACATTCCTTGGTTTTGTCATCTCAGCCCAGGGTGTGGCCATGAATCCCCAGAAGCTGGAGGCTGTGCGTGCGTGGCCCCTACCCACGTCGCTTAAACAGCTACAGCGGTTTCTGGGGTTCGCCAATTTCTACAGGCGATTCATCCGGGGCTTGAGTTCCACTGCAGCGCCTCTCACTGCTCTTACTAAACCATCTCGCGGAGACTTTCACCTCACCCCGGAAGCCACCCAGGCATTCAAGTCACTCTGCCATCAGTTTACCACTGCACCTGTCCTCATTCATCCAGAACCTTACCGGCATTCGCCAGACAAAGCAGCTGAACCCGAGACAGGCGCGGTGGGCACTTTTCTTTGAGCACTTCAACTTCCACCTCTCATACCGCCCCGGATCCAAGAACACTAAAGCCGTTGCACTCTCCCGTCAACACCAACGTTGCACCATCACCTCCGAACCCGCGCCTGTCTTACCCTCCCAGATCATCATGGCTCCCCTCCGGTGGGGGTTAGAGGAGAGAGTTCGCCAGGCGCACGGCCAACACCCACCACCACCGGACACGCCCGCTGGACGCCTCTTCGTCCCCAACATCCTTCGACAGGAGGTGCTCCAGTGGGGACACGACTCCACGGTGGCTGGACACCAGGGAGTCCAGAGAACCATCAATTTCATCGGCCGGGCCTTCTGGTGGAGGACGCTGAGGAAGGACGTACAGGAGTACGTCCAGGCCTGCAACATCTGTGCCCGTTCTAAGAACTCCAACGCACCCTCCACCAGGGAGTTGCAGCCCCTCCCTGTACCCAAACGCCCTTGGACCCACATCTCCCTCGATTTCGTCTCTGGACTCCCCGAATCCCAAGGAAAGAACACCATCCTTACCATCGTGGATCGTTTCTCCAAAGCCGTGCACTTTGTGGCTCTCGCCGGACTCCCCTCTGCTAAAACCACCGCAGAATTAATCCTTGAACACGTAGTCCGTCTGCATGGGTTCCCCAAGGACATCGTCTCGGACAGAGGGCCCCAGTTCACGGCCAAGTTCTGGCAGGCCTTCTGCTGTCTGGTCGGTACCACCTCCAGTCTCTCGTCCGGTTTCCACCCTCAGACTAACGGCCAGACGGAGCGGGCCAACCAACAACTGGAGCGCTTCCTCCAATGTTTCGCCAGTGAACACCAGCGCTCCTGGGCCAGCTACCTCATCTGGGCCGAACAGTCGAACAACCTCCACACCTCCACCTCCACCGGCCTAAGCCCATTCGAGGTATGCTACGGGTTTCAACCTCCCATATTCGAACATCAGGAACCGGAGGTTGAAGTCCCGTCGGCCCAACAGTTGGTCCGCCGGTGTCGGCGGCTTTGGAACCACGCTCGGGCTGCCATCCTTAAGACCAACCGTCGCTACATCACGCAGCACCGCCGCCGACACCCTCCGGGACGATTGTTCCATGTAGGTGACAGGGTCTACCTCTCCACCCGGAACATCAACCTTCGCACGGACTCCAAAAAACTCACCTCTCGCTACATTGGCCCCTTCAAGATCACCCACCGTCTGAACCCTGTCACCTTCCGGCTCCAGCTGCCTGCTTCCCTCCGGATCCATCCCGTATTTCACCAATCCCAACTAAAACCTGTTTTCTTTTCTCCACTATCTCCCCAGGTCCCCGCTCCCCCCCCACCCCGGATCATTGACGGTGGACCTGCTTACAACGTCCGGAGAATCCTCGACTCGCGACCCTGGGGCCGTGGCACCCAGTACCTGGTGGACTGGGAGGGCTACGGTCCGGAGGAGCGATCTTGGGTCCCCGGGCGGTTCATCTTGGATCCAGCCCTCATCCAGGACTACCGTTGTCGGGTATCCTCCTCCCCGGGTCCGTCTGGTGCCGGCCCTGGAGGGGGGGGTACTGTCACACGCACCGGATCACGTGAGGTCACGAGGTCCCGGAAGTAATCTCCGTGGCTATATAAACAGGAAGTAAGGTTGGTTTGGCACCAGACATTGAGTTCATGTGGGACTCTTTTGAAGGTCGTCTTCTCACCGATCATTTCTACTCACGTGAGTACCGCTCTCCGGAGCTTTTGTGTGTTTGTCTGTGTGCGTGTGAGAACACGGATTTCCTGGTGGGAATCTCAACTCCTTTGTCGGAGCGTTCTCAGATAAATTGCGTGGTTAACCTGCTTGTTCGTGTACATCCGCGTTCGAGCTCTCCGCCACGCTACACAGGGACCTTTCCTCGATCTTTCATTTCCTGTCTTGCCTCCGTGACAAGAATAAATTAAAAGAAAAGAAAGCAAAACACAACACAAATGTATGGTTGCTCTTAAGGCAAAACACACATAGTTTGCATTTGAGGATCGTCCTATCCTTCAACCCCTTGTATGTTTAGATAGCACAAATAGTATACCTTGTAGTTTACATTTAGAAAAGTGAGTGCAGCACAACTGTTTGTGCACTGTGCATATAACAGACTGTCATCGGACTCCTCCTTTTTAGTAACTTCATCATCCAATCCTTCATCTCTGGATGTGAAATAGACCATTATAACATTGTTTAGGGTACTGACATCACCAAAATTGAGCAGATTTAGATGAGTAAGACTGTTTAAATGAGCAGCTACGCTCTTAAAAATAAAGGTGCTTCACAATGCAATAGAAGAACGTTTTTTTGTTGGTTCCATAAAGAACCTTTAACATCTCGAGAACCTTTCTGTTTCACAAAAGGTTCTTTGTGGCAAAAGAAGGTTCTTCAGATTATAAAAAGGTAAGAAAGAAATGGTTCTTTGTGGAACCGTATCACGTCAGCTACTGAGCAAACTGACTGCACTAGAAAACTCATGCATATGAAGCTGTATATGTGAGGACAACATTCAAAAGGATCAGTTTTCAAATCGCCCAGGATGTTATAATTGTTTTAAAGCCATATTCTGCAGTAATAATTGTGTAAAAATGACTCTTTATTAATCAAAACTGTGTGCAAATCATACGTTGTGTGAAAAGGAATAAAAGCTTTGCTGCCTCTAGTGTTCATTTTAACCAGAAACTGCAGTGATTCGTACATATGTGATGCGATCTGGGAAAACGTTTTAGGTTACGTGTGTAACCTTGGTTCCCTGAGAAGGGAATGAGACACTGCGTCCTCTAGAGGTCGCTATGGGGAACGTCATCTGCGTGACCCGTGTCTGAAGCTTACATATAAAAACTACAACCGTACTGACCGGCGACAGCCTATGGCGTCACTGGCACCTCGTCGCCGTTGGCGTGTCATACCAGTGCGACTGCATGGTATGAAAGAGCGCCGGTCGAACAAAACATCCGCTTCTTTGTCTGACGCTCATGTCCAAAGCATGGCCCTGAGTCTAGAGGACGCAGTGTCTCGTTCCCTTCTCAGGGAACCAAGGTTATCTACGTAACCTGAGATGTTCCTCTAGAGGTCGCTATGGGGAACGGTTATACCCACGCTACCATGCTGAGGGGAGTGCAAGCCAGATATCAGAGGCGAGCACTAAGGACCAGCTCCAGCTGAGGTGAGGGAGATGCCCCAATGACGTCGAGGTGGCTGTTAAAGACTTAATCCCTTCAGCCATGGCCTGAGCTGTGTACCCAGGAACTTACCTGCAAGGGCAGGGCTAGCAGAAGCCTGACCCTTGGGCAGAGCTCAGACTTGAAACCAAAGATTTCTTTAAGGGATTGTAGTACATAGTCTAATATAGTAGTAGACTTCAGCTTGTTATCTGGGGGGTTTCACCTACAGCCCTACACAAGCTTGTTTGAGAGGCTGGCCTGGTAGATTATCAACACCCTGTTGAGAGGTATCGATAAGATATATAAGTTGAGTGTGGCCCGGGTATCTGGGCCAAGTATCTCAAGAAAAGGGGTACGAAGCTAACGCGTAATCCTCACCATACAGGATTTTAGAAAGAACACAGGAAGCTAGTGTGCGTTCTTACCACAGCATGGATTTTAGAATGTGCCCGGTTAACCTGGACACTGAAATACCATTCATGAAGAGGCTCTGGGAAGCAGAGTACACAAATCCCAACTAGAGGGAGGTTCCATGCTTTCAGGGAAAAAAAATCGTGCTCAAGTGACCCTTTAACACAAGGGGAGCATTATGGAGCTCAATGCCGAGCTGTCCTGATGGAATGCCCGGGAGCAGATGAATTCAGCTCTCTTAGAATAAGAGTAATCTCAATTGCTCAACAGGGAACAGCATGCTTACAAGAGACCCTCACTCCGTGAGGGTAGCAAAGAAGGCTGGTTATTATCCCATCAGGGATTACAACCTGGCATAGCCAGGGCCATAGGGAGCGGAGGCCCTTCTCATAATATCACAGAAGTATTTGCGTACTCTGTTTGGGAGTGGCATGCTCACAGAAGACCCTCAGCAAGGGGAGCATTGCTAAGCTCATGTAATGTTAGGGGAGACATTACAGGGGCAGAAAAAGAGGTCTAATGACCTAGACTGTTGTTTTTCGAACTCCAGGAGACCAAGGGTCCTTCAGATTGGAATTGGTCAGTGCAGCCTTCGCACAGGTCAATGTTGCAGAAGGTGAAACGTATCGGGCCATAGCAAGTGCCGATTTAACCAATGAGGTTGTACTAAGTCTCAGACCTAATAACCAAGGTGAGTATTCAGCAGCCATGAGGTGTTTTAATGACCTAGGCTGCTGATTCTATGAGACTCCAGGACCAGGGGCCTTTAATACCCTATGGGGCAGTACAACCTTCATACACAGAGTGAGGGAGGGGAAACACATCTTGTGGCAGCAAGCGGCCCACATATCCGATGTGAATACACAATAGTCTTAACAACCTGAAGTTGTTACCAGATGGTAACTCAGGGATTGGATGACCTGAAAGAAATGATCCCGACACATAGCTGGGAGCGGTATGCTAAAAGAAACCTCCCCCATCAAGGTGATTAAGTACTGCCTATGCTGAACCAACAAGGAGAGCAGCTTAACAGGGAGGCATGAAGGGCCTAACGACCTGAAGCTGTTACTCAGTAGAGTGCTCAAATGTGATCTCCAACGAAGAGGAGAGCATTGCCTATGCTCACCCAATAAGGAGGGCGACCTACCAGGAAGACAGAAGAAAGGCCTAGCAGCCTATAGCTGTTGCCTAATGGAGGTCATCCGTAACAATGTGCGACTGCTGCCTAGTAGAGCTCACTAGTAGGAGGTGACCCCAAGCGCTTAATTGGAGAGATGATCTCCCGCGCTTTAGTTGGGAGCAGACATGCTCAATTTTTAGGTGACCCTCAAAAGTGAGGGGAGCATTGCTTTGGCTCAACCAACAGGAGACCAGTAAAGCAGGGAGGCCAAAGGAGGCCTAACAACCTCCAACTGTTACCTAGAAGAGCTCACTAGTAAGAGGTGATCTCCAGCATTTTAGTTGAGAGTGGACATGCTTAAAGGTGACCCTCAAAAGTGAGGGGTGCATAGCTAAGGCTCAACCAACAGGAGACCAGTATAGCAGAGAGGCCAAAAGAGGCCCAGCAACCTGCAACTGTTGCCTAGAAGAGCTCACTAGTAAGAGGTGGTCTCCAGCACTTTAGTTGGGAGCAGTCATGCTCAAAGGTGACCCTCAAAAGTGAGGGGAGCATTGCTCAGGCTCGACCAACAGAAGACCAGTATAGCAGGGAGGCCGGAGGAGGCTTAACAACCTGCAACTGTTACCTGAAAGAGCTCACTAGTAAAAGGTGATCTCCAGCGCTTTAGTCAGGAGCAGTCATGCTCAAAGGTGACCCACAAAGGTGATGTTCTGTAGCTAGGCTCGGCCAGATAGAGGCAACTTATCAGGGGAGGCAGTAAGCGGCCAAACTACCTGATATCGTTGAGGCAGAGCCTCACGGACGAATAGAGGAGGCTCAGCATTCTTAGTCACATAGCGGAGGTGGATCCCGCTGGCAAAATGAGAGGAATATACTCATGACAAACCCTTACAATAAGGGGAGCACTTCCAAGCTCGACCAGAGGGCGGCGCCAGCTAGACTGGCAGGTTACTCAATAAAATGTTAGGTGGAGCGCCGCAGCGTCACCTTGAATGGCTCAAACCCCTCGGGGTGAGACCTGAGTAACGTAACCCGACTGGTATACAGCAACATCAGCCAGGGGACCAAATGGGGGAACCACACGTCCCAAAATCACAGCATAATACTGAGAACCTGATGGCTAAGGGACCCTGCAGAGGTCCAGCCGCTCTGCTGCCTGGTCCAGTAGGCATGAAGCCGAAGAAATGGGCTATCTTCAACCTGGATCTAATACTGATGGGTAAGATTGTCAACCAACCAGTGACAGCAAGAGGTTCCCACTCCAGCAGGTAGATGCTTGCCAGGATCCTAGCCCTAAGAGTCAGAAACAGGTCCAAGAAGTGCTGTGGAAAAAGAATAGTTAGTGAACAACATAACTAATAATAAAAGATGAGAATTAATCGTACTCACCAAACCATGGATCCGGCTCATCGCTGGTTGTCCAGACCATCAATAGGTTGTTCTATAAACACAGAACTAACCAAATACATCATAGGTCCAGTTAGGGACTGCAGATTTTTTACAGGAGGGTTAACTAGGGGAATTAGGAAAAGGAAGATAAGGGTAGATGTTTTACTCTGACCGGGACAAGAGCGTTGAGAACGTCTCGTCTGGATAACCTCCCTCAGGTCCTGCCTTTGATCCTTTGAGTTGAGACACTAGCCTTCTGAGCCTGCCTCTGGCCCTTAGACCGAGACGGGCCAGGACCCCTCTGTTGTTTGGCCTGAGACCTGGGCCTTCGTGGAATGAAGGATTTAAAAGCAGCCGAGCACGCCCTCACCTCCTTAAACTTCTCAACAACCATCTTAACGGAAGTGCCAAAAAGTTCAGAAGGTGAGGCCGGCGCATCGAGAAGAAAGCCCCTCTCCTTCGACCCGATGTCAGCCAGGTTCACCCACAGATGTCCCTCCGTAACCACCATAGCTGCCATAGACCTACCAATGGCGGAGGCAGTCTGTTTTGTGGCACGAAAAGCGAGATCTGTGGTGCGACGCAGCTCAGCTACTTCATCTGCAGAAAGGCCTTTACTTTTGTCCAGGTCTTTAAGCAGGTCAACCTGGTAGGCTTGCAAAATTGCCATTGTATGCAAAGAAGTCGCAGCCTGGCCCGTTGCTGTGTAGGCCTTGCCATTCAGACGGGATGTTCCCTGAAGGGGTCTGGATGGCAAGGAGGGAGCCTTAAGAGATGATGTTTCACCCATAGAGAGATAGCTAGCTAGTGTCTCTTCAATGGGGGGCATCTTTTCATGTCCATTTTCACACACCCCTTCAACATTGGCATAGCTAGTATGCTCAAATCTATGGATGCGTGAGGAAAACAGATTTTTCCAAGACCTCTCAATCTCTAAATGGAGATCAGGAAGAAATGGAAGGCTCACCTTCGACTAGAATGAATGAACCAGTGGACACGGCCAGAATGGATGGAAATAATCATCAGTGGAGCCTGAACAGTGTGGACAATTATTATTTTTAATATAAAGGTCAAAGCTCAAAGGTCATGAGCTATGATTTTCAAGAAGGGAATTTTGAGAAAAATGGGTTTAAAGTGAGACAGCTTTCACTTTCGATTCACAGGTTTAACGAGAGCTGTCTGTCAATGTTCTTTGAGCATATTCAGTCAAAATACAATTTACCAAATCAAACCTGCTTTCAATACTTACAGTTAAAATAAGTCATACAAAAATCTATTGGTTCCTGTACTCTGTCAAACTGTAATTCTCACATATACCAAACTATTGAATTTTTAAAACCTAATAAAATATTATCACAAATATATACATTCTTAATATCTTCAGAAACCAACATAGTTGCTCCAATTCAACAATGGACTAAGAATATGGGTACAGAACAAATTTTCAACTGGCAAGAAGTCTGCAATAACATTTATTCTATGTCCTGCAATGCCAAAATTCAAACAATTCAATATAAAGTTATTCATAGAGCTCATACCACAACATACAAACTGCAACACATGGGATATATTAAAAATAATAATTGTCCACACTGTTCAGGCTCCACTGATGATCATTTCCATCCATTCTGGCCATGTCCACTGGTTCATTCATTCTAGTCGAAGGTCATGATCAGGCTCTCAGATATCCTCGAATTCAGCATTCCAATTTGTCCAAAAATAGCTTTACTGGGAGACACCTCTACACTACAGATTTCTAATCAGTTTAAACCACTTTTATTGATTTCACTGACAGTAGCAAAGAAACACATCTTACTTAACTGGAAAGACAGAACAGATCTTTCAATAAACCAGTGACTCAAATTATTATTAGTTCATTTAAATTTAGAGCAATTAATGGCATTCGCACACAACATTGAGCCCTCCAAACAAACTTAGTCCCCTTTTGTTCAATATCTGAGTAGGAGAACTGATTCCTGTATCTCTGTCTTAAAACGTGAAAAACTTATGAGGAACATTTAGTGTCCTTTCATATAACTTATGAAGTATATATCCTGTCAGCTTATGTTGATTACTTTTATTATCCAATCTTGTATTTTTTGTTTCTTTCTCCTTTTTCCCCTCCCTTTTCTCCCTTTCAATGTGTAACTCTTTGAATGCTATCATTTAAGCCTTTATTTTTCTTTATTCTTATTAACATTTAATTTACAGCAAGTTACCATGTGTTTTATTCTTTGCAGCTCCACTGTTGCCATTGCTGTTATCATAGCTGCTCTCATTTTTTCCCCTATGTCATTCATTTACCATTTCATTAGTAGCTCATCTCACCTCCCTTGCTCTTTCATTGTTCTCTCTCTCTCTCTCTCTCTCTCTCTCTCTCTCTCTCTCTCTCTCTCTCTCTCTCACCCTCTCTTGTTCCCCTTTCCCCTTCTCTCTCTTATCCTTTTGGCCTGAAATAATGTTTTTTGACCAAAAAAAGGGAAAGACTTGTACAAAGAACTGCCACTGGGTCTGGCAAACAAGACATTGCATGTTTGTCCATATGTTTGTCTTTGGTTTTGGTGTATTTATTTATTTATTTATTTATTTATGTATGTATGTATGTATGTATGTATGCATTTATTTATTTTTTATTGTCTTTTGTGTCTACTTGCAATTAAAAAAAAAAAAAAAATTGGCCATAACTTTGCCATAACTTTGGTTTCGTTCAAGCTATTTCACCATGTGTTGGGTTTTCCTAGATTGCATCACATATATGTATGTTTTTTGTATATAAAAAGTGTATATAAAAGCATGTATTTCCAATGAGCCTTTGTTGCCCCCACTTGTTCTTGGTGCTTGGATCCTTCTGAAGGCTGTACAGACACTAACATGCTGTTTAAACCAGATGTGTCAAAGCAAATGTTTCTTTACTCTTCCATTTGTCCTTTTGTCAGGAGTAGCTCAAACATGTGGAGTATGTCAAAAACTGAACAGAGTCAGTCATTATAATAGGTTTTGTTTGCTTTTGACACAACACAATGCTTGTGTCCAGTGTGACCAAAGGTGTAATAATGTAAAACTATTTATTGTTGTCTTGCTCTAGAGGCAGTAGTACGTAAATGCATTTGCCTGTGTGACATCACAAATCGCACAATATCCAAAATAGCTGTTTTGGGAGCTTGGTTAAAGAGATGCTGGCTGCGTCCGAAATGGCATACTCAATGAGTAGGTACTTAATTTCAATAAGTACCTACATAACCAGCGCTAAAAGAGTAGGTACTCAACAGCCAAATCTCATGGAGTATGAATGCGATCTGCCATGTTGACATTATCATCTGACCTATGACGTTAAAACAAGCACAACAAGCGCATTTATGAGATATGAGTGCCTGGTTTAATTTGTAAATTATTTGTAAATATTTTGACGTTTATAGCATTTGCTCATTTTGTGGTCTTGCTAAAGAAACAGCTGCCCTTTAATTGTTATTGTATAACAAATACATTTTGGGTTGATTTAAGTTTTTATATTTTTAACAATACTAATATGACCCACAGGTTAATCCTTAACAATAATTATTTTTATTACGAAAATCCAAAACGTTATTTCTGGAATGTGTTATTAATTTCTTTATTTTATGTGCAAAAGTCTTCATTCACATGCAAAACTGGCATAAATCTCCCGTTTTCCTTTTTCTTGTTGAATTTCTCTCTTATAGGCTTATAAATAACAAAAACAATACAATTTTTAATGCATTATGATTTTATGAATAGAATGATTTTGTAATTTTTTTTTCTGTGTACATAATCTCATACTATGATGTACGAAAACCTTTTTTTTTTTTACATTGATTGTTCATTGTTAGACATACTACCATCTTTCCCTGAGCTTGTATGCAATTATAAGGTCTGCAGTAATAATAATAAAAAAAAAATAAGAGCGACAGGTGCACAAACACCTCATAGACAGTAACACAACAAGTAACACAACAAGTACAACTACCAAGTACGTTTTCGTTCATGTTCGCAATGCTTGCAATATCTGCACAAAAGTAGACGTCAGGCAGCTGCTGGAAGATCTCATCATTGGAGAAGACTGTTGATTTTACGCTCAAAAAATGTAATTGTTACAACTTAGAAATTTCAGATTACCTCTGAATGCATTGCTAGCCCACCCCAACACTTATGAACAATAATAATGATAAATGCTGACCAATAATTAATTATATTTTTGAGTAAAACAAGCAAAATGTAATTTTTGTCATGTGCCATAGCTATGCATGACCACACAATAAATAAATTCAGCCAAGGCGAATACATATCAATTTTCAGTTATTAATTAATGTATTAGTTAATGAAGCAATTATATTTTATTTACTGGCAACAACAGAAAACATGAATAAATGAGTAAAAGAATAAATAAAAGTAACCATGATAATAAATAATGACACATGGAACAAAGCTTTATTCAAACATATTGTTCTGACAATTATGTATTCACATTTGGTGAACCCACATCCTACTGCCATCTCAACATAGCTGTGCCAATTCTGCAGCTGACCACCATGCCCAGCTTCACCTGTCTTTGCTGGGATCCCTGTAATAAGAGCACTGTAAGTCACTTTGCATGTGTAACGTGGGGTTTGGGGTTTTGTTCACGTTCATGTTTTCATGTATTTTATTTTGAAGTTTTGCCATGTTCCTTGTTTGTGTCTTGCTTCCCTTGCCCTCTTGTATTCCTGCCATTGGTTCCTCTGTTCAATGTGTCATGTTCTGATTGGTTGTTCTAGTCTGTTTGCTCATTGGTTTGTTCATGTCATGTGACCCCTATTGTTTGGTATAAGTAGCCCTCATGTTCCTGTTGTCCCTTGTTGTATATTGTTGTAATCCTGCTGTTGGTGAGCTTCTGTTCTTGTTTATGCCTGTTTCCATGCCACCTCTGTTCAAGTCAAGTTAAGTCGTTGTTGGATTACTGTTTGTCATGGTTCACAGTTTCTACAATAAACTCCACTTGGGTTCATCTCAGCTCACTGCCTCAGTTGGACATTTGTTCAGAATACACGACCAGCAGTATGAACCCAGCAGTATCTCGTCTCCTCTGCCTTTGTCAAGGCAACCGGGCCATAGAGGAGTATGTTGAGGATTTTTGTGGACAGTGTCATCTTGTCGGTTTTAATGATGTGGCCCTTAAAGACGTTTTTCGCAATGGGTTAAATGAACCCATTCACTCATGGCTGCCTGGGGGAAAGATTCAATGGTCTCTGGAGAAATATATAGACTATGCCTTATTATTAAGTGGTTCTACTTTTACTATGGGGATCGCGGATGAGGGACCCGTGATCCTCCAGTAGTCACCAAGCCAGCACCTGCTAATGACACTCCAAGGCCCGCACACGCCACGTCTGCCTCTCCAAGCCATGCCCATGCCATGCCTGCCGCTCCAGGGCCTGCTCACGCCATGCCTGCCGCTCCAGGGCCTGCTCACGCCATGCCTGCCGCTCCAGGGCCTGCTCACGCCATGCTTGTCGCTCCAGGGCCTGCTCACGCCATGCCTGCCGCTCCAGGGTCTGCTCACGCCATGCCTGCCGCTCCAGGGCCTGCTCACGCCATGCCTGCCTTTCCAGAGTCTGCACGTGTCATGGCCGCCCTTCCAGAGTCTGCACCTGTCATGGCCGCCCTTCCAGAGTCTGCACCTGTCATGGCCGCCCTTCCAGAGTCTGCACCTGTCATGGCCGCCCTTCCAGAGTCTGCACCTGTCATGGCCGCCGTCCCAGAGGCAGTTCACAAGATGGCCGATCCTCTGATATCAAGTCAAGTCAGGGCTGCACTTTCTAAGCCACGCCAAATTACAACTGTTCCTAAATCAAGCCAAGTTACAGCTGTTGTTCCTGAGTCAAGTCACATTACAGCTGTTGTTCCTGTGTCAAGTCAAGTTACAGCTGGGTTGTCTATGTTAAGCCAAGCTGCAGCTGATCTTCATGAGCCAAGCCAAGTTACAGCAGATCTTCATGAGCCAAGTCAAGTCACAGCTGTTGTTCCTGTGCCAAGTCAAGTCACAGCTGTTCTTCACGAGCCAAGAATCCCCGGCCAAGATGGCCGCCACGCCAGAGTCTTGTCACTTCACGGCTCTCGCCAAATTTTCCCCAGAGGATTTTTTTTGGGGGGGGGGGGGGCCATAGTACCCAAGCTCTTGCTGATGCAGAGCTTGGGCCAAGACTGAACAAACTAATGGCCCTCGCTGTTTTGAGCGTGTACGTCTGTTCAAGTCAAGTCGTTGTTGGAACATTGTTTGTCAGGATTTACGTTTTCTACAATGCACTTGGGTTCATCTCAGCTCACCACCTCAGTTGGACATTCGTTACAGCATGAAAGCATCTGCCAAATGCTTAAATGTTATTTTCATACATTCTTTTTTTATGTCTTGGGCACAAACACACAATAAAGCTGCTAATTTCTTAAGTTTATTTCTTCAAAGTACTACTATTATATAAATGCTTGCATACCGTTCATATTATTTTTATTTGGGGCTTTAAAGGGTTAGTTCATCGAAAAATGTAAATTAAGTCATTATTTACTCGCCTCCACACTGCCCAATCCTTGTGTCTGTTTTTGTTTTTTGCTTTTTCTGAACACACAAGGTGATTTTGGTTAAGTCTGTCCTGCTGGTTTCTGTTCGTACAACATCAGTCAATGGAGCCTGAGTTTCAGAAGCTTCATGACATTATTTGATGATTGAAACTCAGGCTCCATTGACCGATGAAAACAGCAGAACAAACTTAACCAATATTCAATTCAAATTTATTTGTATAGACCAATTTTGAGTAGACGTCACAGTGACATCACTTGCAGCTGCGTGCGCATAGTGGTTGCAGAAAAACACTGGTAACAGGTGGAGGTAAATGGGTAAAATCCATGGAATAAGAGAAATATATATATATATATTTTTGTGCCTTTTGATGTCAAAATCGGAATGCAAATAATTTTATAGAATACTGTAGTCAAAGACGCCATTTGAAGCTAAACGCAGATGTTTAAACGGACATACTATGGACGAAATAAGCTTTTACTCTACTTTTAAAGCATAAATTGGATTTATAAAATAGGTCTACATAATATTCACATATGCTGTTCATAGGGAATGTATTGTATTAGCCCTACAGTTACAGCATGAAATATTTAAACCTATTACTACTAACATTTTTACATTTTTTTTTTTTTTTTTTAATCTCACAATTCTGACTTTTTTTCTCACAAATGCTTTATATCTCCTAATTCAGACTTTATAACTCAATTAAACAAAAGTGAGTTTGTTAATTCTGAGGGGAAAAAAGCCAGAAGTGTGGGATATAAACTTTGAGCTGAGGGAAAAAGAGAGAATGACGAGTTGTTTTTCCTCTAGAGTTGTGGGATATAATCTCAGAATTGCAAAAATAAAGTCAGAATTTTGGAAATATAAAATCAAATTTACCATTTTATTCTTTTATTCCACAGCTCCATAGACTGCCACTTGAACCGTCCACAAAAAACGCCATCCCTGTTTTGGATCTGTAAGACTATCCCACTATCTAACGTCAATTTCGTTGAATAACAGTGCTTATCGCTGGGTGACAAGCTCTTGTAATATGCGAAAAACATTTTGAAAATGACAGCTAATCAATATAATCTATACTCTTTTTAAATCTAAGTATTTTGTACCGTATTCGTGTAATTCTATAGCCGTAAGCCTATCTCTCCCGGGTTTTCTGCAACCATGCTGCGCGCGCATCCCGAATGTTTCCAAACAGATAATTGGTCTATAGCGCTTTTCACAATACATATCATTGCAAAGCAACTTTACATAAAATTAAAGTTTTTACAATATATTTAGTAGTAGCTTACTAATGATGACTATGTCAAGTTGATGTACATATGGCCGAGATGTATGATAAAGATCAATTAATGACGTAATCAAACAGACAAAAAAATACCATAAATTAGTATCAAAATTCGGTAGTGCTGTATGTTGTTTCAGGGTTGGCATCATCTGAAGTCCTCTGTGGGGTTGTCATCATCAAAATCACATCCTCAGTTTCTTTTAGTCTTTTTCGAGATGCTCTCACTGGCTCTGAGCTCACTGATGATGAAGAGGCCACAGCAACATCTGGCCCAGATGAGGAAACAAGGGCAGGTGGAGTGATGGAGGGTCTCATCCATGGCACTAGACCATTTCCAGGATGCTGCTGTGGATTTCTTCTTTCTCAGTGCACACCAGTCTGCAGACATTTCAGATCATACAAAGATGCACAAATATAATACAAAACTGTCACAGCACAATATCATTTTGATCCCTGTATTAGAAGTAACAAAAAGATCTTACTTTATATTTTTATATCAGGTTTTCCTTTTTTCGCCCACAAATGCCGCCGTCACCATTCATTGCAGGTCCTGCTCCACCACAAAAGATCTGCAGCAAAGGCACAGAAATCAAGTATCAGAAAAGTCTGCAACTTACAACAATTCAAATAAACTACAGCTTAAGATTTAAAAAAAAAAAAGTTTAATTAATTTATGTAATGTATACTCACTCAACGCCTTTGATGACAGCATTCCTTTATCAGTCACTCTGCACTGGGTAAGCAGACGTGTGTCTCATCTGTCGCTGTAACATTCAGACAGGATTCAGTTACCTCTGTGATTTCTACTACATTAACATGTTGAGGTAGTTGCTGATGTGTTAACTGACTTTTTATCCAACACAATTGCTCCTCAGTATATCAACAGTACAATGGACAAATGAAATAGATAACTGTTAGAATTAAATATCTAACTCGATTAACTGCCGAGATTCAATTCTAGTTGAGCGATGGAGCACAGAGTCAGGATCCTGGACCACTGAGATGACCACACACAGAGAAAGTGTAATTCACTCAAAGGCACTATTGAAAAAAGACTCCAATATTTATATGGTAATAATAGGGAAGTGAAAGCCCTTCAGGAACACAACAGTACATCATGTCTCATGATCCTCTAGCATTTCATGTTTAGTTACTTCATGTACGTACGTTTATTTACATTACTTGCATTTAACTAAAGCAGTATTGGCAACAGTGAATTCTACATAATAAACACACATAAGGTACACCACTCACTCAGATGTATGTTTTATGTTGTGATGTGCTCATCTGCAATTATTTTAGAACATTTTCCTGTCAGATGTTAAATAGACACTTAGTAATCATCTTTAAGATGTATATGATTTGTGTAAATCAACGTTGGAGACGTACGTGTGCTTACTGGAGCTCTACTGTTCGATGTACATAATAAACTGTCTTTTCACAGCAAAATCACAAATATACTATGCTGTTTAACGTCTTTACACCTTACTATACAGTAGGTCAACAAATACGATTTTAACAAAAGGAACAGTGTTTTCGTTTGTAATACATTTGTAAACACCCTCGTCACGGTTCTCAATCATGTTCGATGATGACATATTGCTCTCCCGTGGACTCTTGGGATCGAAAAGTATCCATCGATGAACACTCCAAAATCTGGGCTGAAGCAGTAGGACATCCGGGGATTTCTCGCCTACTCTTTAAGCTCGTACTCTTTTTGCCAACTATATAGTAGGTTAGTAGGGATATTCGGACGCACTTTAAGTAGACGTACGTCCGAATCTCATGAGAATTAGTGCTTTTGCCTACTAATTCTCGCCTACTCTTTTATGAATACTAAGGGTTCGGACATACTTATTCACTTTTTCACCTTATTTACCTACTACTTTTCCCCTAATATATAGCCTAGTAGAGAAGTAGGCGGTTTCGGACGCAGCGGCTGTTATTGTACTGAGTAGGCAGTTTTAAGCTATAAAACTTGCAGGATGTATTTTAAAGGTAAAAATTACCCTCTTTTATGCCAAAAGGAAAGATCAAAGAAAATTTGGTTTCTGATGTTATGACCCTATTAACGATTATGTGTTTTTGAATGAGTGCACTCGATAGCGTCTACTAATGTGCCCTGTTTAAGGATATAGGTGGCGATGTCTGACACATGAATATGAATGCAAAATTATATCAGAGCAGGTGGTGGTGGAGCCCAAAGCAGAGAGCTGACGAGCCAGTGCGAAGCAGAGGATCCAGAGGGCCAAGGTGGAGCAGGTGGCTTCGGCGACCGAGGCATAGGCAGAGATCCGGAAAGGCCGCAGCGGAGCCGAAGCGACAGAGGACTGAGGTGGAGCTGAAGGGAAGAAGGAGCCCAATAGAGCTGGAGGGATGAAAGGACGAGGTGCAGTGGGGACGAGGGAGCCCGGTGGAGCTGGTGGACTGACGGGTCTCCGGTGGAGACGAGGGAGCTGGAAGCCATGGTGGAGCTGCTGGGTTGCAAGGACTGAGGCAGAGTCTGGGCCTCGGAGGCTGGAGGTGGAGTCGAGGGATCCTCCAGACTCGACACCAATGGAGCTGGAGATGGGCAGACCAGCTGCGAGCCCACGCCACAGATGGTGGTCTGAGGGTGAGCAGAGGGGCTGACAGGATCCAGCAGAATGGGCATTAAGGCAGGGAACAGGTCAATGAGAGGCGGCCAGAGAGGGAGGTTGGGTATGATTTCTTCCCAGTTCAGTAGCTCAGATGATGACGGAAGAAGGATTGGTAACTCACAAACAAAATCAATTAAATCTCCAGGGTCCAGTGTTTGCTCACCCCCAGTGGCGGTGCAGTGGGCAGGGCTTCCTTCCACGCCCTCATGCCCCACTGTGATCTCTTCCGGGGCGATCCTCAGCTCAGTCTCACTCCTTTGCGATGGCTTATGTGTTGCGGCGGGCTTTGGCTCTCCATCTGTGGTGGGCTTGGGCTGCTCTGCGTAGCAGGTGATGGTGGACTGGCCTCTGCACCCACTCAATGCAGGCGGCAAGGCTCTCTCGAGGACCCTCCCCGGACAACTGCGCTCATGTGGTGGTGTTCAGTCCAGCAAAATAGCAAGAGCAGAGACAGTAGTCTGGGTAGTGCATGTAGTTGGCCAGAAACACAAAGTCCTCTGTGTGGTCCTCGAGAGAGCAGAATGAGGACAGCAGGCTTATTCATAAAGGAAAAAAATAAAACACTGATCAAAACGAAAAACAAAACATGGGGTAAACACACTGCTAACTTTTTTTTTTGTCACGACTACATGTGAAGGATAAACATGAAGATGAAGGTCAATGAAATCAAAAGTCTTTAATATATTCCAAACGGGTAAATCCACAAGCAGGGCAGGAACACACGTACACGTCACTTCCCGTTTGTTGCGGTTGCACGCTTAGAGTTTGAGCTCCGTCGAGTTAATTTCTTATTGTCTGTTTTTCAATTCAAAATCAATTTTATACACAATCATTCTTATTTCTTATAACGTGTGAATATACCCCCTATTGTATTCTACAACTAAAACATCCGGATTGCTTTGTTATCACTAGTTTTGTTTTGATTTCCGGAGTCGCTACCTTATAGCCCGTTAGCAGCACCAACGTGGTTGCCGCTAATCCTGCTTGCATTGTTTACACACTGCTTACACACATTTCCATTGTTTACTCACTGTTACTTGCTTTAATGGCGAATTTGTGTCCACCTTTGAGTGCAGGTGAGGACACGTTCGAGCTGCACTCGTTGCAGCTCGAGCTGGAGGCCGTGGAGAAGCAGATCCAGGAGCTGTTGGTGCGGCAGACGGAGCTGAGAGAGCGGAGGGCCGCTCTGGAATCCTCCCGGGTGAGTATACAGCATGATACTAACACTCTGACCACCTCTACTCCGTGTGCTTCTCTGCCCAGGTCCCGTGCACCCTGGACGCGATCTTCCCAGATGTCCTTCACTCCGGCGCCGGGACACCACGGACCCTGGGTGCAGCAGCAGCGGAAGACGCGAGCCAGGCCCCGGCCGAGGACCTCGCCCCCTCCGCCGCCTCCGGTCTTCGAGATCTCCACCCGGAACCGCTTCGCTCCCCTCCGCGAGACGGAACGCGACGCTGTGATCGTCGGAGACTCCATTGTCCGGTACGTACGTGCTACTTTAGCTAAAGGTAAAGTCCACACCCACTGTTTTCCTGGTGCTCGCGTTCTCGATGTTTCTGCGCAGATACCCGCGATCCTGAAGGACGGCGAGAGCGTCGGCGCGATCGTCCTGCACGCGGGGGTGAACGACACCAGGCTGCGGCAGACGGAGGTTCTGAAGAGGGACTTCAGCAGCCTGATCGAGACGGTTCGCAGCACGTCGCCCGCGACGAGGATCATCGTGTCAGGACCGCTTCCCACGTATCGACGTGGGCACGAAAGGTTCAGTAGACTTCTTGCTCTAAATGAATGGTTATTGACATGGTGTAAAGAACAGAAACTGCTCTTTGTTAATAATTGGAATCTTTTCTGGGAGCGTCCTAGGCTTTTCCGTGCTGATGGCCTGCACCCCAGCAGAGTCGGAGCGGAGCTGCTGTCGGACAACATCTCCAGGACGCTACGCTCCATTTGACTAGTGAGTACATTCTTATATGATTGCTACGATGGCTTTTGTTCTGAACGCTTAAATGATAGTAGTTGCACTGTCCAATCTATAAAGACTGTGTCTGTTCCTCGAATAGTGAGGTCAAAACGTAAATTTAATGTAGGATCTAGAAAAAATCTGATCGTAATTAAACCAGAAAAAAGCAAAATACACGAACAGAAACCATTTTTAAAGCTTGGGCTCCTAAACATTAGATCACTTGCACCCAAAGCAGTTATTGTGAATGAAATGATCACAGATAATAGTTTTGATGTGCTCTGCTTAACTGAAACCTGGCTAAAACCTAATGATTATATTAGTCTAAATGAGTCTACTCCACCAAACTACTACTATAAGCATGAGCCCCGTCAGAGTGGTCGTGGTGGTGGTGTTGCAACAATATATAGTGATATTTTCAATGTTACTCAGAAAACAGGATACAGGTTTAATTCATTTGAAATACTTTTGCTTAATGTTTCTCTGCCAGATATGCAAAAGAAATCTCTCCTATCTCTTGTTTTAGCTACTGTGTATAGACCGCCAGGGCCATATACAGATTTCCTAAAAGAATTTGCAGAATTCCTTTCGGAACTATTGGTTAATTTTGATAAAGTGCTAATTGTCGGAGATTTTAACATTCACGTTGATAATACAAATGATGCGTTAGGACTTGCGTTTACTGACCTAATAAACTCTTTTGGAGTTAAGCAAAATGTCACTGGGCCCACTCATCGTTTTAATCATACGCTAGATTTAATTATATCGCATGGAATTGATCTTACTGATATAGATATCGTACCTCAAAGTGATGATGTTTCTGACCATTTCCTTGTATCGTGCATGCTGCGTATCACTGATATTAACTGTAGGGCTCCGCGTTATCGTCTTGGCAGAACTATTGTTCCAGCCACCAAAGATAGATTCACAAATAACCTGCCTGATTTATCTCAACTGCTCTGTGTACCCCTTAATACACAGGATCTAGACAAAATGACTAGCAATATGGGCACCATCTTCTCCGATACGTTAGAAGCTGTTGCCCCCATCAAATTGAAAAAAGTTAGAGAAAAACGTACTGCGCCATGGTACAATAGTAATAACCAATCCCTCAAAAAAGAAACTCGCAATCTTGAGCGCAAATGGAGAAAAACTAACTTGGAAGTTTTTAGAATTGCATGGAAAAACTGTATGTCCAGATACAGACAGGCTTTAAAAGCTGCTAGGGCTGAGCATTTCCGCGAACTCATAGAAAATAACCAAAACAATCCAAGGTTTTTATTTAGCACAGTGGCTAGATTAACAAATAACCAGACACCACCTGAGCTAAATATTCCTTTACAGTTTAATAGCAATGACTTTATGAATTTCTTCACTGATAAAATAGATAACATCAGAAATACAATAGCCAATGTAGATTATACTGCATCTAATATGTCAACTTCTTTCGTCGCACCCAAAGAAAAACTGCAGTACTTTACCGCTATAGGACAGGAAGAGTTAAATAAACTCATCACTGTGTCTAAACCAACAACATGCCTATTAGATCCCGTACCCACTAAATTACTAAAAGAATTGTTACCTGTGGCAGAAGAACCGCTTCTCAATATTATCAACTCATCGTTATCTTTAGGTCACGTCCCTAAACCATTCAAGCTGGCGGTTATTAAGCCTCTTATTAAGAAACCACAGCTAGACCCTAGTGAACTGGCAAATTATAGACCCATTTCTAATCTTCCATTTATGTCTAAAATTTTAGAGAAAGTTATATGTGCTCAACTGTGCTCATTCTTGCAAAAAAATGATATCTATGAAGAATTTCAGTCAGGTTTCAGGCCCCATCACAGCACAGAAACTGCACTTGTTAAAATCACTAATGACTTGCTTCTTGCGTCAGACCAAGGCTGCATCTCACTGCTAGTTTTACTTGATCTTAGTGCTGCGTTTGACACTATAGATCATGACATACTAATAGATCGACTACAAAATTATGCAGGTATCCAAGGGCAGGCTTTAAAATGGTTTAGATCCTACCTGTCTGATCGCTACCACTTTGTTTATTTAAATGGGGAGTCATCTCAGTTATCACCAGTGAAGTATGGAGTGCCACAAGGATCTGTTCTAGGTCCTCTACTATTTTCAATATACATGCTGCCCCTTGGTAATATTATTAGAAAACACGGGATTAATTTCCATTGTTATGCTGATGATACTCAACTATATATCTCAACAAGACCAGATAAAACTTCTGAATTATCAAAGTTAACAGAGTGCGTTAAAAATGTAAAAGATTGGATGACCAACAATTTTCTGCTATTAAATTCAGATAAGACAGAGATATTACTTATTGGACCTAAAAACAATACACAGAATCTTTTGACTTACAATTTACAACTAGACGGATGTACTGTTACTTCCACTACAGTCAAAAGCCTGGGTGTTATATTAGACAGCAACTTGTCTTTTGAAAATCATATTTCTCATGTTACAAAAACAGCATTCTTCCATCTTAGAAACATTGCCAAGCTGCGAAACATGTTACCTGTTTCTGATGCAGAAAAGCTAGTTCACGCATTCATGACCTCTAGACTGGACTATTGTAATGCACTATTAGGTGGTTGTCCTGCATCTTCAATAAACAAGCTACAGATAGTCCAAAATGCAGCTGCTAGAGTCCTTACCAGGTCAAGAAAATATGATCATATTACCCCAATTTTAAAGTCTCTGCACTGGCTGCCTATTAGATTCCGCATCAGCTACAAAATAGCACTTCTTACCTATAAGGCACTTAACGGTTTAGCTCCTGCGTACCTAACTAGTCTTCTACCACGCTACAATCCATCACGCTCCCTAAGGTCACAAAACTCTAGACTGTTGGTAGTACCTAGGATAGCAAAGTCCACTAAAGGAGGTAGAGCTTTTTCACATTTGGCACCCAAACTCTGGAACAGCCTTCCTGATAACGTTCGGGGTTCAGACACACTCTCTCGGTTTAAATCTAGATTAAAGACACATCTTTTTAGCCAAGCATTCAAATAATGCATCTCATAAACTTTTTCTGCAGCTATATCTGATCAAATGTTCATTTTAATCTTTTAGCTCTGGTTTAACAAACCTTCCTTTTCTTAGTTTGAACAGCAGCTACGCTAATTATGTTCCTATTTGTTCTCTGTTTTTGCCATGGGATTGACATCCCATGGTAACTAGGAATTCACAAGCTCCAGTGTGGATCCAGAACACTTAAGAAGAGATGATGCCAACCCCACAGAGGACTTCAGATGATGCCAACCCTGAAAACATACAGCACTACCGAATTCTGCTACTAATTTATAGTGTTCTTTGTCTGTTTGATTACGTCATTAATTGATCTTTACCACACATCTCTACCATATGTACATCAAGCTACTACTACATATATTGTAAAAATGTCAATTTGGTGTAAAGCTGCTTTGCAACGATATGTATCGTGAAAAGCGCTATACAAATAAATTTGAATTGAATTGAATTGAATAGATGAGACCGGATGACAAACACTGAACTGAAACCAACTTATAAAGACAGGTGATTACAATGAACTTAATTAAGACACAGGTGATACAAGGTTAACTCATAAATGACATAACGAGGGCAGGAACAGGAAAACCATATATGGGCACACAAGGGAAAAACCAATACAAAGAGTTCAGGGGTGTGACAATACCAAGCGCAGCGCAAATTAGCGTAGATGCAAATAAAGACATAAAGAAGCCACAGTATGTTGAAAAGAACCAGAGGCCAAATAATGAAGGTTTGCTAGAAGTTTCGAAAGACCTGATATTGTGTGACTCCTTGTTGATGGTTCCAAATCGTCTTTTATTTCCTGAAGCAAATTAAAAATAAGCAATGGCAAACAATATATTCGGATTATGTGTTCTTCTGGCACTGCAGCAATTTCAAGTGCAAAGTAGCTTAAGACATGCTCTTTTTGGGCATTGAATAGTGGCGCAATTGCCAGTAATTTGAAAAGTGCAAACGTTAGTAAAACGATACTCTCCCATAATTTTTACGTCTGAAAGGGAAACTCCTACAAATGCATATTCAGTAAGGTCTGGTGCAAAAATAACTGTCCACAGCTTTTCTGCGCTAATTCATCACTGCGCATCTTTAGTAAAACCTCACAGTACAATTTTACCACCAAAAGACGGTTTGCGCTGACACAAGCTTTTAGTAAACCTGGCCCTATATGTCCTTCAGGGTTGATCCAGTCTTTTCTGCCTCAGCAGGCATCTGTGCCAGTGTTACACAGCCTTTCTTCCTAAGTGTGGTGTAATGTATTAACATTCCTTTAGCGTCAATGCCATGATGCAGCATCAAAGTTTCACTTCAGATGTTCCAGGGAACATCTCAGGTTACAGGTTATGTAACCCGGTTCCTTGAGAAGGGAACAAGATGCTACTGAAATGTGTTCCATCAGACAATTAAATCTGGAGATTCCATGACGTAGTTGCCCTTTTATGGGTATGAGACTTATTTAAAGAAAAAAAAACATAAAAACATAGAACAATAATCTTACAGCCTCTTTTTTTTTTCTTGGTTACACGAACGTTGTAAATTGAACTTTGCTTTGGATAACATATGATCTCTCCTGGGATGTTGAAAATTGTGTAGAAGAGTGATAAATAGTTGACTCATGTAACATGGTCTTTTAATCTCAGCACACAGTGTGATATAAACATTTTAGACTGTAGTTCACATACCCATCATTCCACTTAAAAAAAAAAAAAAAAAAAAAAAAAAGTAATCACTTTCTCAACCTCAACATTCTCATGACTTTATTTCTGCTGTGGAGCTCAACAAAAGATATTTGAAAGAAAGTCTCAATGCTTTTGAATGAAACTTTTGAATGAAACAAACAAACAAACAAACAAACAAACAGTCTGGAACATATGCTAATGTTAGGGGAACATTCTGTGTTTGCTTGGTAAATTTATGTCTAGTGAGAGATTTTAGTGTAAATAAAAGTACAATTAAACTTCATCCAACTGCATTTTCCTTTCCAACTACAAGGTGGAGCTACACTAGTTAATGAGGGTCTCGGCTATGAATGTTTATGCTGTATGAGTTTGATCTAGAAGTGGTTTCCCAGACAGAGATTAAGTCCTAGACTAAAATGGCCTTTTAAACCAGATTAACAGAAATCTGTTTTCTCTGTCATGGGTTTAAATAGCCTTAGACTTAGTCTAGTCCAGAGTTTAATAAGCTGATTTCCTGGAGGAAGACTAAAGCTACTTCAGGACTAAACTGAGATTTAAAAGAAACCTACCAGAAGGCAGGTTTAACTTCAGATTAATGTTGTGTTTCCAGTCTTTATATATCAAAATTATTAGTACCCTTGGTATATATGAACAAAGAAGTGTTAATCATTTTGATCACACAATTAATGGCACCCTTATATACATTACTTTGCAACCTCTTTTAGCCAATTTTACAACTATATGAGTCTGTTGGAGAACACTTGACAAGAGATCAGAGACCATACCTTCATCCTGATTCACTCCTGACCCTTCAAATTTCCAGCTCCATGATAAACTCTCTCCTCTTCAATTTTCTATAGGGGTCAGGTCAGGGAACTGGGATGGCCATCCCTTACCAAAAAAGAAGTATACTTTATTTTATTAAGTATACTTAAGTAAAGTATATTTTTAAGTATACGTTATGTAGTAAGTATACAAATATCAGTGTACTAGTAGTATACTTGTAAGTGTACTATTTTAATACTCCTTGCGACTAAATTGGCCCACTTTCTAGTATATAAATGTATACTTTAAAGTATAACGGTAGTAAACTTTGAGTACACAACCAGTTTGCATCTGTGTTTTCAGTTTGTACTGCAACTATACCAAAATTGAACTTATAGGTATACTGATAGTTTACTAATTAAATTCTTTTAGCATTTTTGTACACTTTGAACTATAGTCTCTGTCATGAATGTGGGCGGTGACCTTTGGTCCGCTCACCACCAGATGTCGCTCTCGCACGTTCACATTACACTGACTGTTGCACCACACCCCGGACTGCGTTTCCCATCACCCATCGCGCTGATTGTGCGGACACCTGTATCTAATCAGGCTCTCTATAAGCCCCGGACTTCCCCCCCGTTAGTCGCTGAGTATTGTGGTTTATTGGATGGTTGTTTCGCGTGAGTTCCCTAGTTCCCAGTGTTTAGCTTTCTCGCCAGGCCTTCTCGTTTCATCTGTCTCGCCGCCTGCCTCTTGGACTTCTTGCTCGTTTGTTTGGAATACCCCTTGCCTCGCCCTTCAGATTACGCTCGCCGTTAATCGACCCACGCCTGCTTCACGGACTACTCTTGTGTCTCGCTCCTACATACCTGTTTGCTATTGTCTGACCCTGCCTGTTCGACCATGTCTTTGTCTTGCCCTTCTAATAAAGCTTTGCAAATGGATCTGCTCGCCTCTCGGCTCCCTCTCCACGTTACAGTCTCAGTGAACTACTAGTTCAGTAGTTTTATACTGGAAAGTATATTCGTAAGTTTTCTTTAAGTGAACATTACATCATACTTTAGGTAAACTACTATGTCCCTATTTAGGTATTAATTTTTATATATTTTGTTATATGAATATCTGAATATACAAAACATCAAAAGAAAGAACAGGGTATCTGCTTGTAAACAAAAACATTTTATTGTAGCTTCATGCATTCTTTTTTTATAATGTGGGTATGTTTCATAAATTAAGAAAGAAAGAAAGAAAGAAATATATTGCATTCCTATATTGCATTCAGAATGATAATCAAAATGTAGATGGAGCCGATCAACACCCCAAAGGTTGACAGTCATTATTACCTCTTCATGGGTCAACATTTTATTCCTTTGTTACACAGTTTTTATGTTGTTTTGTGTCTAATGATCTGGCTTAATTTAAACCCTGTTCAGGAAACCACCCCCCAGAGTTTAGGGCTACATTTGATCCATTATCTTGAAATGACTAAAATAACTGTGTGTGTGTGTGTGTGTGTGTGTGTGTGTGTGTGTGTGTGTGTGTGTGTGTGTGTGTGTGTGTGTGTGTGTGTGTGTGTGCAGCTGCCTATACTGCATGGCAAATTAGTATTTTATGTAATTATCTATAATTACTAATATTAAACATAATTGTAGAGGAACGCTGGGGTAGAATCTATATAAAAGTGTACAGAATAATTTTAGACCACAGAAAACCAGTTGCTCATGATCTTACATCCCTCTTTGGATATGAACGGCAGACTCAGTGTGATTTTATTCCAGTGTTCATGGGTTGCTCACAAAGTTGGTGAATTTGTGGCAAATTCATATGATCTCATTCAGGCGTTTTTGTATGTATTTATCACTTCAGGGGTGTTGTCTACAAACCAAGCTGATTATATTTATACAAAATCGGTAACTCATACAATGCAGTTTTTGACAGTTGGAAGTTAATAGGCATCTTAAAATTCCTAAAAAAAAAAATAAATAAATAAAAAATGAATGTTAAAATATGATAATATTATTTCATATTCAAGTTAATTTAGAAGACAGTCCTGTCAGTGACAGTTTTGCTATGTCATATTCCATTCAGACACCTGTCTAAAAATAGCTTTTGCGTGCATGTTTCTCTTCAGTGTGTGTGTGTGTGTGTGTGTGTGTGTGTGTGTGTGTGTGTGTGTGTGTGTGTGTGTGTGTGTGTGTGTGTGTGTGTGTGTGTGTGTGTGTGTGTGTGCTTTTTTTCAGTACATGACAAATTTAAATGACCGTCCTTGGTCAAGTTCAACCTCTAATTCTACACACTTATCACAGTATGATGAATTGCTACTGATTTATATCATATATAGCATAAATTTAGAACTCAGATACTATCAGCTGTAGGATTATCAGATACTACTCAATGTAAAACTGTTTGCATGATAATACATAAAACATTATAACTGTTCAGAGGTAGGATTTAGATAAATAATTAAGAACTGGTTAATTCAGAACATATGCGTGTTGGTTTGAGCTGCTGAATATTAAAATGACAGATATGACAGATCAGAGGGAACACGTAAGCATGTTTTTTTTTTTTTAATAATGTCAGCTACAAGAGAGACTAGAGGCATCACTTCCATGACTTCCAACACATTTTAAAGTGAGGTCCTTCTGGTGTCAAATGCTTCCATTTTTCAGTCAAAAAAGTGAGAAATCATATCCTGAAATGAAAACTGGTATGTGTTAATGGAGACAGAAATCATTACACTAAATCCAAATCCAACATCACCCCACAGAGATAAAAAAGTGATAATAGTCTCTGTATGGCTGAGTATTCTGCAGATCATTGCCAATTTCGGTGAGTCATAAAGCTGACAGATATGAAATCACCGCCAGAATATCTGCTCTTTCAAAATGCGTAGCTCACTGAGAGATTTGTCCTGAGCCCCAACCGGAACAGGATGAAGTCAGGAAACTACAAATTACTGAATCAAGACACTATCAATATGGCATATAGTACATGAGTTAATCTTATAAACCTGTGGAGAATATGTGGCCATATTTCCAAAATGAACTAAGAAAGCATTTGGCATTGTGGAATGACAATTAGGCACATTTCCAACAATAAGTCCCCAGTCACATCTGTTCTGTTGTTCCCTGCCAGTGACATGTTTTAGGGCACTGAACAAATTTGTCCCCCCTCCTTGCAACAATAAGTTCATACAGGTTTGCTTTCAGGATAGAGGCAAACCAGTATGGGGTTCTTCCTTTTGGCCTAGCCTTATCACTTTGCACCTTCATGAAAAGCATTGGTGTATCTCCGGCTCCTTTGCAAAATTATGGAAACCATGTACTAAATTACAACGATGACCGACTGATGACAGGGATTGGCAGTGCAACATTGAGATGTCATTTTTGCCCATATGTGGTGCTAAGTTCTCGAACTAAACATCATGAGGAGTGTACTATCTCAGACAACCAGCTTTCTATGAGGTAGTATGGGATTTTACCATAACAATGACACATTTGATTCCCATCTTGAGGCCTTTTGCTGGAGTGGCTCCCCTCTCTTTATTCAAAGTGATTCCACTGGGTCTACTGCACATAAGGCCATTTCTGTTCTGGCTCAACAGCAGATCTTCTCATTCTCTGAATAACCACCAAAGCATTCACACCAGTTCCTTTTCTGGACAGGAACCAAACTGCTTTTCCTGAGGGCAGTTTACATTCCTCAGAGGTGTCGTCCCACTACCTCCTCTGGTTCGCCCTCACATGCTGGGGCTGGATGCCATGGTGCAGATGTGGCTGAGGCCCTCAAGGGATGGGATCTCATCAGCATCTGCTGAAATGGGTTTGTCTTGTTTTATCCACTGACTCTGAGAATCTTGTTTTGGATTTGGAAGCTCACTCTGCAAATTCTTCTGATCCAAATAAGGATCCAATAAGGTCCACATCTGACTTTGAGGAGTTAGATGTGGTCATGCCTGACATGGTTACAGCCTTCTACAACTTCTTGCCACATGAATCACCGAAAAACAGAAAAAGCATAACACTTTTATGTCCAATTCGGGCTCGTAGGATCAAAGTCCACCACTTCTGGTCTGCTTTGGTGGTCATAACGGAGATAATACTGTCACCAACCAGCGCCTTTCTCACTGGATATCAGATGCTTGCAGATAACAAATGTGCATGGAATGGCTTCTCCTCTAAGTGTCAGTGTCTATTCCACTCGGAGTGTAGCATCTTCCAAGGGACTATAAGGTTGAGCCCTTATAAGAAGTTCATGCTGTGGCAGGCTGGGCCTCTCTGCATACATTCATTGGATTTTACAGTCTGGCCATGGATCCAACCCTAGGATACCAGGTCCTTCAGAACTGATCCAGTCTTTTCTGCCTCAGCAGGCATCTGTGCCAGTGTTACACATCCTTGTTGGGCAGGGATTCTTCTTCAGTGTGGCATAATGTATTAACATTCCCAGAGCGTTGACACCATGATGCAGCATCAAAGTTCCACTTCGAAAGGGAATGTCTCAAGTTACAGGTTATGTAACCTGGCTCCCTGAGATGGGAACAAGATGCTACATCATGTTGCCACATTTCTGGCATGCCTGAAATGTCATCCATCAGACAATTAGACCTGGAGATTCCATAATGTAGGTTCCCTTTTATAAGCATAAGCCCCCAATCTTTTGAATGGTAGTGGATTTTCCCACATGTATTGTTTTTTTTCTTGGTTATACAAAAGTGGTCAATTGAATAGCAGACTTTGCTTTGGATAACATATGGTCTCTCCTGGGATGTTGGCGATCGTGTAGAATAGTGATAAATAGTTGACTCGTGTAACATGGTCTTGTCATCTCTGCACACAAGCGTGATATAAACATTTTAAACTGCAGTTCACATACACATCATTCCACTGTCATCCTCACACATTTTCAACCCTAAATGCAGTAAAGTGTCATGATGCTCCTAAACTGTGAAATGATCTGAAACCCACTAGAGGGACAACAGCTGAGGGTTAGTCAAGGACAAACACTCTAATGCCGCCGACATTCCCTCCTCAACAGTCGAGCTGAGTTAAATTGGTTCTGTCACTTACAAAGCTATGTGAATCACTTGGGTGAGACTGGCTTATCATATGGGGATAAAAAAAAAATGCAAGCCTGGCCTTGATAAAATGAAACATGGAAAAAAATAATTGGGTGTCAGGTGAGAGAGAAAGACAGTTCAGTTCAGTGGAATGAAAGACACAATGACGATGTTTAGTTGTAACAAACTATGGAACTGGTGATATTTCTGTGGAATAATATTTGATCTGGGCATGTGGACTGAAACATGAATATATATATACAAATAAAAATATAGAATTTTTTCATTAGAACAGATCTGGAGAAATTTAATATTGCATGACTTGCTCACCAAAGGATCCTCTGCAGTGAATGGGTACCATTAGAACATGTGTCCAAACAGTATCATAATATCATAAATAATGAAACATCATAATAACCCACAAGCAATCTACATGACTCCTGTCCATTAACTAATGTCATGCGAAGTGAAAAGCTACATCTAAAAAAAAAAAATAAATAAAAAAAAACACACAAGTCCACTGTCCATAATAAAAGTAATCCATCTGGATAACCAGAGAAAAATATGCATTTACAAGCAAAAAAAAAAAAAAAAAAAAAAAAAAACAGTTTAGAACAGTTCTGAATATGTCAGTGGATTTTGATCGAAGAGGTCAACAGTGGATTAACTTTTTCACTGGGGGAAGCATTTTTATAGGAAAATGACTCATATTTTGGTCAAAAGTGACAGTTTAAAGTCAAAATGCATTGATGGATTTGTTTCTTGAAACATGCAGCTGTTTACCTCACAAGACATTAAATAATAGACTGGAGTGTATTGCTTGTGGATTATTGTAATTTGTATTTTTATCATCTTGAGCTCTCATTCTGACAGCACCCATTTACTGTAAAGGATCCACTGTTAGGCAAGTGATGTAATGCTCTGTTCCGATAAAGTAACAAACTCGTCTACATCTTGTATGGCCCGAGAATGAATACATTTTCAGAACTTTTTCATTTTTGGGTGAACTATTCCTTTAATACTTAACAGTCAAATCCGAAAATAAAAGGCAAACAGGCATAAAAATCGACACGCGCCCATCCTAACAGTCAAATTGAATTCCTTTTCAACCTGGAATAAACTGTTAGCCAAGCATACTCCGTTTCATGCCCTGCCGACTCATGAGGGTCCTTTATGCTTTGTCATAAAGTATCCTACACATAAAATTACATCATGACTGTCCTGTGCAGTTGAGTGGAATAAAATAACACAAATGGAATGCTTTACCACCAGCATTTTCAGCTTCAGTGGATTAATGCTGTCATTGTCAAACAGCCAAAAGGTTTTTTTTTATTTATTTATTTATTTTTTTTTAAATCAACACTTACTCGGTTCAACCAGCTTACAAATTAATTAAAATTGATATCAGTTTCATACCCATTAATCCAAATCATCCAAAACTATAGCAATACACATGAGAAATTCACATTTCAATAAATATAATGATCCTTCAGCTTAAATGATGATTTAGAAACTATTGCATTTGAGATTTTGCATGTCACTGCAGGAGGGACCCAAGCCAAATCTAGAATGTAGAGACGACTTCCTAGCAACTACCTAAAACCATACAGAAAGAGGAACACACACACATTGGGTATCCATCTTTCATGGGGACATTACATAGAAGCAATGGTTTTCTTTGTCCAAATTTTCAACACATTCTCACTCCCAACTCGTCACATATGGACGGTTGGTCAGAACCCTTTGGCATCACTTTTTGGCCCTCAGGGTACCCCTTTAGCCACTTTTGGATGTGCAGGTTCCTCAACTGCTTCTAGCTGTGTGCATTATGCATCACATTTAATTGATGGTGAATTGATGGTGAAGCCCACAGAATTCCTGGGCGAACTCCACAAATGGAAGATCCTTGCGGGCTAGGGTGGCGAATCTTGCAGTGGTTACCATTTTTCAACTGTTTTAAAGGCCCTGTCTTCTGTCACAAGTTGTAGGGGTAAGAAGCATGAATGAGCACAAAGGAACCAAGAGCTCAAAACAAACTGAGTAAATTAATAAATCCAAAAAGAAAACAGAGCAAAACAACCTCTAAAACGACATTAGGCATGACAAAAAAAACTACGGAAAGACAGGGCTATAAGTACTAAACAAAACAAGGGCCTAATAAGGATAATTGACAAAGGACAGGTGCAAGGAATCTAATTAACTAAACAAGAACAGGAAAATAACCATATAAGGAGAACAGGAACTAAGGCTGGGGCAAAAACATGGAAAACAAAGTCCAAACCCTGACACATGCATGCATGAGTTGCAGATGTCTCACTGCCTCCCCAACCTTGATAAAGTATTAAGTATCCAGGTCTACAATAAAACTTTTCTGTGATATGTTTAAAAAAAAAAAAAAGATTTCTAGGCAAAGGCCAAAATGCATTCTTGACAAAAGAAAAAGAAAAAAGAAAGAAAGAAAGAAAGATATGCTATTAGCATAAATATTCAGTCCTTGTGGTGAAGAAGCACACAGGTTTAAACAGATGAAAAACATTAATGAGGACACAATTGCCTTACAATTGGCCTCTACCAGCGAATCATTAAAATGGCTTCAAGAAAAAAAAAAAAAAAAAAAAAAAAAAAAGCACAGGGGATTATTATTCAAATAGTTGCTTTAATGTATGAAGAGTAGAGGGTGTTTCAGAGAAGTTAGATGTCAATTATAGAACATACATACATACATTCATACATTTTATTTTTTTATTTTTTGTATTTGTTGTGTTAGTGGGAACTATTGGTGAAATTACTAAGTGAAACCACCTAGACACTACCTAAAAGGACTTCTTTGAAGGAGACTTTTGAAAGAAGCCCCAAAGAGGCCAATCACTTTAAAGGAGCTGCAGACTTCAGAGGGCTTAGAAAGCAAAGGTGCACCATATGAACCATATGAAGAGTTCTGCATATCACAAAGCCATATGAGAATTGTAACAGTCACAGTATATTAAATTTGAGGTCTTTCAACAGAATTGGTCAAGGATCTGAACACTTTTCTAAGGTAGGCTACTGTGTAATTATGCACCAAGTTAAAGTTTTTTAAACTCCTTTTTTTTTTTTTTTTTTTAATATTTACTCAAGTAAATAAACTACTCTTGAAGTGTGCTTACTTGAGATAACCAAGTGTGAAATAGCCTCACTTAAATTATAGTGATCATTAGTGCGCATTGACAGTTTTAGCTTTGTCCAGTTGGCTGGTTAAGCAGATTTGAATCCAATTTATGGGTAAGGAAAACTATTGATTTCAGCACTGAGGACAACATTGCTTCTCACACTAAACATAAAACTACAAAGTTCAGAGTAATAAAAATAAGGACAATTGTCACAATTAAGACTGTGGATCACAGAGTGGAAATAAGTTAAATTAAAATAAATTCACTGGTGATGTTTTATTTAAATATTGCTGTGAGATGACACAACTAATGTGATACAGATCACAGCAGTTTATTCTGTGTCTGCATTAGTGGTACATTTTCACTGATCCTTTTCATAAGTTGCCTTGTTACATGAGCAGGTGGTAACAGGTGACTTTGAGTAAGACATTGAATAATTCACTCAACGGATTTGCCCAATACTGATTCATATACTGATCCACTGCTGTGACATGCTATTGTTAATTCTTTAGATATATCCATTGCAAATCCGCATTTAGCTGTGTAAACAAAAATAAAATAAAAAAAAATAAAATAAAATAAAATAAAATAAAATAAATAATAAAAATAACAAACTGGCTATATTCACTGTAAAACTGCTGAAATACTCTATGAAATAGTCTATATCATGTCTTAACAATCATTATATTTGAGGGGCCCTAGGCATTAAAAACTTTTCATTTATGAGATTTTTTTTCTTCTTCTTCTTCTTCTTCTTCTTCTTCTTCTTCTTACCACATCTCTGCTAATGTTCCACATGCTCTGTGCGTTTTGTTTTTCATTTTTTTTGGACATTTAGAGTAGATATCATTACCGACATTATTTAAAGTTGAAAACATGGAAAAACAAACATTTCTGCAATGTATTTAAGCACATAATATGCCAAACAAGAATCTGTTTCTGGAAAATTGCAGTAACAAAGGATGTGGCCATGACTTTGCCTCAGTGAGTCCTGTTGCTTTGGTAACGAGATTTAATGAATTAAATGTGTAATTGCCTTAATGTGGTGATGTTTACATCCTTGCTCTCATAAAGTATATTGAGTCAGGCTGTATTTGCAGTTCATCTTGTTTGATGGGGTAGAGAGGGACTCATTTTCCTCACCATTACTTCACACTTCAGATGTTTCTCTTCTTCTGTGGAGTGTGATGTAAAATCATGCCGTTTCCAATGGATTTAGTAATGTGGTTTGAAGATGTTTCAAAGTGGCCTCTTTGTATTTATATTTCTGTCAGATGAAGAAATATTTAGATGGAGGAATGCTTAAACATCAGAGACCCCAGCACTGATATTTATAATGAATTATTTCCTGTTCCTTCCACTTAAATGAACTAGTTTTACTTAAGAAAACAACATTATTTTGTATGACTGAACAGACCTGATTAAATGTGATTCAAAGCAGTCAACAAAAATTTTGATAGACACTGACCATGTTGTGTGACGTTAGCATGCTGGGACATTCAAATTATTAATATTCTTTATGTCAAACTTGTTGCTGTGATGCATATCAGGGGCTGAGCTGCTTGTGTAAGTAGTTTTGACCTTTGTTAGATGAACAGTATGTTTGACTGAATTGCTTTAAACAAGCAGTTTTGCTTGTATTTTTTTTAGTTTAATTTTGCAGGTTATACTGGAGGAAGGAGCCAGTGAGGAGACAGGAGGGACTTGAAGCATGACGGAGGGAGGAGCGATGGAGGAGGAAGGGCTGACAACTCCAGGGGACCGACCAATGGCAATGGAGCAGGTGTTGGAGGACCCTGAGTTGGAGACGGAGAGCCGATGAGCCAGGGTGACGAGGAGGATCCGGAGGGCCGAGGCGGAACAGATGGCTCAGGCAACCAATGCAGAGGCATATATCTGAAAGGCCGTGGTGGAGACGGAGCAACAGAGGACCAAGGTGTAGCCAAGGGAACACAATGGATACGGAGGGACGAGGCAAAGCCGGAAGAGTGGAGTCCCGAGCCGAAGTATGGTCGACGACAGACCAAGGTGGAGCCAGAGGGATGAGGGAGCCTTGCAGATCCGGTGGACTGCTGGGCCACGACGGAGAGGAGAGAGCTAGGAGCCATGGTGGAGCCACTGGGTCGATGGGCCGAGGCGGAGTCCTGGACTTAGAGGCTGGAGTCGGAGACAGGGGATTCTCTAGTCACAAAGCCGATGGAGACTGGGACTTGGGACACAAGTCCTCTCAGGGCTACACTCTGGAACAGAAGTCCTCTCTGGGCTGAACTTGGGAACGGAAGTCCTCCTTGGGTTGCACTCGGGGACAGGAACCCACTCTGGGCTGAACTTGTGAACAGAGTCTCTCTCTCTCTGGACTGTACTTGGAAACAGGAGCCCTTTCTGGGCTGGACTTGGAAACAAGAGCCCTCTCTAGGCTTGACGTGGGAACAGGAGCCCTCTCTAGGCCTGCGTGGGAACAGGAGCCCTCTCTGGGCTGCACTCGGGAACAGGAGCCCTCTCTGAGCTGGACGGGGAAACAGGAGCCCTCTCTGGGCCAAACTCAGAAACAGGAGCCGTCTCTGGGCTGGAAGGGGGGACAGGAGCTCTCTCTGGGCTTGACGTGGGAACTGGAGTCCTCTTTGGGCTAGACATGGAAACAGAAGCACACCTTGGGCTAGACTCGGGATCTGAGGCCCTCCCTGGGCCAGACATGGGAACAACAGCCCTATCTGGGCTTGACGTGAGGACAGGAGCCCTCTCTGGACTGGATGTGGAGCTGGATGTGTCACAAGAGTGACAAAGGACTCCGACGAAGGAGAGGTCAGCATATAAATCCATAAGCTCTCCTTCAGAGTTCCACAGTTCAAGATCCATAAGCAGCTCACCCTCAGCCAGTGGCGCAGTGGGCAGAGCTCCTGTCCGTGATCTCACTGTCCACAGATTTTTCCCTTGTGGCGGGCATTGTAGCTGGCTCTCACACCTGGTCTGACGTCACAAGCAGCATCGGCTCAGCGGCGACCCTCAGCTCTGCTGCTCCATGCGGCAATGGCTGGTCGGTAGCAGCAGGCTCGGGCTCTCTGTCATCGGTGGGCTCGGGCTTGGGCTCTGCACAGCGGGGAGATGGTGGGCTGGGCTCTGGGTCTGGCTGTGCTCTGGATCGGAGCAGGACACTCTCCAGACACCGGATAATCGCCTCCCTCCAGCTTAGTCCAGTGGTGTCTGGGAGGTCGACAGGGCGGTGGTAATTGGTCCAGAACAGTGAGTTCAGGACAGTATCGAACGCCATTAAAACGGCGAGTTGGCCGCAGACTCCAAAAGGGGAAGAACCTTACGGGCTAGGGGGGTGAACAACATGGTGAGGGGATCCATAGGGGGGAAAAAAAAAAAACAGAAAACAAAACACTGAACAAAATGTGGAAAACAAACAGGGGAAACACACAAATAAACTATTTTGTCAGACCCAATGTTCTGTCTAATGCTACAAGCAAGTACATGGAGACGAGGGTTAATCTTAAACCAGTCTTTAATAAGCATCCAAAAGGGTAACACAGGCAGGCAGGAGACACATGCAGCATATATAGACAATTTAAGACCAGACAAAAGTAATCAAAAGGACAGACAACTCTTTAAATACAAGAGTAAACAAGGTTAATTGACGAGAGACACCTGAACCAAATGAGCACAATCAAACAAGGGAGAAACTGGGTCACAGGCAGAGATGGGAAATAATGAAGTACAAATACTTTGTTACTGTACTGAAGTAGATTTTTCTGATATCAGTACTTTACTTCACTATTTATTTTTCGGACTGCTTTTTACTTTTACTCCTTACATTTTTTACACAAATATCTGTACTTTCTACTTCTTACATTTTCAAACCAGGCTCGTTACTTTAGTTTTAATCAGCATTTGGTGGATCACCATTCGATAACAAATCTCTAATAAATCATGGATCGGTTAGTCTTGACTGGCAACGCGATACGCACACGCTCCGCGTCTTCGCCAAATGGTAGAGTAATCATTGCAAGTGACTCGAAAATGGAGTGGAAGCGCCCGGGTGGATCATAGAGGCAAAACTACTGACCTGTTCAGGACTTCAAGTGCAGGTCAGTTTCATCTGTAAACAGGCTGCTAAGAGTTGCTAGCAGTTTAATGCTTAACTAAGTAAACAAAGACAAAACTACAGAAGTAGTACTATAAACAAAACTAAAATACTATCATCACTCAAAATACTCTATGCTAAAGGACATCATTATTATCTACTGTAAAGTTACAGTAGTAATTTAGCAAACGAATGTTACAAAACATAGTTTTGTAATATGTTCAGAGGGAGCTAGGGGAGATAACAACACAACCCTCATGAAAATTACAATCGTAATTCCAAAAACCAAAATCCATGGTTACTATAGTTAAACCATGGTAACCACAAATGAACCATGGTTTTGCTACACTAACCATGGTCTAACCATGAGATGTATAGTAAAACTATAGTTGGAGTTCAATTAAAACAGATTGTAATCAATCCACCAAAAAAAAAAAAAACAACAACAACATTGTTACAATATGTTTACTGCAATAGACCAAGGTTAATTTTGGTAAGATAAAAATATTATGATAATTATGATATGATGACTTATGTTACGTGGAGTGAGAGGCGAGAGGCGAGCGGATCCACTTGCGAGCTTTTATTAATAGGACGAGACAAAGACATGGTCGTACAGGCAGGGTCGAAAACAGGAGCAGACAGGTATATCACGGGCAAGACGTAGAGAATAATCCAATAACACGAGCAGAGTCCAGAAGGCAGGCGGCGAACAGTCAAAACGGGGAAGCCAGGCGAGAGAAACTAGGAACTAGGAACTAGGAAAACGCTAACGAGAATGAACACAACAATAACTCACAATACTCCGTGGCTTGCAAAGGGAAAGACCGGGGTTTTTATAGCGCCACTGATTGGTCACAGGAATCGACGCAATAGGCGCGATGGGTGATGGGAGTAGTAGTCCGGGGTGCAAAGCAGCAGTCTGTGAGAAGTGACAGGGTGAGAGCGACATCTGGCGGTGAGCGGACCGCAAGACACCGACCAGATTCGTAACATAGCCCCCCCCCAAGGAGCGGCTTCCAGACGCTCCAACCGAAAAACAGTCCAGGGGAGCAGTGGGAGGGCCAGGAGACTGAGGCAGAACCGGCGAGGCGGAAGCCTTCCAGGGTGGAGCCGGAGGCGGAGCAGGAGGCGCAGGAGGCCTGCAGGGCGGAGGCGGAGCAGGGGGCGCAGGAGCCCTCCAGGGCGGAGCCGGAGGCGGAGCAGGAGGCGCAGGAGCCCTCCAGGGCGGAGCCGGAGGCGGAGCAGGAGGCGCAGGAGCCCTCCAGGGCGGAGCAGCCCTCCAGGGCGGAACAGGAGGCGGAGCAGGAGGCGCAGCAGCCCTCCAGGGCGGAGGCGGAGGCGGAGGCAGAGCAGGAGGCGCAGGAGCCCTCCAGGGCGGAGGCGGAGCAGGAGCCCTCCAGGGCGGAGCAGGCAACGCCAGAGCCCTCCAGGGCGGAACCAGACGCAGAGCGGGAGGCGGAGCAGCCCTCCAGGGCGAAACAGGAATCTGCGTCACGGTCTGGGACCTGGGGAGAGCAGGGACAGAGGAGGCAGACGGAATAGGGGGAGTAGGCGCAGCAGCCCTCCGGGGCGGAACAGGAGGCGCAGCAGCCCTCCGGGGCGGAACAGGAGGCGCAGCAGCCCTCCGGGGCGGAACAGGAGGCTGCGTCATAGACTGGGACCTGGGAAGAACAGTGACAGAGGGTGCAGACAGGAAAAAGGGAGAAGCAGAGAGTTTAGCGGATAACGCCCCCTCCATAAGAGGTTCTACGGCAGGCGCCGACACCTCTGGAGGCATTGGCGCAGCTTCTCCGCTGGGGAAGGCCTCTGGAGCAGACTTGAGACCCAACGGGACCTCTGAAGCAGGCTTGTGATCAGAGGGGAGCTCTGGGTCAGGCTGGAGGCCAGACGAAAGCTCTGCAGCAGGCTTGAGATCAGAGGGGAGTTCTGGAGCAGGCTGGAGACCAGACGAGAGCTCTGGGTCAGGCTGGAGACCAGACGAAAGCTCTGCAGCAGGCTTGAGATCAGAGGGGAGCTCTGGAGCAGGCTGGAGACCAGACGAGAGCTCTGGGTCAGGCTGGAGACCAGACGAAAGCTCTGCAGCAGGCTTGAGATAAGAGGGGAGTTCTGGAGCAGGCTGGAGACCAGACGAGAGCTCTGGGTCAGGCTGGAGGCCAGACGAAAGCTCTGCAGCAGGCTTGAGATCAGAGGGGAGTTCTGGAGCAGGCTGGAGACCAGACGAGAGCTCTGGGTCAGGCTGGAGACCAGACGAAAGCTCTGCAGCAGGCTTGAGATCAGAGAGGAGTTCTGGAGCAGGCTGGAGACCAGACGTGGCCTCAGGGGCTGATCTGTGAACAGACGTGACCTCAGGGGCACAGTGTGCAGCCCACACACACCAGATGGCAACCGCCATTAAAGGTAGAGCAGCAGCGGGAGGTTGTGGTGGGTCCAGTACACCGGCTATCATGATAGGCCGTGATCGTGGGATATCAGACGAGGCATGGCACGGCTCTGGAAGGTCAGACGAGATGTGACTTGGCTCTGGACGAATAGACGAGACATGACGAGGCACTGGGAGGTCTGATGAAACATGGAGAGGCTCTGGGCCATCAAGCGGGACGTGACTTGACTCAGAGTGGTCAAACGAGACATGGTGAGGCTCTAGACAGATAGACAAGATGTGACGGGGCTCTGGAGGGTCAGACGAGGCGTGACTTGACTCTGGGCGGTCAGACGAGGCGTGACTTGACTCTGGGCGGTCAGACGAGGCGTGATGGGGCTCTGAGCCGTCGGGCAGGATGTGACTTGGTTCGTGGTGACCAACTGTGACTTGACCTGCTTCGTGAAGATCAGTAGTGAATTGACTTGGCTCATGAAGATCAGCCGTAACTCTACTTGACTCGGGGACGACAGCCTTGACGTTGCTTGACTCGGGGACGACAGCCTTGACGTTGCTTGACTTGGAAGCTTGACTGGACTTGGAGGCTACAGCTGTAGCCTGACTTGATTCTGGAGCAGCGGCTGAAGTTTGACTTGGCTCTGGAATAACAGCAGCAGCCTGACTTGGCTCATGAGGATCTGCGGTGACCTGGCTTGGCTCATGGAGATCCGCTGTAAAGTGACTTGACTCAGGAACAACATGGCTTGACTCAGGAACAACAGCTGTAACGTGACTTGACTCATGGGGGACAGCTGTAACTTGGCTTGACTCATGGAGAATGACAGCTTTGGCTTGACTTGACTCTGTGTCTTGACCTGACTCAGGGGTAGCTGCCGCGACATGAAGGAGCGCCACTTTAGCTGCCCATACCGTCATTAGGGGTGTGTCCAGCACGTGGGCCATCATGCCCACAGGTGGTGTCCATGTCGAATGAATGTCCGGGGTGAAAGCTGCTGGATCCTGTGTTGACGGAGTATTCTGTTACGTGGAGTGAGAGGCGAGAGGCGAGCGGATCCACTTGCGAGCTTTTATTAATAGGACGAGACAAAGACATGGTCGTACAGGCAGGGTCGAAAACAGGAGCAGACAGGTATATCACGGGCAAGACGTAGAGAATAATCCAATAACACGAGCAGAGTCCAGAAGGCAGGCGGCGAACAGTCAAAACGGGGAAGCCAGGCGAGAGAACTAGGAACTAGGAAAACGCTAACGAGAATGAACACAACAATAACTCACAATACTCCGTGGCTTGCAAAGGGAAAGACCGGGGTTTTTATAGCGCCACTGATTGGTCACAGGAATCGACGCAATAGGCGCGATGGGTGATGGGAGTAGTAGTCCGGGGTGCAAAGCAGCAGTCTGTGAGAAGTGACAGGGTGAGAGCGACATCTGGCGGTGAGCGGACCGCAAGACACCGACCAGATTCGTAACAACTTATGATAATGCAATAACATGTTCAGTATTAGGATTTTTCTGTAAAGATATTGTCATGATGCAATCATTATTGTACTAATTTTTGACATTTAGGCAATTTAGAAAATAGAGTTTTCTTAAATCTATAGTATTTTTTAAGATAAAACAACAACACCTGGTCATAACGTGATGCTTTAAATTGAACTTAAAATTGTTACAGCAAATAGAATATAATGAGGTGGTTGTTTTGCAACAAGGTAGAGACAGTTTTGCTCATAACAGTAAATGGCTGATGGGAAAAGTGACAGGTACAAGAAAATTAGAGAAAAAAGCAAACACACACAAAGTGAGATGCAGAGAGATATCATGGAAAATGAAGAGACTGAAAAGGGATATGGAAGTGAAGGTGCAGTTCAAGAGAGGGTCTTTTTCTTATTTTGCATGGCCCCAGCCTAAGATTTTAAACATTTATTTATTTTGTATTAATCTGTCAATATGATGTGAGGTCCAGTTACTAGCGTGACACTAAAACAGGTAGTAGTAATGGGTACTTTTTACTTAAGTACATGTCTGAGCCCATACTTCTTTACTTTAACTTCAGTAAAAAAGTGTATTCAGTACTTCTACTTTTACCAGAGTATTTTTAAACATGAGTATCTGTACTTCTACTTGAGTGAAGGATGTGTGTTTGCCATCTCTGGTCACAGGAAGCACATGGGGAGAAAAACACACACAGACAGTCCATGGGCATGACAATATGAAAGTACAAACATTCAAAATATTTGCTTTTCACATGAGAATTGAATAGAAATTGACAGAGATGGTCAAAAAGGTCAAAAAATGCAATCACGCACACATTTTTATTTTTTCCATTGCTTTGAGGTCTCAGAATCCATTCCGTCACCTGCTGAGGCTCTTACACCTGGATGCTCCGTGAATGCGGATTCATTTTCTGTTCAATGCTCCACATTCTCTCAGCATGCTGAACATTAACCTGCACATTGCATTTTTCTGTTCTTTTTCTTTTTCATTTGTTATAAATAGTTAGATTAATGTGGAACAGTAGTTGCTCGTGTCTATTTCAAGGCTCACAACTTCTGGTCATTTCAAACGTTTAGATCTCCAGTGGCTGTTTATTTGTCCTGCAGCATTTTGTTTGAAGGGCTCAATGACAGCGCGACTCCGTTGTTCTGGGTTTTATTGTTCATTTGCATATAAACAGCATTCTAAGAGCTATTGATGCATCAGGAGACATGCTGTCCATTGTAATTTATGACCGATTTCCTGAACACATTGTTTCTATTCCTATTCCTCAGCTATCGGATTCTCATTGACTTTCATACGGGCCATGCAATATAGAAGGTTCAAAACAGTTGATCCCTCACAAAATGATAACTGTGTGTGTTGGTGGAAAAAAAGACGTGTGAGTGCATGCTGATATGGAACTGAGTATGAAAAAATGAATGGATGTGTGTGCAGGCCTTTGTGCGCTCCAAAAAAAATCCATTTTAAAAGAATTACTGATTTACTCATTTGTCTTTTAAATGGATATTACGTTTTAACAATTCATTCTGGAAGCAAAAAGTTTTTTAGCCTATAAACTTGAAAGGGATTATTTTGTGACAACAGGCTGACTCTTATCTCGCTTATCACACCAAATCAATAATAATAATAAAAAAAAAGAAAGAAAGAAAGAAAGAAAGAAAATAGATTGTCCTTTACTTATGTGCAGCTTGGCATATCAACCTTTTGCCTGAACAACCTGTGAGTGTTGAAGATATTGAACATCTACTTTTTTATTGCCCTTTCTCTCTCATTTTTGATTAATTTAAAATTGACATAATAATAATTATAATTTAAAACAACTAAATTTACCCTCACAATATTTTACTTTGTTTACAAAATAAAAACTCTTCTGAAAAATATTTATGTATACTTTTATTGGCTGATTACAATGTTGTTAGCATAATTTGCAAGTTACTAGAATGTTGTTAGCATGATTAGCAAGTTACTAGCATGTTTCTAGTCTGATTAGCATGTTGATAGCATGTTTCGTGTATGATTAGCATGTTACTAGCGTGTTTCTAACATGGCTAACGTGTTACTAGCTTGTTGTTAACATGGTTTCTAGCATGATTAGCATATTACTAGCATGTTGTTAACATGATTGGCATGTTGCTAGCATGATTAGCATGTTACTAGCATGTTGCTAGCATGATTAGCATGTTGCTAGCATGTTTCTAACATGATTAGCATGTTTTCTAGCATGTTGCAAGTATGATTAGCATGTTACTAGCATGTTGTTAGCATGTTTCTAACATGATTAACATGTTGTTAGCATGATTAGCAAGTTACTAGCATGTTGCTATCATGATTAGCATGTTACTAGCATTTTGTTAGCATGTTTCTAATATGATTAGCATGTAACTAGCACATTGTTAGCATGATTAGCATGTTGCTAGCATGTTGTTAGCATGCTTCCAGTATGATTAGCATGTAACTAGCACATTGCTAACATGATTACCAAGTTACTAGCATGTTGTTAGCTTGATTAGCATGTTACTAGTACGTTGTTAGCACGCTTACCATGTTACTACCATGTTGTTAGCATGTTTCTAACATGATTAGCATGCTGCTAGCATGTTGTTAACATGATTAACATGCTACTAACATGTTGCTAGCATGATTCGCATGTTACTAGCACGTTGCTAGCACGATCCGCATGTTACTAGCATTTTGTTAGCATGTTTCTAGCATGATTAACATGTTGTTAGCATGATTAGGATGTTACTAGCATGTTGTTACCATGCTTCTAGTATAATTAACATGTTACTATCACATTGCTAGCATATTTCTATCATGATTAGCAAGTTATTAGCATGATTAGCATGTTACTATAATTTTGTTAACATGTTTCCAACATGATTAGCATGTTACTTACATGTTGCTAGCATGATTAGCAAGTTACTAGCATGTTTGTAGCATGATTAGCATGTTACTAGCAAGTTGCTAGCATGATTTAGATAGCTAGATAGATTAGAAATATTAGAAATATTAGAGTGTGTCACAGTTCTGTCGGTTTGTGTACTTGGTTTCTCCCATTGTCTCCCCCCATTGATCTGTCTATTTTGGTTTAGTCCTTGTTAATGTTATCCCATTCACCTGTCTTTGTAATCAGCACACCCTTTATAAGTCAGTCTCTGTTCTTAGTGTGTTGTCGGTCTTTAATGTTGTTGATGAGGTTTCTACGTGTGTGGATTTTCCTGCCTGTTCCTGCTTGTACTACCAAAGGATTATAGTAAATCATTTCGCTTGTTATCTCGTCTCTCGTCTCGTTCCATCCAGCACGCAGCTACTAACCGTTACAGAAAGACCGACCTACAACAGTTTTTTTCCGGCATTATTCCCCTGCGTTTATTTTCTCGTCTTGTTTCTCAGTGTTTTCCTTTTTGATTTTCTAGTATGGACCCTACTGTTCTCCTCATCCTCCTGAAGCAGGGGGAACGCTCTCTTGAGGACCACACCCGAGACTACATCTTCCTCGCGGAACACTCCCACTTTCCGGATAGCAGCCTTTGCACTTTCTACCGTGCAGGACTGAACACCACCGCAAAGGGGCTGCTATCCGGGGAGGGTCCTCGAGAGAGCCTGCCGGACTACATCGAGTGGGTGCTGGCGTCCTGTGGATCGTCATGGACTATTGACTTCGTCAAGGAGGACGTCAGCCCCACTCCAGACCCAGAACCCAGCCAACCCTCACCCCGACATGCGGAGCATGAGCCCGAGCCCACCGCGGATGACGAGCCAGAGCCACGAGCAACCGAGCAAAGGATCACTCAAGAGCCAGAGCCCAACACGTCCGACCAGGTGCGAGAGCCGGCTACGACTACCGCTACGGTGGAGTGCTGCGTGGAGCAAGAGAGGGCTATGGAGAGCCCTGCCCACTGCACCACCGCTGGGGGTGAGCTTGAACTGAACTCTGGGGACTTGATGGACTTCTTTACGGAAGTTCTGGAAACTCACTCTGGGGATTTAATAGACTTTTCTACGGAAATACCTACCTGTCATGATCTACCTGTCGGTATGGAATTCCCACCCACCCCCCCTCTTCTGTCTGTCTGGTCACCGCTGTCCCCTGACAGCCCCTCTGCTCACCCTCAGCCCACCACCTGTGCAGTGGGCTCGCCGCGGGTCTGCCAGCTTCCATCGGCGTCATGGCTGGAGGATCCCTCAGCTCCGCCTCCAGCCTCAGAGTCCAGAACTCCGCCTCGGCCCTCCGACCCTGCGGCTCCACCACGGCTCTCAGCTCCCTCATCTCCACCGTCGCCCGTCGGCCCACCAGCTCCACCGGGCTCCCTCGTCCCTCCGGCTCCGCCTTGGTCGGTCGTCGTCCCGCCATCGCCTCAGGACTCCACTCCTCCGGCTTTGCCTCGTCGCTCCGTCCCGCCGGCTCCGTTGGGCTCCTCCCTCCCTCCGGCTCCACCTCAGTCCTCTGTCGCTCCGGCTCCGCTGCGGACCTCCGGATCTCCGCTTCCGCCTCGGTCGCCAGAGCCTTGGGCTCCGCCTTGGCCCTCCGGATCCTCGGTGTCGCCCTGGATCTTTGGCTCTCCGTCTCCGCCTCGGGCTCCACCTCCACCTGCTCCGCCGCCGTCGGTCGGCCCCCTGGAGTTGTCAGCCCTTCCTCCACCATGGCTCCTCCCTCCGTCGGCTCCACCGTGGGCTTACATCATGGCTGCGGTCTGGGTCTCTACCGGCTTCTCCTGCTTCGGGTCCCTCCTGTTTCTTCCCTGGCTCCTCCCACCTTCGTCGCCCCCATGGACTCTAAGGACTCTGTTTTTTGTTTTCCGTCCTCCGCCGAAACCTCCCCCCACATGGACTCTGTTTTGCTGCAGTTTTTTCGCCCCTCTTGTTTGTTTTGTTTTGTTTCCTACGGCGCTGGTCGCGCCTATTCGGAGGGGGGAGTAATGTCACAGTTCTGTCGGTTTGTGTACTTGGTTTCTCCCATTGTCTCCCCCCATTGATCTGTCTATTTTGGTTTAGTCCTTGTTAATGTTATCCCATTCACCTGTCTTTGTAATCAGCACACCCTTTATAAGTCAGTCTCTGTTCTTAGTGTGTTGTCGGTCTTTAATGTTGTTTGAGGTTTCTACGTGTGTGGATTTTCCTGCCTGTTCCTGCTTGTACTACCAAAGGATTATAGTAAATCATTTCGCTTGTTATCTCGTCTCTCGTCTCGTTCCATCCAGCACGCAGCTACTAACCGTTACAGAGTGGAAGCTTAAATGAGTCTAAATTAATTAGAAATAGTACATAGAAGGGAAGCTTGATTGAGCCTCAAGGGATTCTGGGAGGTGGTGAAGAGTGTTGGCTCATTTGAACATTCCATTGCATTTCTTTGAGCTGTTAAATAATGCTCTGTATGTATGTATGTATGTATTAATTCATTCATTTTTTTATTATTATTTATTTTATTGTTGTTGTTGTTTTTTTTCTCTCTATATTTGACTTCTTAAACAAAATACAAACTAACTAGACAACAAACAAACAAATAAATAAATAAAAACTGTGGGTGTTGCCATGATGACTCGCTGCTTCCGTTGTGATATTTTGTTCAGCGAAAGGGGGGACAGCCTATGACCATCATTGTTTAGTAAATCTCCAAATGTGTAAATCCACTACACTCATTCAGTTTACCACTTGCAAGAAGATAGCAAGACCTGGGTATTAAACTTGAATTTAAAATATATACAAAAGATTCTAGAAAAGATGACATTGATAAATGAAATCAGACTGTATGCCCTTCAGGCACCTTCATGGGACATTGTACTGTTTAACAACAAGAAGAGCTGTTTTGCCAGCTTTTATGAGGCTGAAATATTAAGACGGTTTTCATTAGCACCAAGTTCATCAACTTTAAACTGAAGAAGCGTTTGTGCCTTTATTAAACTGAAAAAGCAAACCTTTATTTCACATACACATCACATCGGCAGAGGTAGGAAACTTTCAATAGGTGCCAGCAGTGATGAGCATTTATTACCTTAATGGGTGATTTATTACACCAGTAAATGAGTTATTACTTGATATTAAAACCTGGCCATGCCATTGGAGTTTAAAACATAAAAACCTGAAGATAAGAAACACAATGTAAATGTATGAAGAATCAGAAAGACCACCAGTATAGTCTCTCTTACATCCATTATAATGAGACAAACGTCAGTTTACTGTTGTAATGCAATGCAAATCACCAGTGTGGTGGGGTTTATTTGGACGTAAACATGTTGAATTCAGTTGCATGAGAATGCAAACCATCATCAAGTTCTCCATGTAATGTCTTCATTGTTTTCAGGAAAACAGCATCTGTGTTGATGTAAGTACTGCTGATTGTACATAATACAGCTCTGCAGAACTATGTACTGAAGGGTCCTGTTGTCAAAAGCTGCTTGCAGATAAGTAGAGGTTGTCAGTGTGTTTTCACGCAAGAGTGAGATATATCCTGCTCATCCACCACCACTGCATTATTAACAGCCCCGCTCATAGGAGAGCGTGTGTGCGTGTCACAGAACTGAAAAGCACTTCCACTACTGCTGATTACTTGTCATTTTATGAGAAGCAGATATTTCATAGTCTAAAAATGTGTAAAAATACATTGTCTTGGGAATGGAAATGAGGTGTGAGCTGCTGTGTTGACAGGTTGTTTGATATCTTGTCATAACCAATTATAAATTGGCGCCATGTATTCATCTCAAGAAAGTCTCCTAAATGAAAGAACAATATCAGAATTGCACAGAAACTTTAAGTTTTTAAATGCATGTTCAGGGTTCAGTTAATAATATCAGACGAGCAAGAGTGCTGTTGTTTAGAATATTAGCATGGCTAAATTGTACAGCTGAAGCCAAGCTGTGCTAATACTATCCTAGCATTATTATCGTGAGTATTTTGCTTTTATACACTAATTCAATAAACTAGAAGTTAATTTGAATTTATTTACTTTTTAGACTTTAGAGATTCACTAAATTAACCTCTACAAATTAATAGTGTATTAAAATGCTCCTGTTTTTTTTTTTTTTTTTTTGTTTGTTTGTTTTTTTAACTCCACAAAGCGATAAAGAATGTAAATTAGACACTGTTGTAACATGGGAGTCATGACAACGGAGTTGGGGATCCAAATGCAAGTTTTTATTCACAAACGTGGTCAAAACAGGCAGGCTCAAACACCAGCAAACAGTACAATCCAAGGCAGGAGCAAAAGAGTAATCCAATAAACAGGCAGGGGTCAGGGCAGGCAGCAAACAGTTAAGAAACTAGGAAAACAGTCCAGGATCAAAAACACAGGCAAACTAGGAAACATGGAAAGGGAAAAGGAAAAGGAAAGGACGTGACATCTGGCCAAGTATGGTGACCCATACTTGAAATTTGTGCTCTGCATTTAACCCATCCAAGTGCACACACACAGTAGTGAGTAGTGAACAAACACGCACACACACACACACAGAGCAGTGGGCAGCCATATTGCTGATACGGGGAGCAGTTGGGGGTTCGGTGCCTTGCTCAAGGGACTCACCTCAGTTGCGGTATTGAGGGTGGAGAGAGCGCTGGTTATTCACTACCCCCACCTTCAATCCCTGACGGACCTGGGACTTGACCTTTTGAACTCCCTAACCATTAGGCCACGGCTGCCCCAAACAGGGTAAACAATCTTTCCAAAATGACTTGAACACACCACAAGAAAATGTTCCCACCACTTACTAATTTGTTCCTTACTATGTTGTAAAGGAAGTAGGCATATACAAGCTTGGGGACTGTGATGTGTTATTCCTGAATGAATAAAATTTTATGAACAAATCAGTTGAGTGAATCAGTTAATGACTCACTCATAAAGACAGTCACTTGTTACTACAGGTACTGGTTTAATGATGCAACCTGCAGAAAGAGTGAGAAAGAGTCAACAAAGTCAAGTCTAATCATTATTGGCATCATTGTTAATATTTACAATATTACCAAAGTGCAAGTATTTATAGTACAGACAATATAGAAAATAAGGCAAAGTAATTAAAGAATTCAAGTAATGGAGGGGGAAATATAACAGACAGAAAAGGAAATGAAGTAAAAACTAAACTAAAATACAGTTTAAATAAAATAAACTTAAAAGCATTTATTGATATAAATCACCAACATGAATTATAATTCACCGAATAAAGGAACATTCTAGATTTAATCAAAGTGATTCTCTTAAGAAAATCTTACATTATGAAGTTGTACAACCCCTAAACCTAACCCTCAGCTGGGCATAAGCAGATTGTATACAAATTTATGATATTATACAAATATTAAAATCAAGTGTTACAGTGAGGCGCTTACAGTGGAAGTGAATTTGACCATTATCTAAACGTTACTCAATATTACAGCCACAAGATATAAACCATATATGTTAACATGATTTTAGAATGAAATAATCACTTTTCTGTGTAAAGTTATATCGGTAACACTTTAGTATAGGGAACAATTCTAGTTACTTATTAGCACGCCTATTATTAACATATTGGCTGTTTATTAGTACTTATAAAGTACCTATTCTGCATGACCATATTCTATATCCCTAATCCTACCAAGTACCTGAACTTAACAATTACCTTACTAATTATTAATTAGCAGCAAATGAGGAGTTTATTGAGGCAAAAGCCATGGTTAATGGTTTGTTAATAATGAGAACTGTACCTTAAAATAAAGAGGTGATTGTTATATCAAACTGAACAACTTCTTTACCATGAAAACATAATGCCTAAAACACTAAAATGTTGAGAACAACTTCCAACTCATATAATACACAAGTTTCAACAGAAGAATTAATGTAAGTGCATTTATTAAATTGTAAGCTTCACATTTCTGCTTTTATATCCTCCAAAAATTGGCCCTGTTTACTTTTATTGTGAGTACTGTGACCTCAAAGAACAGAGACAAGCAAATGCTGTTGATTGAGCTGAACTGGAGCTGAACCCAGAATATTCCATTAAAGTAATAAATCCTCATCATTGCTGATTCCTATTGACAGGTTTTTACCTCTGCCGATGTGATGTGTTTGTTAAGTAAAGGTTTGAGGGTTTTTTTTTTATTTTTTTTTTTATAGTTTATAGTTGATGAAGTTGGTGCTAATGAAAACCTCCTCCATATTTCAGCCTCATAAAAGCAAAAGAGCTTTTGCTATTTCATTTATTTATTATTTTTTTAACAGTCCAATGCTCCATGAAGGTCCCTGAAGGACATGCAGTCTGACTGACTCCATTTATCAGTGTCATCTTTCGTGGTCCTGTTGATCCCTTTTTTGTGGTGTCGGGCATGGTATCTCATTACCTAAATTAAGTTTATTATCAGAGGGACTCATGTCCTTTCGAGCACATAGGGAAAAAAGGCCAGACTTTCCTGGAAACCCTTCTGACTCTGCGCTCACCAGATGTTTCTCCGGCGCTTAGATATCTCGGCCTGTTTGATCCCTGCGAGTGTGAGAATCCAAGAGGGAGAATATGAAAGGCACAGATGCCATGTTTGAAATATCAAAGTGTAAATATTATTAATGATCTGATGTTAATGCCATTCCACATTCAGTTAAATCTGTGCTACATGAACTGCAAAAAGTGTTTAATTCAACACTCATCTTAAAGTACAAATGAGTAGATGAATGCAAGGTGTGACAATGAAATCTGTTGATTACCACAAAAAAAATATATATATATTTCACATGCTTGTCAATTCTTCAGTAAAACAGTGAGTGAAATGTAAATTTGTGTAAATTATCCTGATCATTAGTTTTTAATTCATGTTACAGATGTGTAAACGTGTTACATTCAAGTGTAAACACTAAACAGTTCCTCTCTGGTATCTTTGCAGAGTTTACGCATAATCGTGTATAGTGCAACATTTAGTGTTTCATTTCCTAGCTTTAAATGGTCAAAAGAGGTTGATGATTTGATATGTTGTTTTTAAAGTTTATAATTATGCTATGAATGAGTCTGTGCATAGTGGTAAGCATTAGACATCAACAGCTACCATTACATTATGCAACCAAATAATCTGATAGTAATCAGATTTAGTGTTCAGTCAGATTGAAAAGCCTTTATGTAGCCTAAACACCTCAATCGAACTGATTAACGTTGATCTGTATGATTTTTCAGTTAGATTGAAAGGGGTGGCATAGACCTAAAATAACCGATTAAACGGAACAAAAAACCTAAGCATGTAAATACTTAAACTGGATTGTTTTCTCAATCTAAATTGCCTTGCACACATGAGCCATGTGCACATTTATTAGCATGTGTATGCTCATTTATGTATGAATATAATAGGGGAGACTGGAGGCAGTTGTAACAGTTCTTACATTTTCCTTCATAACTCACAGACTACTTGAAATACACAGTCATCTTTGTCATTATTTGGTTGATACAAGAAACAACTATAGGTTGATACAAGAAACAACTATAGGTGCACTAATTAATAATACAACTGATATATTTTCACTAAAATGGGCTATAATATTAAATTAAATGCAAAAAGTCAGAGTGTTACAATTACAAATACGATTGTAACAGTGTTCGGGGGCAACTGTAACACGGAAAAATAAGTCATGCACTGTATCTCAAATAAAACCCTCCCTCAAAGTAAATACTTTACTGCTGTAGTATCTAATAATGTTACTTAAGATTTTTTTATATATATATATATGGTTCAAAAGATGTAAGACATCATTATGCTTTCAAAGAGCTTAAGTCTATTTCTATTTTTCCAAAAGACTAGGCAACTATATTCTAGTGGTTGTAACAATATGGCAAAATTGAGCCAGAAGACTCAAATAAGAGGCTGAAATCAGATTGATTAACCTCTGATAAAGCATTCCTGTTCATTTTTGTTACATTTTTGATGAATTTTGATGTTATGAGTAACAAAATCTCTTTCTGTGTTTTCAGTGTGACTGTTGTAAAATTAATGCCAAAACTGACATTTAAAACCTTAACATTTCAAACCAAAAAAATTAAACCTTTAGAGAATCTTTGAGAATGTCTAAATATGTATCTGAATACACAACTTAATAAAAAATGAGTATTTATGTCTTAAAACAACTACAGAATTTATAAGCCTTTTATATAGAGCTATTGTATATAGGAATCTAGTGGCTAAACCATAGAATTGCAGGTGTTTTTCCTTTTTTTACTCCCACCAGATGGCACTAATCTGACTTCAAAAATTGGATTTTAAAGGCACTGTCTCTATTGTAACATGAAATACTGTCATAATTAAAAAATAATTGAAAGATATTATATATTTTTTCTAATATTCCCATGATTTTCAATGGGGAAAAATGACCACAATTATTGCATAAATATTAATTAGTACCACAAAATTCTCTCAAAATACAAAATAAAAAGGATACAATATTATTGAACAAAAATATATTACATTGGTTTAATATAACAATAAAAAAAATAATAATAATAATAAAAAAATAAAAACTACATTCCAGATTGTGAACAATCAAAAGTGTCACAAATGTGACCCCCAAATGAAAAATACCCAATGGTTATATGTAGTTTTACATTTAAATATGTTCATTTTCCAACAGAAAAGTATGTCAACACAGACAAACAAGGTGCTTACCCTGGGCCATGTGGTTCATGGGCAGTTGTAACACAATGTTACAATTGCCCCCAATGTTGCAGCCATGATTAAATCTCGTGTGCTAGCTAGTCATGTCTATATTAGCATAGGTTATTCATGTTATTTTTTTTTTTTATTTTTTTTTATCAATAACCTAGAGATAATATTTATGTAAGTTTAAATTCACAGTCATCTAAACTTGAGACAGCAGGAAAAAAAAAAAAATAGTTTCATACCTTAAAATTAAATTTTGTTGAAAAATTCTGCTGAGGTGAAATGATTTTTCTGCTGAGGTATTTCTTTTTTTTTTACAGGCAGAGAGATAATCCTACTGAGCATGTGCAGATCAAGTGCCATCACTGTAGCTTGTTTCTGATTGGAGGAACTGAGTGTGTTACTATTGCCCTCTGTTACAATTGCCCCTGGTCTCCCCTACTAAATATTTGCTAAAAAATAAATAAAAAGAAAAGGTCTTCTGACACATACAGTCAGGTCCATATATATTTGGACACTGACACAATTTTCATAATTTTGTCTCTGTATGCCACTAAAATAGATTTAAAATGAAACAATCAAGATGAAATTGAAGTGCAGACTTTTTTTAAGCTTTAATTCAAAAGGTTGAACATAAATGTAACATAAAATGTTAAGAAATTACAACCATTTTTATACACAGACCCCCCATTTTTAGGGGCTCAAAAATAAATATAATCATAAATAAAATGTTCATTCTTAATATTTTGTTGAGAATCCTTTGCAGGCAACAACTGCCTTAAAGGTAGGGTAAATGATTTAGCCAATGTTTATATTTGAACTCGCCAATACAAACACACCTCTACCCCAAAAGGATCTCGCCCCTCTTTTGATAGCTCCGCCCCACATATACGTACACAACCCAGACAACGATTATGGTGGAATCTGCTGTGCAAACACCGATTGCAGATGAACAAACAAGCGAACATGACACACAAGCATATTCAAGAAAAAGCCAGCATATATTAGTTCTATGAAACAAAGCAAAACCAATGTCACTCACCTATCGAGAACAAACAAAGCAACCTCGTCGCCTGATGGCAGGCTTTCCTGCCCCTTTAGTTCTCTCCAGCACTGGAAAGCTGATCCAGTATTTACAAGGGTCCTACTTCTTGCCTTATCCCAGCGTTTCCCAAATCCCAGTCCTCGTGCCCCCATCTCTGCATATTTCGTATGTATCTCTTATCACGAGCAACATTTGTTCTATTTGACCGTAAGTGCCCTGCGAAGTGGACATCACATGATATTCCGCCATGATTTCAGTTCGAAACGAGTGTATATGTTCCATTTAGAGGGCATTAATGTGTGAGAGATCTGAATTTAAATTGTATTTCTATACAGAGGTATATGATGTCACACCTCACACTTCGATAGTAAGTTTGTGTGTGTGAAGATGCTACAGGCAGCGGCGCAGCGCAGATTCATGAATGAATGTTCCGAAGTGAAGTAAACTTCAACGGATTTCCCTTGCTCAGGGAGTAGGGAGCAATGAACACTGTGTAGGGACAATGTCAATCGGAACACAGTTTATGCACAGAGCTGTGATCTGAATCAGGGGTGTTAACTATCAGAGACATTATCGTACGCTTTCTTTTGTTCCCGCAGACGTTTTCTTCCTTTTTCTTAAAAAATCATCATCTCTATTTTTCTGCCATTGCTCGGCTCGGCTCGGCTCACTTCCTGTGCACTGAGTGCTCTCTCCTCTCCATCATGAGTAGACACGCCCCTTACTGCTGATTGGCTACAAGTTTATTTTGGTAAACGGCCCGACCAAGTTTTCTAAAGCGGTTTTGAAAAAATACATACCCCACCTTTAAGTCTGGAACTCATGGACATCACCAGAGATTGGGTTTCCTCCTTTGTGATGCTTTGCCAGGCCTTTACTGCAGCTGACTTCAGTTGTTGTTTGTTTGTGGGTCTTTCTGCCTTTAGTTTTGTCTTCAGCAAGTGAAATGCATGCTTAATCAAGTTGAAATCGGAAGATTTACTTGGCCATTGCAAAATATTCAATTTTTTTTACCTTCAAAAATTCCTGGGTTGCTTTTGCTGTATGTTTTTGGGTTATCGTCCATTTGTACTATGAAGCACCACCAATCAACTTCTGTCCTCTGTCACATCATCAATAAACACCAGTAACCCAGTGCCACTTGAAACTATGCATGCTCATGCCATCACACTGCTCCACCATGTTTTACAGATGATGTTCTATGCTTTGGATCATGAGCTGTTCCAAGCTTTCTCCATACTTGTTTCTTTCCGTCATTCTTGTACAGGCTGATCTTAATTTCAGCCATCCAAAGAATGCTTTTCCAGAAGTGGTCTAGCTTTTTTAGATGTTTTTTGGCAAAGTCTAATCTGGCCTTTTTTGCACCTTGTGGTGAACCCTCTGTATTTGTTCTCGTGAAGTCTTCTCTTGATTGTAGACTTTGACAGTGACATGCCTACCTCCTGAAGAATGTTCTTCACTTGGCTGGATGCTGTGAAATGGTTTTTCTATACCATAAAGAGGATCCTCCAGTCATTCACCACTGTTGTCCTCTGTGAACATCCAGGCCTTTTTACATTGTGGAGCTCACCAGTATTTTTTTTTTTTTTTTTTTTTTCTCAGAATGTACCAAACTGTTGATTTGGCCACTCCTAATGTTCCTGCTATCTCTCCAAAGGATTTCTTTTGTTTTTGAAGCCTAACAATGACCTGATTTAGCCCACAATATATAACTGTAACTTGAATATGTTTTGGTCAAGATAATAAAAATAATAAAATTAAAATAATAAAAATTGTGTCAGTGTCCAAATATATATGGACCTGACTGTATGTCAGCCATTTAGCCAGCTTGACAAAAATAACTAATTTACTCACGGTAGCACTGGTGATAAACTTATACCTTATACCTAATTGACATATACCTACTGTGTTGAAGTAATGGTCTCTGTTTCAAATGCATTCAATATTCCCTGCAGATGCCGTATGTTCCTCAAAAAATGGTATGTGAAAAAAATGGCCACAAGAATCTGTCCTAGGTCCTCTACTATTTTCAACATACATGCTGCCCCTTGGTAATATTATTAGAAAACACGGGATTAGTTTCCATTGCTATGCTGATGATACTCAACTACATATCTCAACAAGATCAGATGAAACTTCTAAATTATCAAAGTTAACAGAGTGTGTTAAAAATGTAGAAATTGGATGACCAATAATTTTTTCCTGTTAAATTCAGATAAGAGAGAGATATTACTTATTGGACCAAAAAACAGTACATAGAATCTCTTGGCTTACAATCTACAACTAGATGGATGTACTGTTACTTCCACTACAGTCAAAAGTCTGGGTGTTATATTAGACAGCGACTTTTGAAAATCATATTGCTCATGTTACAAAAAACAGCATTCTTCCATCTTAGAAACATTGCCAAGCTACGAAACATGTTACCTGTTTCTGGCGAAGAAAAGCTAGTTCACGCATTGATGACCTCTAGACTGGACTATTGTAATGCACTACTAGGTGGTTGTTCTGCATCTTCAATAAACAAGCTACAAACTCTGGACTGTTAGTTGTACGTAGGATAGCAAAGTCCACTAAAGGAGGTAGAGCTTTTTCGCATTTGGCTCCCAAACTCTGGAACAGCCTTCCGGATGACGTTCGGGATTCAGACACACTCTCTCTGTTCAAATCTAGATTAAAGACGCATCTTTTTAGCCAGGCATTCAAATAATGCATCTCATAAACTTTCCTGCAGTTATATCTGATCAAATGTTCATTATTAATCTTTTAGCTCTGGTTGAACAAATCTTTCTTTGCTTGGTTTGAACAGCAGCTACGCTAATTATGTTCCCATTTGTTCTCTGTTTCTGCCATGGGATTGACATCCCATGGTAACTAGGAATTCACAAGCTTCAGTCTGGATCCAGAACACTTAAGAAGAGATGATGCCAACCCCTCAGAGGACTTCAGATGATGCCAACCCTGAAACAACATACAGCACTACCGAATTTTGCTACTAATTTATGGTGTTCTTTGTCTGTCTGATTACGTCATTAATTGATCTTTACCATACATCTCTGCCATATGTACATCAACTTGACAGTCACCACTGTAAGCTGCTACTAAATATATTGTAAAAACTTTAATTTGCTGTAAAGTTGCTTTGCGCTATACAATTAAATTTGAATTGAATTTGAATTGAATTTGAATGTGATTTCTGGGGGTAAATCTAGAAATTTAAACATCATGGAAATTAATTATATTAACACACAAACTCACCAATTAATCATCAATGAAAAACAAGCTGTTGTAATTAACTCTCTGTTTACATTAGCTGAAGCTCCGACCCTGTCCGTATGCCCCCCAGCATTTCTTCAAGCTCAGAGGAAAGTGTGAAGCGTGGGTAACGTTCTCATATTTACCTCCCCATTTGAAATTCACGGATCCTTTGCTCATATTGGTCATCCCTCACTCTGCATATTGATGTGGATTATGAGTCCACAGAGCCGCTGACCCGCTCTACTGTTTTGACGGACAGCTGTGTGTGGGAGGTTGGTTTGTGGAGATGGACCCAAAGCTTGTTGGTTGACTGGCAGTGCAGGTCTCACTTTGAATGCTTATACATATTTTATATCGCTCAGATCCATGCCGTGGGCATGTCTACAATGGACAGTGAACGGAGGCCTGGCTGCTTTGTATTAGCACAATGCGATTAATAAATAAACGCCAAGCATCTTTTCTCCTCTCTCGTTCTTCACATTTTTCTTTACTCTGTGGTTACGTGGACAGCATAGGATGAGAGTTTTCGAGTGCTCGGAGCAATGGAAAAAAAAGATCTCTTGACTGATGGGAGCTTACAGCAGAGCTGGAGAGAAGGTATTACAAACACTTAAGGCATTCCAGTGCAGGCTGAAGAAGAAAGAATATATTTATCCCAGGAGTATAAATATGGTATTTTTCATGATTTCAGAACCAGATTTCCGGACCAGAAAATCATAGAGACATGAGGATGGGCTCTTTTGACTTGGGCCTGTAAGCAACCACCCAGAATATCCTATCACACCCTAGCAACCACCCAGGGGTGCATTTCCCGAAACAGCTGCAAGTTCCATTGTTATCAACATAGTTCAACGATTCTGTGTTTACCGAAACTATAGATCAAATGAACATTCACGTAAATGAAAGTTACACAATGAAAACTACAGTTATCAGTTATCGTACAGATATCAGGAATTCCTTCACAGATACATATGTCGGCCATGTCTTGACATTATTCAGATGACGTTTGAAGCAAATCAGGTAAAAATAACAAGGGTATTAAGCATTTGGAAAGTGACACACTTCCTGCTGCCAGTTGGTGGCGCTATAACTTTGACTCATAATGGTCACATCTATGTGATCGGCCTCCTTCAATGAACAAATTACTGAAGTTTGATCAAAATAAGTCAGTGGATGCTTATAACACAGTTAAAGTTATAACACAATTCCTTTTTCCGTTTCTTCTGCATAAATGTATTGCCTCACCACGGCCAAACCATTCGCGATATCAAAAATCCCTTCGCATAATTTCTTATTGGTATGATGTGATTTAACTGTGACCTTGGGCATTACATTCTATATCATTCATTCCATTTGAATATAGGCTATATATATTAGCATATCAAAATCATTAAGTATTTTGAAGAGTGTGCATGTGCATAATGCGTAAGGGAACCCCGGAGTATGACGTAAAAGGTAACACTTTTAGCAAACATCAAATAAAGCAAATTGACAGTGAACAAAAACAGTGAAATGCTTATCAGGTGTTATATTCCAGGGGTTTTTAAGCCTGTGGAGGCTACCGCTTGTATATTCAAAAAAGCTTGCAGTTTCTTGGACATTCCAACGCTATCTCACAACCAATTCGTAAATATTTTATGAGGTGGCTAATTCGTATGAATTCGTATGATCTTACATGCACGATTTTGCAGTGATGGATAGGTTTAGAGGCAGGGTTAGGGGTAGGTCATTCATACAAATTGGGGAACTCATAAAATATGTGTGATTTAAAAAAAAATAAAAATATATATATATATATATATACAGGGGTTGGACAATGAAACTGAAACACCTGGTTTTAGATCACAATTAGTATGATATTGGGCCTCCTTTTGCAGCCAATACAACATAATTTCATCGTGGGAGTGACAAATACAAGTCCTGCAAAGCAGCCAGAGGGATTTTGAGCCATTTTCCTCTTGCAGAACAGTGGCCAGGTCACTATGTGATGCTGATATGGGAAAACGTTTCCTGACTCGCTCCTCCAAAACACCCCAAAGTGGCTCAATAATATTCAGATCTGGTGACTATGCAGGCCATGGGAGATGTTCAACTTAATTTTCATGTTCATTAAACCAGTCTGTCACCAGTCTTGCTGTGTGTATTGGTGCATTATTATCCTGATACAGAACACTACCTTCAAGGTACAATGTTTGAACCATTGGGTGCACATAATGAAACTTTACACTCTGCTCTAACTGATGTAATGTACAATAAGTGAAGATTGGGCACCAGACAGCGCAAATATAGCCATGAAACCTCCAATACTATATTGGCGAGTGTTTCAGTTTCATTGTCCAACCCCTGTATATATATGTGTGGCATCCGTCCGTCTCGGGAGACGATGGTATAGCTTCTTGTGAGTCTACTTGCACAACCGAGAGTGGCTGTGCAGTCCGACTTGGGAGTGGCAGTTCCTGCCGCACTTGGTGCAGGTGAAGGCGGATGGCTGTTGTTGTAGCTGCTGTTCCCGCTGCTTCCGCCTGAATCTTTTCTGAGTGGCATTCTCGTTTCGCTCAGCCTCTGCGCACAATACACCCTGCCTGACTGTATGCCTCCAGGCTGGGCGGTCATCTCATATATATATATATATATATATATATATATATATACATATGAAGAGTTCAGATACAAAACCAGATAAAAGCCTTCTCGGTCAAAAATGAGATAATGATACTGAGTGAATGCTCTTGACACATATTATATGTCCATCAAATACTTTTTTTTCAAACTCGCTAAAATACCAGCCTCAGCCCAATCAGAAGTACTTACATAGAAGCCTATACATCTGAGCCTGATAAAAATGCATTTTTTAAAGAAAGACGTCAGATGGATTTATCTGGTTTTGCATCTGAACTCCTCATATATATATATATATGTGTGTGTACAAATATGTACGTAAAATATGTACAAATTGTCATGAGATCAGGTTGGACATTCACACAAAGACCAGTCAGGTGGCTATAATTACACTGAAAATTTAGAAGCCACACAGCATTTGACCACTGGATTTATAAGAGTAATCTACATTTTAAGAAGTGTTTTCTTAACATTTAAAAATTGCATCAACTACTGATGAATGCATTATTTTTATTTGAATTATCACTCAGTGGGTTAATCATGTATTACTAGGTCTTTGGAAGACGTTTGTCTATCAAACACATTAAAATGCACTTTTTTTTCTTATTTCACCTAATATATTTACTTGAAGTCCCAGTTTGAGAAACCTTGACATAATGTAACATTTAAAGCAGTTCATGTTACTAACAACAAATGAAATATATTTATTTTCTCTTTGTATTTTTATATCAATATGGGACAAGATTTTTTTTTTTTTTTTTTTTTTTTTTTCATGTGATTAAACGAGTTGAAGACAAATGTCATTTAAAAGTAATCAAAAAAGTAGCCTTATTATATTAATAAAATGTGTAATGTAATGGATTATGTTACTAACTGCAATTACTGTCATGTCATTTGGACTCTTTGCACTGGCTACATATGCATAGCTGAGGTCAAAAGTTTACATCCCCCTCTCAGAATCTGCAAAATGTTAAATAATGTTAAAATGTTAAATAAGAGGGATCATACAAAATGCATGTAATTGTTTATTTAGTACTGACCTAAATAAGATATTTCAAATAAAAGATGTTTACATATAGTCCACAAGAGAAAATAATAGTTGAATTTATAAAAATGACTCGTTCAAAAGTTTACATCCCCTTGATTCTTAATACTGTTTTGTTACCTGAATGATTTACAGCTGTGTTTATTTGTTTAGTGATAGTTGTTCATGAGTCCCTTGTTTGTTCTTCAGAAAAATCCTTCAGGTCCCACAGGTTCTTTGGTTTTCCAGCATTTTTGTGTATTTAAACCCATTCTAACAATGAATTTTGAGATCCATATTTTCACACTGAGGACAACTGAGGGACTCATATGCAATTATTACAGAAGGTTCAAACACTCATTGATGCTCCAGAAGGAAAAACAATGCATTAAGGGGGATGAAAACTTTTTGAATGTGAAGATCAGGGTAAATTTAACTTATTTTGTCTTCTGGGAAACATGTAACTATCATCTGTAGACTCTGAAGAACAGTACTAAGCAAAATAAGAAAAATGTACACATCTCCATTCTAAAGTGTTCACCCCCCGGCTCTTAATGCATTGTTTTTCCTTCTGAAGCATCAGTGAATGTTTGAACCTTCTGTAATAGTTGCATATGAGTCCCTCAGTAGTCCTCAGTGTGAAAAGATGGATCTCAAAATTCATTGTAGGAAAGGGTTCAAATACACAAAAATGCTGGAAAACCAAAGAATCTGTGAGACCTGAAGGATTTTTTTTGAAGAACAGCAGGCAGTTTAACTTTTCAGGACAAACAAGGGACTCATGAACAACTATCACTAAACAAAAAAACACAGCTGTGGATCATTCAGGTAAGAACACAGTATTAAGAATCAGGACGTAAGAGTAAGGATGTAAACTTTTGAATGGGGTCATTTTTATTAATTCAGCTATTACTTTCTCTTGTGGACTTTATGTAAACATCTTTTATGTGAAATATTTATTCAGGTCAGTATTAAATAAACAATAACATGCATTTTGTATGATCCCTCTTATTTTGGTAAAATAATTAACATTTCACGAGTTCATGCTAGAAGATAATAAACTGACTAAAAGGTATGCATATTTGGCGTGCTGTCCGGGAGAGGGCTCCGAGCTCGGTAGTCATCCCCGCGCCCGGGGCACTTCCCCTGCCTGTGGAGAGGGTTCCGAGCTCGGTGCTTGGCCCGAACCCAAAGCACTCCCCCCAAATGGGCTGAAGGTGAGGAGACGGGGTTGCGGAGGGGTACTGAAAAGACTAGAGATAGTAAAGGTAGGACTGCTTGGCTATTTATAGGAATTCTCTCTTGTGCTGCTTGGATAGGGAATGTGATTGCTGATGATAAACTGGCCGTGTTAATTATCTGCGCAAGCTCCTCCCAAAATCTGTTAATAAAACATTACTTTGCAGATTCTGAGAGATGTAAACTTTTGACTTCAGCTGTAGCTTCAACTCAAAGATACAGCAATTCATGTTATTTTTTGCCAAAGAGAAATCCTTAAAACGTTAATGTTAGCGGGACCGTGCTGCAAACAGGTTTACCGCTCTAATGCCTTTTCAGTCAATTTTTTTCTTCTTGTCACTATATGTAAAAAATTCCTCAAGGATCTCAAGCTTGATGAACCAAGGTTGATAAATTTCAAACCCTGTCAAGCCCTGAAGACAAAGAACATCTAATTTACTCTAGTAAATTTGCTTTCAGGACAAACGCGTGTCCTGTGTGCCTCTGTACGCTCGTGTCCTTGAAGTTGTCTACGGCAGTGATATTGCTCCTCATTGTCATGTCAGCGGAACGCAGTGTGATGAGAGTGTGTGCGTGTTCCTAAAGGAGATCAGTTGTTTTTGTCTTGTATGCTGACACCAGCATTAATGTTTTAGAGCAAAATTTCAAGACACTGACAAAAACCTTTGAAACAAATTAGTACAAATGTCATTCTATGCTTGTTCCCAAATCTGTCCTACTAGAAACGAAAGGGGTCCTGGGGACAGACTGTGAAACGACAAATTCTGGACGCTCATTCATTATCCTGTCCTCTTTCCTGAGTGCCGTTATCCTGACATAGTACGCTCAAACACACTCCCACCCTCAAATATTTATGCTCAAACTGTATGAATTTTAAATAAAGCGTCACTCACCCTGCATTAATCGAACACTCTTTAGCACAAACCCAAAATACTTTTGCTAACACAGTGCTGAGAAGAGTGAATCATTTGGAATAGTCTTCAGTGGTACTCAGCAAAGTTTTTATAGAAGTATTAATATGACATGGACAAAATGCATCTAGTTTACAAGTTGCCAGTTTCATATGAATTTGTACAGTTTGACTGAAATGGAAATGTACAATTTAATCTGACATCCCTGTTGAAAAAAAACAGCATATGCTGGTTAGGTAGGTTTTAATGCTGGGATGCTGGTTTTAGCTGGTCCTTAGCTGGTTTAAGATGATCCTGGACCAGCACATGACCAGCTAAGGACCAGCATAAACCAGCAAAGGACCAGCATAAACCAGCTAAGGGCCAGCATAAACCAGCAAAGGACCAGCATAAACCAGATTAAACCAGCATCCCAGCATCAAAACCTACCTAACCAGCATATGCTGTATTTTTCAACAGGGATGGTTCCAAACTGTTCTCAACAGAAAAAATAACTACTTTATGAGTTGTCAGTTTTGTTTGATTTTCCATGATTTGATTCGAAAATGTATGAATAATCTGCCATGGTTCCAACAAGATCTTATAAAAAATGCAACTATTTTACAAATTGCCGCTTTCTTGTGAAATCTCATGATATGAAATGTGAAATTGTATGATTAATCTGACATATTTCCAAACCGATCTCATGAGTAAATGTAATCTTTGATACAAACGTAAAGACTGAAGATCGAAACTTTTGACTTTCTTTTTACATAGAACACAAAAAGGTGTTTTTTTTTTTTTTTTGTTTTTTTTTAAAGACCATCCCAGTTACACCTTTCAGTATAATGAAAATACTGTAAATGACAGACAATACACACTGCACTAGTTAAAATTAGAATCAAGTACTTTACATGTGCTTTAGTATTGTAGTCAGTATATCAAAAATTTTACTTCTTTAAAGCACAACAAAAAATTAAAACATAATGGTTTAAAATTGTACTTCAAAGTAATGAACTGACTGCATCATTCTGTCCCCTCTCAAACTGGTGTGTGGTGCACTATGACAGTCATTGCATCATCCAGGTAGAAGCTGCACTCTGGTTGAGGAGAGTCTTCCTCTCTCTGTGAAATGCTATGTAGAGTTAGGATGATGTCACGTCACTCACCTGTAACTAATAAGAAGTGCATGCTTGTGTGCCTGTGTGTTTGTCTGTGTTTGCCCGTTCCAGACAGGCTGCCTGCAATAGTGGTGGCGATTTTTTTTAGTGCCTTTTTCTGCAGGTTAGTCAGTAGGTGGCGACAAGTGGCTGTTTTTTTTTTATGAATGAGTCATTAAATCATTTATTCCAATGATTTATTTAAAACTCTGATTCATTAATGAACAAAACAAGTAACTAACAGCAATTCAAACTATAATACATTATGACAAATTGGTAGCTAATTCATTATAAATTTGTACAATCTCATTTGTAAATTTGCGTACAATCTGCTCACGTTTAAAAATCACGTTTCTGTATAAATCACATCATGCAAATTAATAAAAACTAAAATAAATATGCTTTTTCACAAAAACAAATTAGCAGTTCATTTTTCCAGTTTAACAGCTTTAAAAATATTTAACACAGTCAAAGTCACTTTAAGGCAAGTCATTTCACTCGGCGGCCATCTTTGAAACGCCTCTCGGGCAGGCAAGTGCAGCTCCTATCTATTTGAATGGGGAAACATCAAATTCTCCAAAACATTCACCAAGCTTACGATTAAATTTCATATTTGAAATCACCAATGAAATCTGACAACAAACTATAATAGCGTTAAAAAAGCTTATTTTTCAGGCGAGATCAGCCAGTGCACATATACGCAGTACTAAGCGCACGTCTCAGAACGCTGACTGTTTCTATAGCAACCTGGGCTTCTACCGGCAGCTGGAGTAACACGCTGACTTTACTAGTCAACGATTAGCTCTTTCATTAAGAAGGCGGGGCTTCGCGGCCATAATGAGTGTTGCATCTTTCCTCATTCAAAACTATATGAGTGACAAATCTTGGGTATTCTATATTGATGCAGTTAACGCAGGGGTGGAGCGAGGGTTGGCCATCACACTCAAAACTGCTGCTTCTGTCTTTTTTTTTTTTTTTTTGACAAGAATTGCATTTATTTAGACACAGAACAACTTTATGACCACATCAAACTAGAGACTTTTCAAATGATCACTTCAACTTTGCCTCAGTGTCAGGCACAAGTTAAACAAGCGTGAGGTGACGACGGAACTTCAGTAGAACAACGGGAACTGCAGTCATATGTTGTCAGGCCATGTGTAAGTAAAAACGAATTTACTTCTCCTGTCCGCCATTATACTGTGCTTGGAGCACGTGCGCAATTGCACAGCGTGCGCTGTAGCCTGTATTATTTCATATCAAAGTGCAAATTATCTAATAGCAATAATAGCAGCCGAATAACCTAATAACACAGCTGATGTGATGTCTATTAATCAAAGAACAAAAGAAAAAAACAGGAAATCAAAAGCTTTTGTAGCTTTAAGGGTTCATCTATATTTCAATTATTAGAATGTAGTGTTTGATAGCTTTATTCAATTTCTGTATATTTCCTACTTGCTGAAGGGCACAGGTAATTAATGGGTTTATGTGAAGATTGTTTTAAGTTCACTTAAAGCTGCAGTCCATAACTTTTTGTGTGTGTTCATAATTTACAAAATTTATATAATAAGAGAGTACATCATGAATCCATTTTCCAAACCATCTATTTGACTTATCCTGAATTACTACGGTGAATCACATATAATATGTTTTTATATTCGGAGTATTTAATTAGGTTCTGCGGAGTAGCCCAGTACCTGCGTGACTCACCATAAACAGAGAGAAGTAGTTCCAGCTACAATGTTCTTCCACAAGATCCATGCAAAAATGACTGCAGCTTTAAATTAGAAGTTGTTATTTTTTAAAGTCTAATAAATGTTAAAATCGATAGCTCTTAATTATATTGTAACGTTAAATGACTAAATGAATAAACTCCTGTATATTAAATTATTTCTTTTTATTTTATTATTTGCTTTTATGTAATTTCTTAGTAAATCACTATGGTCAACTGCTGCTGTTTATTGGTGCTTAATAAATACATGAATGAACACAGTCAGTGGTTAAACACTAGGGGAAAAAATAATTTAACAGAGAAATAAGTAATATTGGTCATAAAAAGTATTTAACAAATATTAAAAATATACTGTCTTTATTTTGTTTCTACATTAATTTGAATATTGGATGTGAAATTATTTTATAATATAAAAGTATCATTAAAAACTAAAAATGTTAGGTGGGATTAATTGCAATTAATCACAAATAATTTCAGAAAAAAAAAGTGCAATTAGTTTTTTTGTTTGTTTTGTTTTGTTTTTTTTATTTATTTATTGACAGCACTAATAGTGAACTTTGTTTTGTTTTGTTTTTTTCTGTTGTTTATTGCCTTTCGGTAACACTTTATTTTGATAGGCTGTTTAGACATTTTATTAAGTAACACTGCCACTACTTCAACTAGTCATTCAAGCAGCAGCTCTGCAAGTGTATGTCATCTTAGACTAACCCTAACTTAATAGTCTACTAATATTTAGTTTGCTGATATATGTAGTTGCAAATAAATGATAGTCATTTGACATGCTAAGTTATTCATAGTTAGAATGTCTAAAGTGGACTATTGAAATAACGTGTCACCCATATTTTACTTTAATGCTGTGGCCAAATTTGCTACTATTCAGAAACAGCACTTTTTTTTTAATTTATTTTTATTATTCTAGAATCTAGAATTTAGATAACTTTACTTTATCATGTTAAAATCCTGTTAACACACATATTGTTTACATCTTGTGACTACTAATGTTTATGGATTGACCCATTCACTTCCATTTTAAGTGTCTCACAAAATGAGAGACTAATCAACATTTATTTTTGTGGTAATCATCATTATGCCTCAAATGCTTTTGACTGAGCTTAATTTGTGTTAAACCTGAATTTTCCTTACGTTTACTTAGTTCAGAAACAAGAACGCCATAGTTCACGGATGAAAACTTTTTGGTTACTAACCAAGAATTGTAACTTCTAGGCTACACCACAGTCAGTAATAGGCCTACAATTTGAATCAGAAGATGCAACTCGCAATTAATTCACCCACCAGTCTGTGAGCACTAGGATACAAATTGAAGATCCTAATGATGAGACCCAGCATATTAAACTACTGCACCAACTCAATGCTTTATTAATAAGCTTCATGGGAGTAAATGCTCTAAGCGTACAGAGGTTGGAGGCAGAGACAAGTGTCTGACGCCTATGAACAGCAGTGTATTGTGGCTGTATATGAATGTGTGTGTGAACAGTGGTGAGTTGTGGGTGGAGCTGCATGAGGTGAGGCCCTTGGCTGCTGTCACAGACACATCAGAGCACAACATCAATCAAGCCCTTTCATTAGAGGCTGTCTAGGTCTCTCAGCGCCTCCATCAGCAGATGAGTCCTCCATTATTGATCAAACCAAATACATCCAACAGCCCTGCTACCACTATTTCTCCTAGCTTGGAAGTTTACAGCCGGATCTAGAGGACCAAGAATTTCTTCCTCAAAGAGGCCGAATTGACTTATATGGGTGTTTTACACTGAACTAAAAATAAATTAATTAATTAGTATACTAATCAACTCAAATAGGAAAAAAAGGATATGGTTGGTAATACCTTTACTGTTGAAACACGTCTAATGCCTTGTTCAATACATTTATTGCAAACGTAAATCCCTGTAGATTTCGTTTGCTTTCACAAACTGAAGGGCAAGTCAGAATTATTTAATGCATTAATTGTTAGAGACTTAAGGCTGGAATACACTACACAACTTTTAAAATCTGAATAGATTTAAAAACAAAAAAACAAAAAACTAAAACTGGGCATCTTACATTTACCGACTTTGTAGTGACAGAGGAAAAATGACGATCACAACAAATTCACATAGAAATGCGCACCTTGTTGCTAGGAGACGTGTGACAAACAAAAACAATATGTGTTCTAACATAAGCTGAAAATATCAGACATGTTTGAAATCCTCCAACTGGATGGAATCAGCGTCTGAAGCTAAAAAATCGGAGTCTGTGACCCTCATACACTACATGATTTTCTATGCAATCTGTCAATTCAAATATGCAGACAGGCTCTGACATTCAGACAGTAAATCAACGAAAAAAACTGAGCAAAAATTGTGTAGTGTATTCCAGGCTTTGATATGACACTTATTAGTAAAAGTGAATATTCAAAAGAAAAATCTAAGACAAGAAGTACATTTTATCCATTGAGAATTGAGGTGGGCATTCGATACAGAAGCCTGTTTTCTAACTTTGAGGAAAGAATAAAAAGGTAATTTTCAAATAAGAAATATAGTCACACTGTGAGGTTTTAAGATATGAATTAACATTATGAAATATAAAGTCAGAAATTCGAGAAATAGGCACATTGTGAAATATGGTCACTGTGGTGTAATACTTTGACTAAAGATTTCAAACAAAGGTTTTGATAAAATCTTTATTGTAAGCTGAGTTTTTTTAAGTAACGTTCACATGGAAGGTGCACATTCCATGGTGATCGTTAAATTGTTCAAATGATGTTTGTGCATTAATGTTTGTTTTTCTTCTATCTTGCCAGTATTGAAAACTGCCTAGTAGGAGGGGCCACGAACTGGAAACCGATTGTGTGTCTTCCTGGGGGGGGGGGTATGGTGGAATTGTGTTATGGGTAATTAACAGCAGAGGGGTTATAATTGGATAGTTTGAAAATGAAGGAGGAGATTAAACTATGAAAGACTGATGAAAAGTTTGGCGGGAAAAGAAGTAAGAGGGGTGTTTGTTAGACTAGTAGCTAACTGTGTACATTTTTTATGTATAATTGAAATTGTGAATAGTTCTTTTTGCTACTTTTTCTTTTTTTTTCCCTTTTTGTGTCTGGATCTGGATGTATAATGGACTTTTGGCTGTTACACCATTTTTTTTTTATTTTTGCCACCGGGTAAATAAATAACATTTTTTGTGGACTTCTCTGGAGTTGACTGTTTGTTAGCCTCTGCATCGACCACCATACGACAGTCACATTGTGAGATATAAAGTCACAAATACAAGAAATAAAATCATATTGCAAGATAGAAACTCACATTGTGAAGTATAAAGCTGAAATACATAAAAATAGTCACATTGTGAGAAGTCACAAACAAAAGAAATAGTCGCACTGTGCATTGCACAGTACTCACATTGTGACATGTAAAATCATAAATATGAGAAATAAAGTCATATGGCAGGATATAAAGTCCCAAATATTACAAGTAACATCACATTGAGTGGACTTTACATGGACAACAATATTCAGATTTTAACACGATTAGGACAGTACTTATGATTAAGAATCTGCCATGTAAACAGAGATTTTTGATTACCTTAACCCGACTAAAGTCATACTCGAAGTAAACACAAATCGAATTAAGACATGTGGAGTATTCCTAATTTAGGCGCATTATCCAAGTGCAGTATACACATGTACAAACCTTAATCACACTATTGTCACACCCCCATTGGACTGTTTGTGTTGGTTTCTCCCTTCTGTGCCCATATTTGGTCGTTCCTGTTTCCTGTTCTTGTTTATCATCATTAGTTAACCTGGTATCACCTGTCTTGATTAAGTTCATTGTAATCACCTGTCTTTATAAGTTGGTTTCAGTTCAGTGTTTGTTGTCTGGTCTCGTCAGCGTCAATGTGTACGTGTACGCTACCCGGTCTGTGGATTTACCTGTGGATTATAATAAAGACTTTATCTTTAACCTTCATCTTCATTCGCCCCTGATACGTGACAGAAGACTGGACCTAAAAAAGTTAAGCGGTGTGTTTACCCCATGTTTTGTTTTTTCATCTTGTTCAGTGTTGTTTGTATTTATTTATTTATTTTTTTTTTTATTATTTTTATTTTTTTTTTCCTCTGTTATAAATGACCTGGCTGTCCTCATCCTCCTGCTGGAGCAGGGGGACTGCTCTCTGGAGGACCACACCGAGGACTTTGTGTTTCTTGCCAACTACATGCATTATCTGGACAACTGCCTTGCTCTTTCTGTTTTGCTGGACTGAACACCACCACATGAGCGCAGTTGTCCGGGGAGGGTCCTCGAGAGAGCCCCGCCGCCTATGTTGAGTGGGTGCTGGTGTCCTGCAACTCTTGGTTGACCGTGGACTTCACGGATGGCGACACCAGCCCCACTCTTGACCCAGAGCCCAGCCAACCATCACCCCAATTCGCGAACCATGAGCCCGAGCCCACCGTGGATGGAGAGCCAGAGACCAGCGCGACCAACGAGCCATCGCCAAGTGGAGCGACAGAGCTGCGGATCACCCATCCTGTCCGACCAGGTGCGAGGGTCTGGCTACATTGCATACGATGGTGAGTGTTACAGTGGAGCGTGAGGGGGCTATGGAGAACCCTCACCCACTGCACCGCCACTGAGGGTGAGCTGAGACTGAATCTGGGACCATTATATGTGGAACAGGACTTGATGGATTTCTATGGGGATTTATATGAAGTCATGCCCCCTCTTCTTCCACCATCCTCTGAACTATCAGTCTGCCCTGAACTACCTGCCTGCATTTCCCACCCACCCTCCCTCCGTTATCTCCATCTATTGTCCCTGCGTCCTCAGTCCTGCCACAGCTGGCTCCTGGCAGCCCCTCTGCTCACCCTCAGCCCACCATCTGTGCGGTGGGCTCACCACGGGTCTGCCAGTCTCCATTGACGTTGTGGCTGGAGGATCCTTCGTCTCTGCCTCCAGCCTCTGAGACCTGGACTCCGCCTCGGCCCTCCAACCCAGCTCCCGGTTCCCAGCTCCCTTGTCTCCACCATCGCCCGTTGGCCCACCAGCTCCACTGAGCTCCCTCGTCCCTCCAGCTCCGCCTTGGTCGGTCGTCGTCCCGCCATTGCCTCAGGACTCCAGTCCTCAGGCTGTGCCTCGTCGCTCCATCTCACCGGCTCCGTTGGGCTGATCCGCCTTGGACTCTGTTGCTCGTCCTCCTCCCGGGTCTCTGTCCTCCACCGAAGCCTCCTCCCATACAGACTTTCTGTGTCCTTTCCTTTTTCTACGGTGCGAGGTCACGCGAGGGGGGAGTAATGTCACACCCCCATTGACTGTTTGTGTTGGTTTCTCCCTTCTGTGCCCATATTTGGTCGTTCCCGTTTCCTGTCCTCGTTTATCATTAGTTAACCTGGTATCACCTGTGTTTTGATTTAAGTTAATCGTAATCACCTGTCTTTATAAGTTTCAGTTCAGTGTTTGTCGTCCGGTCTCATCAATGTCAATGTGTACGTGTATGCTACCGTGCCTGTGGATTTACCCGTTTCGGAACTACCTGTGGATTATAATAAAGACTTTATCTTTAACCTTCGTCTTTGTTCGCCCCTTCCTCACAGGATGCGTGACAACTATTACCTTTGTGTATGACTTTTCACCGCATTTTGTGATAGAATACACACATGGCAGTGGTAAAATGTTTGACGGCAAGCAAAAGAGCACAGTTTTCTGTTTGCACATAAAGCATTACAAATAATTAACTGTGCTTGAAGCTTTTGTAAAATTAAAAAGGAAATACCCCAAACTGTATATGGCACCATAACGGAGATGAACTGTATGTTGATACGTGAAGTTCTGGAAGGGATGTCAGATGCGGTAATGTGGGGATGTGATGACGTTGTGCCATTAATCGATTTATGTATTATAACATGTAAAACAGAAACATGAAAGGAATATTCTAAAAAGGAACTCATGTAAACACCAAAATCATATAATATGGTCTTATTCATAATAGAGTAAATAGTTAGTTAGATTACCGATGTCCATCCACGTAAATGTAGTCATTGTGATATATATAATCATACGGTGTGATGTAAAATGACAAATACAATAAATAGTATATAAGCATATAGTATATAAATTGTATTATTTTTGTGAAAATAACTAATCGTTTCACTAGATAAGACTCCTCTTCCTTGGCTGGGATTGTTTACAACCACATTTGGGATCGTTTGAAGCCACATTTAAACTGCATTTTGGAAGTTCAAAATTGGGGCACCATATCAGTCCATTATATGGAGAAAAATCCTGAAATGTTTCCCTCAAAAAACATAATTTCTTTACGACTGAAGGAAGAAAGACATGAAGATCTTGGATGACAAGGGGTGAAGATATTTTCTATCATTTTTGTTCTGGAAGTGGACTTCTCCTTTAAGTAGCTATCTATTAAAAAATAATAATAATAATAAATAAGGTAAAATAAATACTATGATAGTTTTTTTTATTTTATTTATTTATTTATTTATTTATTTTTTTTATCAGTCACAGCATGAACCATTGAATTGTGCTTAAAAGAAATGTAATATAAAGAAAAATTCATTTGTTGGCCTTAAGTTGTTTTGAAGCGGTTCATGGTTGGGCGAATTAATCATGTCTTCATCACTGTTGAACAGTTCTTGTCTTCAGGTCTAAGTGCTTTGCATACATCTTGACCTTCCACTGCTATTCAGATATTCAGAACAGAATAATAGCTCACCACACACTGCACAGTATGCACTGCAACTGCTGATATTCTTTTAATAGTGTGGAGTGGAAAGTTTAGGATGACATGCTTCGGTCTTCAAAAGGGTTATAGTAATGCAGGCAGACAGGAATAATGCATTTAACTGACTTTACTGTCAGTGAATTTTAGCTCTCTCAGTGTGTCTGCCTTTGATCGTATAATAGTATGTGATACAGCACACACATATGCAATGGCATAAAAACTGTATGCTATGCTGTTTTCACTTCAGTGGTGTCCAGTTATCATCTAAGAAATAAATATAAGTAAAAAACATGGTTGATATTTTTCAGATTCATTTGTCACACTGGAAATGGAAAGTCGATACGTTGTCCCACACAGTGTGCTTTGGTTGTATACTTGACATTTAAGAATACTCTCAGAGAAAAAGTACAAAAGCTTTCACTGGGGCTATATCTTTTCAAAAGGTACACTTTTGTACCTTTTTATACCTCTAAAGAGTGTATATTAGTACCTTAAAGGTACATATTCCTACCTAAATTATACCAGGTAGTAATACCTTTTGAAAGGGTACAGTCAACAGTGACAGTTCCTTTTTTCTGAGAGTGTATGCATGCAGAAAAGTTGCATACTATACATATTGCACAAATAGTACAATAAAATGTGTTATTATGAACATAGTACAACATTCTAGAAGTAAGTGGTGAATTTTGTGGGGTCCTTTTCATCTTTTCTTCCCCAACTGTGTTATCATTTATTGCCACTATGAAAATATTAATTTTAGTAAAAGTCTACATGACTAAGGATAAGACTAAGTACTTTTTTCAAGCATCATTTTCAATATTTCCTTGGAGTTGGAGTAAACAACTTTCTTATGTACTGTAAATGAGGTGTTGTTGCTGAGCAACACGAAAACTTAAATAACAAGAAGGCAAAGGTAAAAAAGTGAAAGTGTTGTTCATTATCTAATTCCAAGAAGGCATAATGAGGAGTTGAAGAGCACTTTGGGAGTAAGACATAGGTGCTAAATTAAACTGTGAAAGTTATTTAGAATAATCTAAATAATTGTGCTGTTTATTATCTGTTATTATGAACTGCTTCTGCAATGAGAAGCGTTTGAATATAATATGCCATACCTTTATACCTGTAAGCAATGATAATTTTATAACATTTGTAAGAATGACTACAAACACTGAAAGCAGACACTTTATTCTATTATTTATTATAAGTAAATAAAAACAAATATGGAGCAAAATTGAGGAGTTGACATTTTGCTTGTTACAAGTTTGTTTATACTGTGTTAAAAAATAATAATAATAAAGTTCTCTTTAATAGTTAGTTGTCAAGTCTTTGGCAAAACATTTAGAGCAGGTACTTTGTTGATACCGAGAACATCTCAACATTGTTGTAAAGGGAAATGCTGTCACCTAGTGGTGGCTCATGAACAGTATATATGGTATAATATTAATAATGTGAGTAGTACTATGTATAATCTAATTTTTATCTTAGTGATCTACATTTGAATCCATGGTTAACATGTTCAGAGTAAGGAGTTTAAAATTCAACCTGAAATGTTAATTGAAAGACAATGATTAGAATTATGTGTGTTTTGTGGACATTTAAAATTATCCATAAGCAATATTGGTATACTTACACGACATCCAGACAATTTATTTATTGTGTTCAAAGAACATGAAGTCCTACAAGAGAAGAAGAATATCAGATTATTCACTATGCTGAAACAAGCAGAGCTTATAGAGCAAGATTTGGCAGATATAAACTGGTCTAACCAGAAATATGTTGACATATGATAATGCTTTATTGCTGCTTACTATGAGAAAACATGCTCCAAAAAGAGCAGCTTTGATCTTCACGTCCAGATCCATAGGAAAGGATATTCCAAAATTGTCTGAATCAGTGAAAGCTTCTCTCACCAGACCTGTCCATTGCTTCGCGATTCTGCCCACCTTTGTTGATTCATCCACGGACAAAACCTGTACAGACACACACACACAAAAAAAGGTATGATTATGAAAAATATTTTTGCTTTTATAGTTTTATGACAAGATCAAAGACCAAGATCAAGTCAAATGATAATACTATCATCAGTATGTCTTATATGTATCATACATCAAAGTTCACATCAGCGCAACATTTGCATGAACAGAACGGCCCCACAATCTTCAGAACTGCCTCTTTTTTCTCATTCTGTATGGTATACTTGGGAATGCAAGGATGCCAATTCTGGATCACATATCCAATGGGGTTGCCCGGTGGAGACTGGATTTCAAGCTAAGAGGAAGAAAAAAAAGACACAAAAACTGTGTTTAGGCAGAATTATTATTTATATTTATTCACTACTTACAGATTGCACCTAAGCTGTTATTTCAGTCAAGCATAACAAATGATGGTGGCTTTGCTGAGAACCCATCATGTAACACATAATTCATATAAGTACATTGATGAAGCTGATTTGAAAACATGACATGCATGTTTATTCAGCAAAGAGGTAAAATATTAACAGGGTCAGTGACATCTTAGGTTTAGTACACACATAGACAGGCATTTTTATAAACGGAGTTACATGAAAGAACACTCTATGAAGCACTGTCAAGAGCATGCCAAACCAACAGGTGGTCCGACGTCATAAGCCAAAATCTCAATTTATTTTACATTTTATTTTAATTCGGAAAAAAAGAAAAAAAAAAAAAAAAAAAAGTTCATTATATAAACAGGCTCTTTATATATTCAATGTACACTACTGTTTAAAAGTCTGGGTTTTGTTATTTAAGAAATGAATAATTTAAGGAGCTTTAAAGTTGTAAATCTGAAAATGCTCTGTGTATAAAGTTATTGTCTTTCAAAAGAAAGAGTCGATTCCGAGTCATGAAAACGAGTCGTTTAAAATCTTTAACTGTTTCCAGTTGACGTCAACTTGAAACATTAGCATACTGACCAATCAAAACAGACTGGGTCATCGAACCAAACGCCGCAGATTAGTGTCATGCAAAGGAGTGGTTTGGACAAATGATCGCTTGAGCAATCGCGTGGGAGTCATTGAGCAAAAAAGGTGATGCAATAAATGCATATTTTAACAAAATGAAAGTGTTTTTTGACCTTGCATGCATGTCAACCTGTTGCTGGGGACTCCCAAAACCTAAATATCAACCTTTCATAACCCATAATAGGGGCACTTTAATGCAAATTAAGGTGCATTAAGAAAATTCCTTCAAAAACATCTTACCAACCCCAAACTTTTGTACAGTAAAAAAAAGGATTTTAGAAAAGTGATTTTATTCTAAGTGTCTTTTTTTTTTTTTTTTTTTTTCGATAGTTCACTGATTCTGGGGTTTAAAACAATCTTTCCCCAACCAGCTAATATCTTTAACAACGAAGCCTGACATTCAAATAAAAGAGTTTGAAAACTAAATAAAAGTGAGAGTTACAACACAGAATGTGACTTATGAATAGAAATACGTATTACCTCTTGCAGGCAACAGGGGAAACAGCAGCTTCCACACTTCAAAGGACGAGTGAGTGTCATCACTTCCTGTCCCATGTTATCCTGAACATGGAGGACGAATGAGCGCAGTGGTCCACAGAACTGTCTATTACAGCAGTTGTTTTCCTCAGCCACAAAGTACACCTGTTGCCCCATACTGTTCTTCACTGCGTACTTATTATTGGTCTCCCAGCCAAATATAACTGTGATACGACAGAATAAAAATAAAAAAGAAAAATATAAAAGAAAAATCCATGTATTTGTCAAGATTTGTGCAATGCATTAACTGTCCCATCTGTAAGTCGCACCTTGGTTACTGCTCAATCCTGCCTTGCAACTGCCTAGCATCTGTTGCTGTCTGTCATATTTCAGACAAGTTCTTGCTGTTTTCTAACTCTATGAAAGTGTGTTTTTTGGGGGGGGGTTAATATTACAGATTACAGAAGTAACCAAAAACAAGGTAAAATATTGTGGCTGAGGCGCTTTTGATTGTGACAAAAAGTATCCAAAGAGAATACATACAGTATTTTCAATCTATCCACCTTTTTCCTGAGTAACCAATGAGTGCTACCATGATGAATTCTAACTTCCGCTGGGGTGTTTTCATGTTCCAGTCTCCATAGAAATCCATGTTAAAATGGGGTAAAAAAGATCAACTGAATTAATTCAACCAAAACTTTTTCAATATAACTAAATATAAAAATGTGTGCAGCGTTAAGCTGTGCTGTTATTGGCTGCAACAGTAAGAGAAATAAGCTTAAGGAACTTCTTTTTCAAGTACTTGTTTTGCCTACCAACAAATCTGTCCGGCATTGTATATCTTGCATAGACAATGACAAAAGAAAATGAGCATGGCTTGCAGTGCTTAAGTTAAATACTGTGCGTGAAATAATAAAATAATGTGTTCAAGTAATGTGTGCTCTTATCATTTTGTGAAAAAATTCCCACGAACTTTGCCCCCATCTGTTTTCAAAGCAGTTAACCTCATGTTGCTCCATGTCATCTACCCGCTCATTAAACTGTGATAGGTAAACAACTGCAAAAATAAGGTCATTGTGACAGTGTAAAATGATGAAACCATGTGCGGCACAGTATATTATATTATCAGCTCGGAAAATACGTTAATTTGACTGTAAGCATCCTTCCAGTCAGGCAAGACATCTGCATTCAGGAAAAAGGTGGATAAATAAGAATTTAATTAACCCTCTGGTGCTGTTCGTCCATTTTTGACTAAATCATTTTAGGTTTTGGTTTTGAGAACTTTTCATTTCATTTAAATTTTACAAAACTTGGTAACTTGCTGTGAAAATCATCGGCATTATTCAAAAACTTTGAATGAACCTGAAAAAAAAAAAAAAAAAAAAAAAGGCAAACTTTTACTGTTCACAGTCAAAATTGGCCACATTTAAAATCAATGTGAAGTGAATTTCTTCTAGTGGAAACATTTGGTACTGCATCCAAACAAAATCTTACTGAAAGCTAATCTTTGTTATGAAATATCAACCTCAGATTTGGAACACAACTTGTTTAGCTTTGATTTTCACAGAGTTTTAGAGCAAAACATGTTTTGCTAAATATATATCATATAACATGTTAAAAATAGTAGTTTTGTGCAATTTTATAATAATAAACATCTGTAGGGTACACAAGGTGCCCCGGGGTAAAAGGCGCCTTTGATATTATTTTCCTCTACTTGCCGCAGCACTTTCTAAAACATCCACTTTTCAAGATGCACATGCAAATTTGTCTGACCCTTGACGCAATCACAGGCAACAGCTAAGTTGATTCTGTGCTTGCTTGATCTAATATTTGATGTTTTTTAAAATGTTGTAGATTTAAGTAGCAAATGAGAATCACTAAAATTAATGCACATATTTTGAGACAAATGTCTTCATCGTGATTTTCAGGTTTTTTTAAGATAATTAAAGCAACAATTTTTAAATAACAAAAGAAGATGTAAAAGTATTATATTTAAGGTAGCCCTGTTGTTGCGGGCTAAAGGCACAGTAATTAACATGATACTTAATAGATGACTGACTTTTCGATTTGTTGACATGACATGGTCAGATTCAGATGGTGAATATTATTTATTATGTTGGGTGTCCATCTTAGAGATAATCACCATGTTTAGAATTAAACCATCATATTTAAAAACATGTTATTTATAATATCATATAATAAAACATAATTTGTTGTTACTACTGCAAATTTATATTAAATTATTATGGGATCTCTTTCAATGCTTTCAGAATCTTTCATTTTTAAAATTGTTTCTGTACTTTAAAATAGTTTTTTATATTAACATATTTTAATGACAGCATATTTATTGAACAAAAATTATTATTATTATTATTATTATTATTATTATTATTTTAAAATAAGCAGAAAATAGTACAAACTTTGGTAAAGTGATTGCTTTGAACAAGTATTTTCAATAGATATATAATATACAATACAATATATATATATATATATATATATATATATATATATATATATATATATATATATATATATATATATATATATATATATACAGGGGTTGGACAATGAAACTGAAACACCTGGTTTTAGATCACAATTAGTATGATATTGGGCCTCCTTTTGCAGCTAATACAACATCATTTCATCGTGGGAGTGACAAATACAAGTCCTGCAAAGCAGCCAGAGGGATTTGAGCCATTTTCCTCTTGCAGAACAGTGGCCAGGTCACTATGTGATGCTGATATGGGAAAACGTTTCCTGACTCGCTCCTCCAAAACACCCCAAAGTGGCTCAATAATATTCAGATCTGGTGACTATGCAGGCCATGGGAGATGTTCAACTTAATTTTCATGTTCATTAAACCAGTCTGTCACCAGTCTTGCTGTGTGTATTGGTGCATTATTATCCTGATACAGAGCACTACCTTCAAGGTACAATGTTTGAACCATTGGGTGCACATAATGAAACTTTACACTCTGCTCTAACTGGTGTAATGTACAGTAAGTGAAGATTGGGCACCAGACAGCGCAAATATAGCCATGAAACCTCCAATACTATATTGGCGAGTGTTTCAGTTTCATTGTCCAACCCCTGTATATAAGTGTGCCTTTAGCCCCGTTGTACCCTACCTTTTTTTTTTAGCAATAATCTACGAAGTGTCTACGAAGAGACCAAACTGAAGTCTGTGCTCCAAAGTATTCAAGATTTACAACAGTTTAAGTTGGAAATTTCATTTTTAGGTCTATGCTGAAATAGCGGTTAACAGGTAATAGTTGGATCATAACTATTCCGTACACATAATTTAGTACCATAAAATCCCCTAAAATATAACATATTAAATATATATCATACTATATCTAAAATATAGTACATTCATTTAAATGTCCAGTTCAGAAATGTCCAGTTCATTCCTACAGGATGTTGCATAAAGCTTGTATGATCAAGCAACAGTAACCAAGGGGGGTCTGTTGATTTGTGTTATGTTGAAATAATAGTCATTTAATTTTAACACATGCAAAATAATTGCATAATATCAGTGGAAAAACTAAAACAAACATCACAACATTACCTTCAGCCAGCTCAACTTTCTGGTGTACAAGAAGTTGATCAATCTGTGTTGTAAAAAGGGAAAAAATGTTGAAAAAACATCTTCAAGACCTTAGATGGCAAGTGTTTCCAAAGCATTTCACAAGTAAAATACAGTTCTTTCAAGAAGTGGGGCATTTGTTGTATCATTTCAAAGCCAGAACACCAACGCAAGCTGAATCACCATTTCCTGAAAAGATACTATCTCATCTCACAAAAAAAAAAAAAAAAAAAAAAGTCCATCACTGCCTACAGTGCCATTCAGAGCTGTTCATATGAAGCAGTATAGCTCTACCTGGGTCAGATACTCCAATCCGGGTGGGCAGCCAGCAGGTCTTTGTGGAACTGGCATCACTGGCACTTGACCTTTCAAAGGGATGAAAATGACATGTTAAGCAGAAATATCTGGAAAAGTGACATAAGATTTTGAAAAATCAAAATTTCCCTTACCTTGGGCTGGTATGGCTTGTCCCTGGCTATAAGGAGGCGCAGGATGAATTGCATTTTTCTGTGGTTGGAGGTCAAGTGGGTAACCTGGTTTAAAGAGTATCAAAGCACATCAAATGACATTGTTCTCACTGTCATGTGAAAGCCAGGGTGTTTCTTTTAGTTATATACTGTATAACAGCAATTTAACAGAATGCTGTCAGGATCAGGTTGCTGATGATAAGGTTTTGACACACTCACCATTATTTGTTGCCATGGTGGAAGGCTGCAAATTACGCTCTGCAAACATGCAAACCAGAAAAGCAAGTTAAGCAAATATTTTCCTGTACTTTTTTTTTTTTCCATGCTTTTTTAGGGATTGGAATTTTGGCTGCCCAATATTTTCACAGCCAATGAATCCACAAAACAAACCGGATGGTATTAAAACAAAATATTCAGGTGAAGGACAACTGGAAATTGACCAGGACATAACCAGGAAGATACAGAATGCAAATCACATGTAGTCTTCCTAAACAAATTTTGGGATAATCCGCTTAAACACAAGAGGTTTGTAACATTAGTTATTATACCAAGTTTGTAATATTAGTAATTGACATAAACTGCAGCTTTTGTACTTAAAGTAATCAGTACACCACAATGCATTATACCAAAAATACACAGAGATAAAACAAATGAATAATTAAATATTACCAAATAAACAATCAATCAATTGTTTAGATAATAACTGGCTTACTCGATGAGCCATATCATTATATAGGCTACAATACTACTACTACTACTACAAATAAATAAATAAATAAATAACATTAGGCTATGATATTAAAATGCTAGTATTGTTTACTACTATTTACCTAACTTAACCGTTAAATATGCTACTTCGTTCATGTATAGCTTAGTCCAACTGATTCAGTCTAATTAGTTTTGCTGTTACAGGTTAACTGACAAAACGTTTTTACAGTGTATACCACCGTAATTTAATATGCCAACAACTTACCTGTTACTTGTTCAACGTGAAGTGCTGTGGATACCGATGCCGGAGATCTCGTGTTTTAATCCTTTACTTAAACTTACTTTCCTTAATTCCGCTCGAAGAGAGGCCGGCTCTTTTTGATATATTATTATTATTATTATTATTATTTTAGTGGGCGACAGTCACACAGAGCTGTTTTCTCTTCGCCCTTTATCTGCCTCACACACTGTACACGAGTTTCCTTTCCCGGGAAACAATCTGCTTCTGCTCACGAACACACCCCTTACAAAAAACGAAAGAGACTGGCAGAGCGGGGAAAAAAAATCTCATTATGGTTATTTATTTATGAAGACCCTTAACGTTTTTCAGTAGGTTACGTCGAATAACTCGTATGGCTTTTAGACGGAAGTGTCTCCATGGATATAGTTATTAATTTCTACGGAAATTGTCAACATTTAGAAGAACGTTTTCGAAACCAACTTTTCTGTCAGGTGTGGGCCTATTTGAAGCTCGTTCTTCCTGATGCTTTTGAATACATTTTCTCGTTTTTTTTTTTTTTTTTTTTTTTTTTTTTTTTTAGTTTTAGTTATTTATATATTTTTTTTTATTCGACGTTCCACTTCATTAGGAAAAAATGTTTAGAAATTAAATGAGCCATGACGTGCAATCTCACAATCCACCCATAATTAACAGGAAAAAGCTTTGTAAACAACATACAGTGGAATGCAATGTTGAGGCAAAGTTTTATACTATAAAAGGAAGAATTGAGTATTGCCTTATATTTACATAAAACTATTTATTTTAAAAAAGGTTTAATCATTAAAAACATTTATTTCTAACAATTATTACACACACACACACACACACAATCAGGTTATTTATCAAGAAAATCAAAGTGGTTTACCAGAGGCAAATGGAAAACACCAGCACTTCCTCACACCAGGAACAACTCCACGATCTGATTCTTTACCCCACACCAAGTTCCACACCAAATGCATCAAATTACATTCACAGAAATACAATAACAAATACAAACTTGTAATGTAACATCATACATACCTTTGCACTCAAATCCAGTTTGTAGTACAAACACAGATCAGCACTTTCACACAATTTCACATTCAGTATCTTTTGTGATACTTCTGTTGCAAAGCTAACTTGTCCCACACGGAAATAACCTATATAAACATATATGTTTTAATATAGGTTTTGATATAGGTTTTTAATATATGTGGCATATATAAAATTGGCCGTTTTCCTATATTATATGTACATATGTGTACACATATATGTGCATATATGTACATATAATATAGGAAAACGGCCAATTTTATATATGTCACATATATTAAAAACCTATATCAAAACCTATATTAAAACATATATGTTTATATAGGTTATTTCCGTGTGGGACATTTCCTTCTTTTCCACTATTTTCATACAAGAAAGAATTGACCTTGTAAATGTTTCAGGAAAACGTGTAGACATCGCTTTCCATCTTCTCTCACTTATTTGCCATAGTTAAACTCCATAACATGCCAATTACATGTGATACCAATTTCACGTGTTCGCACATAAGTTTTTTGCATTTTTTTTTTTTTTTTTTAGTTAGTTCTTAGTTATTGCCTTGATAATAGAAAATATGAGCTAGGCATCATGTATGACAGTTGCCAAAGTGAGATATGAGCTAAAATGACCAGATCCTGCCATGAGCTATATAGGAGACATATCTTGTATGTACATATAGGGCTTTTTTGTGGATATAAAGAAGCAATACAGGAGACCTATATGGCCTGTATATGCACATATATGCACCTCAATTTTGCCTATATGTGGCATATATACGCATATATGCAGCATATATATTATCATATATGTGCATATATACTGCATATAGGTTCTTTCCATGTGGGGTGCCTTTGTAAGTTCAAGAAGGGCAGAGGAGAAGTATATGTGACTTAACAGCACACTGATAAAGTTAGACTTTCAGAAATGCACAGTATACACTATGAATATGACATTATGAACTAGACCAGTCTAAAAAGCAGGATGACACAGCTGAAGAAGTATCTCAGGAAGAATGTGTGTTACTTTCTTTAAATGTGTCATCCTACTTTTTAAATTCATGGTCATTGTGCATCCTTGAATCAACATTTTATGGATTAGTTAAACATTGACATGTTTTAAAGGGTTGGCATTTACAGCAGGATTATGTAACACACCTTTCTTTATTTGAGCAAAAAAAAAAAAAAAAAGGTGAAGTGACAAGAAGTTCCTTGTGGTGTCTGAAAAAGAAGTAAAAGTTCTTACTTCTGTTATTACATAGATAACTATGAAAAGGAGGTGAGGTGCACTGCATGAATTTTTAGTTTGGTGATATACGTGAATGTTTTTACAGGACGATGTTGTAAATGAAAATTATGACCCACTGAATCTTTAGTTAGTTATGATACTTAAAAGTTTCAAAAGAAAACCATACAGCATTTGTATTTTAAAAGAAATACATAATTTAATCAAACAAAACTCCAGGATGGTTTCACTCTTGCTTTTGAGTGTGCTCAAAATACATGAAATCCTGTTCAAAATAAGACAAAAGACAAAAGTAAATTAATGTAAATTATATGTGATTTATGCACTGATGTAAACATATATTCAGTTATATGCTAAATATTAAAGCATGAATATGTTTGATTGCACCATAATTGATTGACTATTATAACCAAATACATGGACATACTCTTAAAATACGATGAAAAAAAGGAAAAAAGTGAAAAAAAAAAAAAATAAATAAATTATAATTTGTATAAATGTAGAGTGTATATTACTTACAATAAGAAAGCAGGCTCCTAATGTAACTGCTTTTATTTTCACATCCAGATCCATTGGAAATTGTAAGCCAAAGTTGTCTGCATCAGTAAAAGCTTCTGCCTCAAATCCTGTCCACTGTTTGCTAATTCGACCAATCACTGTGGCCTCATCCAGTGACATCACCTGGCATCAGTTATAAATAAATATCCAGTTGTTAGATTGATGCGTATCAGTTAGACACATAAAATTGTAGAAGTTAATTTATAAATATATTTCTAAATCAGTGGAACTTCCTACTACAAGCACAAAATATGATATTCATAAAATAATATCATTCACAGCAAGACAATTGATGTTTTTATCTAATAGTACATTTTTATACAATATAGACTACCGTTTAAAATTTGGGATCTTTTATCCTTATATATCATAATATAGAAAAAACAGCAATTACACATTATTAAAATAACTTCTTTCTATTTTTATTTATTTTAAAGTGTAATTTATTCCTGCGATGGCAAAGCTGAATTTTCAGCACCATTACTCCAGTCTTCAGTGTCACATGATCCTTCAGAAATTATTGTAATATGCTGATTCGGTGCTCAAGAAACATTACTTGTTATTGTCAATATTGAAAACAGTTGTGCTGCTTAACAGTTTTGTGGTAACTGATTATCTCTTACTTACTGCATATCTGCCAGCCAATCAGAATCCAGTATTCTGACAGACAATGGAATAAATAGTTTTACTACATACTTGCCACCCAATCAGAATCCAATATTCAGACAGACCATGGAATAAATTATATTATATTATATTATATTATATTATATTATATTATATTATATTATATTATATTATATTATATTATATTATTCTCACAGACTTTCAGTTATTTTGTCTTAGTTTCTAGTATAATGTACTTCTGGTTTGTTTTTATTAGTTCCTATTCTTCTTTGTTTTAGTTTCCTGCCACATTTTAGTTGTCATGGTTATTCATTTAAATGTTCCAGGTGTTGGTTAGCTGCCAAAAATAAATCAAGTTTGTATTTTTAATTGGCTTTCTTCTTCAGACCATCTCTGATTATATTATATTATATTATATTATATTATATTATATTATATTATATTATATTATATTATAAATTGTATAATATATGCACCATACCTCAAAATTTACATCAGAACAACATTTGCAGTCACAGAACGGCCCCACAATCTTCAAAACAGGTTCTTTTCTCTCATTCTGGATGGTGAACTTTGGCAAAAAAGGATGCCAGTTTTGCGTTACATAACCAATAGGGTTGCCCGGGGGGCTCTGAACCTCCAGCTGAAATATATGAGGCAATACTGACATACTAAGGCAGTAACATATATAGCTATTTTATATTATTTATAATCACTTGTCATTTTTATTCACTGTGGATAGGAAACACAGGAATGCAAAGCAGGACACAAAACACTGGGCTAACATGCTTGAAACACTTTGCATGGTGAAGTGGTTATGTGTTGTATGGTAATACTGTACCTCTTGCAGACAGCAAGGAAAGCAACAACAACCGCAGTTAAGAGGACGGGATAATGTCATTACTTCCTGTCCCATGTTATCCTGAATATGAAGCAGGAAGGAACGCACTGATCCACAGACCATACGAGTACAGAAATTGCTCTCCTCAGCAGCAAAAAACACCTGCTGCCCTAAACTGTTTTTCACCACATATTGATTATTGGTCTCCCATCCTATAAGAACTGTAAGAGAAAAAGAGCATTTGTAATCACAAGAGAGGGGTTTAGAAAAGTGATTCAAGTGTAGTCAGTGGCTAAACATTACCTTCCATTAATTCCACTTTCTGATGAACTAGAAGCTGGTCAACCTGTGGTAAGCAGCATTGTAGTACTGACATGAAAATAGGCATAGAGTGAATTATTTCTCCATCTCTATTTATAAGATGTCCTTTAACCATAAGTACACTGGTGCCTCAAACCATATAGGATATGGGTGACCATGCAGAGAATATGTTATCTGTTGATTCTCTTTAACCTTTATTTAACTGATTAACGTATAAAATTTCCAATGTTTTCACTGCTTAACTTTTGATTTTATTAATCAAATTTTGATGGCTACAATACACTTTTATTTTTACAAAATAAAAGTGAAAAGGTTATACAACATCCAAATGAAACTGTTTTGAAACAGTTTACAGTAAGCAGGTGAAATGGAAATAGGTAAGGATATCATGTTTGGGTATAAAAGGAACATTTCAGTCTTTGCCAAATGTCATGACAAAAGTGTTTAACAAATCAAAAATCACCTTTCTCAATAGAAAATCACAAAGAATGTATGTCTTTCACCAACTACCTCACATAATATTGTGAAAAGATTCAGGGAACCCAGAGAAATGTCAGTCTGTGTAGGGCAAGGCAGGACACCTGGGGGGACTCTACTTTGGAAGGCGGGGGAGGGGGGGATTAATAATGGTAATTTTATATGACATTTCAGATGTATTTAATAAAAAACCTTAATAATCTATAATAACATTTATTAACAACTTATTTTATATTTTCTTTAACCCTCCTTGTATATTAAGACAGGCACCTGCAATTCTGGCCAAATTAAAGATATGTTGTGTGTGAATTTGCACAGGTTATAATGTAAGCATCATTAATTACCCCCTTGTTTTAATTAAAAAAAGAAAGTCTTTAAAAATGGCTCTGATTGGCCTGTTTAGCTAAGCCCTCAAAACACTTTTTATTTACCGGTATAGTATTGTATGATTTGTAAACATTTTAATTAAACAATAAATTCAATTAATATAATAAGATACAATCAGACTGAATAAGTTACCAGTCACATGAACTCAATATCAGCAGTTCATCTTTGCATGGCACAGAAGAGCTCAAATGTGGCATTAAGGAATATTTACAGAATTTTTGACAAGACTCAGAGTTGGCATTAATGCATCTCATAATAACAATGTTGATTAATAAGATTAATGTTAAATCTAAAGTTTTAAATATAAAAATTTTAATAGTTTAAATGACTCAAAAAAAAAAATGAAACTGAAACCGCCAGTAGGTGGCAGCGAGTCTTTGTGACTGAATAATTCATTAAATCTATTTGTTCAAAAGCGCAGATTCATTCATAAATGAAACAGCGCTGTGTGAAAGACGATAAATGCACAGCGGATCAGCTGTGGCTATGTTTGAAACTATTTTTGTTGACAAAATAGAGGACAAACAGCCAACAGTGTTCCTAAAATGTAACTCACAAACTTGCGTTTTAATTAATAAAGCTCTCTACACTGCACGCTGAATCTATTATTTACATCATCTCTACACTTTGTTTGGTATAATGAAGACAAAAACTGCACTCTGCTTTCACGATCTGTGCTGTGAGGAGCAGGACCCGCATCGACAGAGAAGCATTTCCATTGGCTGCAGTCTGCGGGTATTATGGCAAAAGACGGCATTGCGCAGTGAACCAGACACAAATATCCTGTTGCGTTTTTTGTGCTACGTTTATGTGCAGAACTGGGATCGCTTTCGTGATCTTTTGAATGGGTAAATATAGAAATTACTGTAATTTCAAAAAATAGCCTAACCAGCTGGAAGTGAAACGCTGTCCCCCCTCGAAATCCGCTCCGCTGACTCAAAAGTTACATGTAGCTTTAATTATCTAATTATTTGGCAGTAAAACTGCAGTTCTTTTCTACACACACACACACACAAACAGATACAGTGCTGCTTGAAAGTTTGTGAACCCTTTAGAATTTTCTATATTTCTGCGTACATATGACCAAAAAGTTCATCAGATTTTCACACAAGTTTCGAAAATTGACAAAAAGAACCCAATTAAACAAATGAGATGAAAATATATACTTCGTCATTTATTTATTATGAAAATGTATCCAGCGTTAAATATTTTTGAGTTGCAAAAGTATGTGAATCTCCAGGATTAGCAGTTAATTTGAAGGCGAAATTAGAGTCTATCTGTCTAGGTGTCTAAGTGTTTTCAGTCAATATGATGACAATTAGGTGTCAGTTTGTGCCCTGTTTTATTTAAAGAACAGGGATCTATTAAAGTCTGATCATGTTTGTGAAAGTGAATCATGGCACAAACAAAGGAGATCTCTGAGGACCTCAGAAAAAGAGTTGTTGTTGCTTATCAGGCTGGAAAAGGTTACAAAACCATCTCTATAGAGTTTGGACTTCACAAATTCACAGTCAGACAGATTGTTTACAAATGGAGGAAATTCTAGACCACAGTTACCCTCCCCAGAAGTGGTTGACCAACAAAGATCACTCCAAAGCAAGCTGTATAATAGTTTCCGAGGTTGCAAAGAATAACTTCCAAGCAACTAAAGGCCTTTCTCACACTGGTTAATGTTGAAATTCATCAGTCCATCATTAGGAGAACAATGAACAACCATGGTGTGCATGGCAGGGTTGCAAGGAGAAAGTCACAACTCTCCAAAAAACACTGCTGCCTGTCTGCAGTTTGATAAAGATCATTCAGACAAGACAGAAGGATATTGGAGAAATGTTTTGATATGGATGAGACCAAAATATAATTTATAAAATTAATAAAATGAATATAAATATAAAATTAATTAAATAAAAAGTGTTATGTTTGGAGAAAGAGAAACACTGCATTCCAACCTTTTCCCATCTGTGAAACATGGTGGTGGTAGTATCATGGTTTGGGTCTGTTTCGCTGCATCTGGGCCAGGACGACTTGCCATCATTGATGGAACAATAAATTCTGAATTATACCAGCAAATTCTAAAGGAAAATGTCTGGACATCTGTTCATGAACTAACATCTAAAGAGAAAGTGGGTCACGCAGCAAGACAACGACAACAAGCGCACAAGTCACTCTACCAAAAAATGGTTAAACAAGAACAAAGGTAATGTTTTGGAACAGCCGAGTCAAAGTCCGGACCTTAATGCAATTAAAATGACATGAAGCAAGCAGTTCTTAGGAGGAAACCCACCAACATCACAGGATTCAAGTGTTTCTGTACGAAAGAATGGGCTAAAATTCCTACAAGTCGTTGTGCAGGACTGATCAGCAGTTACAAAAAACGTTACCTGCAGTTATTGCTTCAAAAAGGGGTCACAACAGAAACTGAAAGCAAAGATTCACATACTTTTGCACCTCACAAATATTTAACACTGGATCATTTTTTCTCAATAACTAAATGATAAAGTATATATTTTTTTTTGGATTCTCTTTGTCAACTTTAAGGACTTGTGTGAAAATCTAATGATGTTTTGCATTATATTTACGCAGAAATATAGAAAATTCTAAAGGGTTCACAAACTTTCAAGCAGCACTGTATATATACAAATATCCTATCCTAGAGAAAGGTGCATACATGAACAGTGATTTTTCTCTATAGTGAGTGTAAATGTTTAATTGTGAGAGTACTGTCATTCACCTGGGTCAGGTACTCCAAGCCCGGTGGACAGCCCGGCGGTCTGTCTGGGACTGGCATGAACATGGGGACCTGAGGTGGCATATAACCTGCAGAAGAGAAAAGCATGCTTACAGAATGTGAACTCTTTACACATTATTCATGTGTCATGTGGTGTAGGATAAACTTACCTGCTGCTGGTGTAGGATAAACTTCATTTCTGCCTGGATGAGGCCCAATGGTATATACTATGGGTGAAAGAGCAAATCTGATAAACTCTCAGATATCTGTACCCGTGCAGATCATACGTTCAGATATATGATACATGAAGTGAAAAGAATGAAAACATATATTTATCTAGGAAAAGCGACCCACACGTCACTGTACTGAAATTGTTTTTTTGACTTTTAAGGGTCTTCGAAGTGTTGTTAATGTATTTTTTAAGATTATCAAATATATTTAATTCAAATCTCACCGGGTGCCAGGGGCACACTGGCTGAAGGTGCATTTGCTCCTCCTGTCTGACCTACAAGAAGAATGTGGTTAAAAAATAGATTAGATCATCAAACCTGAAAAGTTTATCATCATGGTAACAATCCACATCATTGTAGGCATTTTTCTTGGTAATCTCCAGAATCTCAACAAAAACTATGCCACCAAAAGTCCAGGCCTGCTAAATGCAACACTACAACAGCCCTTTATTAGATACAAACAGAGATATTTCATTTGACCACTAGGGTGCAGTGGAGTAGCACAAACAGGAAACACTGCCTTAGAGCAGTGTGGTGTATGACTAAATCAGATTTTTTTTTTTATTATTTATTTATTTTTTTTTATTACTCATTATTAGTAAGTAAAATGCTGCTACAGCTGGGCATCTCTTAGCCTATAAAGTAAACATCATTACATAACAGCACTGTACATTTTACTGTACAGTATGTTTCACTCCTGTGTTTGGAGTAAGTCTGTACACAAGTGGTGGGTATTTTTTAGGTGACTCTACCTTCAGATTACATTGTTATGCCAGTAGATGGATCATTCATTATTCATTTATGCAAATATATTTGCAGTGTAAATACGGAAATGCTATTTCAAATGCAGCTTCTGTAGTGCAGAGACAGACAGAGAGGTACTGATTTGATTACTAACCACTTATAGTGTCTTCTTGTTCTACTTTATCTTTTACATATTTTTAGCTCTTGTGGATCAGAAACTGGCAACACTGTGTGTAAAATATAAGTTACTTAATATTAACTTCTTGCTGAACTGCTGTAAATAATAATAATAATAATAATAAAAATAATAATTGGGGTGACAAGTGATTGTCTTTATGAGTGAGTTATTGAAATTTTAAAAGCAATGATCCATTCAGTAGTGGCACACAATGGTTTGATTCTTGTTTCTGTTGGCAGAGCAAAAACACAACAGTAACTGACAATAAAATGTAGGTTACTACACATTAACTTTTTTAACTGTTGTATAAAAGCAACTTGCAATAATGCTTGTCCAAATCACCACACTTGCTTGTTAGATATCACTTAACTATGACTGCTAAATTATATAATTGACCTTTGAACCCAGATTGACTACATTATCCTTTACATCTGTTATGCAATGTGTCACAATTTCCATAATTTCTGATTGTTTAAAATTATAGGTAATCACTTACCTTGCAAAAACATAATAGGGGAGTAATGTTCCTCTATACTGAAACACAATAGCAAGAAAAAAAAAAAAAGGATTTAATTGTGAGTCTGCATCATTAACACTTTGGCTGCAAATAACAGTGACAAATGAAATATGTCTGAATTCATAGTACTCATACAAGAGTACACAGTAAATACCCGGATGACCTACTACTTTCAGTGAGATTATGAAGTGTGCATATAATAGACACTTTAGAATCCAATGAGGCCACGGAAGCCATTTTTTTTTTGTAAAAGAAATAGTACTGAAGTACTGGTAACTTAAAAACAGTGAGTTATGTCTTAAGTGAATATAAACAGTTGGAAAAGTAATCGAATGCTTGACAGTATCTGTGCATTTGATCTTAAAGTGACAGCAGCCGAAAAAAAAAAAAAAAAAAAAACTGCTGCCACTGTCATTACATTGTAATTAAACAACAAAAGCAAATGACAGAATCATTCACTTCTCTTAACTGAATAACTTTAGTAATTTTAATAACAATCAGTGTATATTTAATTCATATGGCGAAGTGTCACGTTACGCTGCAGGAAGGACAACAAAGAGGGGATATAGTGTGAACAGTCTTTAATAATCAAACACAGAGGTAAATCCACAACAGGAACAGGGGAAACACATGTAATCCAACAACTAGACCTGACAAGAGAAAAACACACATACAGGAATTTAAGTACACAGGCTAATTGGCGAGAAAACAGGTGCACAGAAACTAATCAGACTAAACGAGAACAAGAACTTGACCATATAAGGATACACAGGAACAGAAACAGAAGTGTAAATACAACAAAACAGGTCCAAAACCCTGACACGAAGACTATGCAGTGTTTAATTTTTATATTTGATTACTTTATTTATTTTTTTTTTTTTTTATAGCAGGCTATTATTTTTAGTAAACTAAATTGTATTTCATTTGTATCTTTTTTCTATTGTATTTTTCATAGTGTAATTTTCTTACTTTCTCTGCTCTGAAAGGTCATTTTTGAGTTTTTTTTATGAACACACTGACAGGAGCCCCCTGACAAAGTTTTGCTTAAGGCCCCCAGAAGTGTCGGACCGGCACTGACTGCATGTATACCAGAGAAAAGCAGCCATGAAGAAATTATGCACTAAATGCATCTGTGTTGACTGTTTGGTCTGTAATGGTTTAAACTATTTGCTGAGGTTTTACAAAACAATTAAACAATGAACAAAACTGTGAGTAACATAAATTATCCATGCCTTCTTTTGACTAAAGTTGTTGAGGGTGTCAATGTCTGAAGGTGTGAACGTATTCTGTTTCACAAAGAAGAAAGAAAGAAAGAAAGAAAGAAAGAAAGAAAGAAAGAAAGAAAGAAAGAAAGAAGAAAGAAAGAAAAAGACATCATACTGCAGATTTTGCTCTAAAAGGTAACAAAAGTTAGCTAGAATGCATAAAGAAACTTTCACACAAAACACAAAGTTACAAGTTAGTTTCAACTGTCAAAGCAGTTAGTAGGCCGCATGCTACGTATGAATATACTGACCAATATAATTGATCAAACAAACATTAGCGTTTTTTTTTTTTACAGCTTACATGCACTGTGTTTTGTATAAATTAAGTATGAATGATCAGCAGATAACGAGTACTTAACTGTTAAGCCAAACTATTGCAATTAGGCCAAAAGTATCCCTGTCTGTGTGTTTACTTACCAGATTAAATGATGACAGCATTTAAGTGTATTGAAGGTTCCATCAATTCAAGGATAGGCTTTGTCCGGCATGGAAATTTGTAATTCATTCACTCGCGCTATTGTCTGTCAGTTTCGTTCTTTGGAATTGCACCTCCGGACATAAAAACGCAATGACTTTGCAAACTCCTTTGTCTGACATATTGTGAAGCATTAAGACACCAGTGATACTCTACACCCCTGGAGAACACCATACTTGTGGAGGTTGCCAGGCTACTGGCTGACAACAATACACCCCTCTATGTGAAGCATTGCTCTTTGTTGGTGCCTCAAGAACTATATAATGCTTAAAATGGGGAAAACATTTATGATAACTGTTGCTGATTACTTATAACTTCAAGTTCAAGATTGCACAGGCAAAACGCATCATGCACATTATAGTACATTGCCTTATAGGCTATAACTGTCTTTATAATGTCTTACATCTTTAGTTTTAGGTAAAATAGGTAGTGGAACATTAAGTTTGGTTATAGGTTATAGGTTTAAGGGACACTACAAGTATTACACAAAAAGTCTGATATGAAATGTATAATTTCCAGATGTTTATTGCATAATGAAATTGACAAATTGACAATTTGTGGTAAATGGTCATGGGGGAAAAAGTCATCATATTTAAAAAAGGAGATAATATACATGTTTGTGCAATTAATATGCACTAGACACTTCAATTCATATTACCCATAAAGGCAATGAACAAGCTTTAAATAGAAACATAGCATGGATTTTCCATGATGAGCAACCCAAAGTGCCAGCTGGGGTGTTTTTTTCACAACACCTGTAGAATATTTATTTTATTTTATTTTATTTTATTTTATTTTATTTTATTTTATTTTATTTTATTTTATTTTATTTTATTATTAAATATATCAACCACATTTTTTGTACAAAGTAGAAACTACAGTCTTTTCATGTATATATGCATAGTTTTTGTGGTTCTATTAAATTTAATATGGAATACAATGATAGAGAGCTCCCATTTCTTGGTACTAAAGTTTTAAAAGTAGAAACCTTGTAAGAGAATGGTCTTTGATACTGAGTCAAGAAAACTATATATATATATATATATATATATATATATATATACACCTTGATTGGATTCTTCTTTTCAGAAAGTATATAGTTTAGGCAGTATCTCAATTATAATAAATAAATCAATAAATAATAATAATAATAATAATAATAATAATAATAATAATAATAATAATAATAATAATAATAATAATAAATAAATAAAATAAAAACGTTTGGTAAAACTTTATTTTAAGGTGTCCTTGTTACACTTGTTACACTTACTATTATAATAACAATTAATTATGCATAGTTACATGCAAGTAACCCTAAGACAAACCCTAATCCTAACTCTAACCATAAAGTAAGTACATGTAGTTAATTATTATTACTCAGTGTTTAAATGTATAATTATACGGTTACAAGGGCACCTTAAAATAAAACATAACCAAACTCTTTTATAAAAAAAAAAAAAAAAGCTTTTTGACACGTTGACACATATACCTATTTCGATCTATTAGTAAGGATGTCAAAAACATAATTTAAAAGCATATTTTAATTAGAGACAAAAAATGTAAATAAGGGTTTAATGGTGGATCTCTGTGAGTGTATTCTAGGGGAAGAATTTGCGGAACTATTTGGTACATGCCAACACAGTGTCAGTTTCACTCAGTTCCACCATGACACTGTTCACAGTCCCCTGAGTTCTAACTGTACCTGTTTCCAGTCATCGTACTCATCAACCGCCGTATTTAAGCACACGCTTCTCACTGAATCTTCAGTCATAATAGTATGCACACGCCTACTTTGCTTTCTCTCTTCCTACTTCTCTACTCTCGCCCTACATATCACTCTTTCAGGAAGCTTGTGTACCATCTAGTGGTACCTGTAAGTAACTCTATAGTGAAACCACCCTTACAACATCCCAAGCAGTTATCATTTACATCAAGGCAAAAGTTCAGTTCAAGACAATGCTCTTAGATTCCATACTTTAGCTGCATCCAGTGAATGGAATGAGCACTCTCTTGCTGTCAAGAACTGGAACTGACATTACGGCTGCATCTCTCATCATATGATGACATCACACTGTAAAATGTGATTTGTTAAGTTTACTTAATTCAACTGTGCAAACCTGTTGCCTTAATTCAATTAAGTAATCTTAACTCAGTTACTAATATAGGACAAGTATTCCTTACTTATTTTGAGTCATGTGTACTTAATCCATTTAAGTTCAGTTAACTTAATTTAATCTGTGATTTGAGGAACACTATACCTAGTAAAAAATCACTGCACTAAAAAACAGCTCTGTATTCATTGCATTTCAAAACATTTATTTTTTAAAATGCAGAAAACAAATGTAAATCAGCATTGTAATTTTAATAGATGTTCATTAACAATGCTAACCAATGCTTCATGAATCAGGAAAAAAAAAAAAAGTTAAGAGTTAAGAACATTTAAGAAGAATATTTCGAGCAATACAGCAACACTCAATTATCAGTTAAAGGCAGTTCATCATTGAATTCAGTGTTGTCATCCAGCTCAGTTCAGTTCAGATAGTATCTGTGCAATCAAGTTGACGATATCGCTGGAACTTAAATGTCCCCAACTAAGCAAGCTAGAGACGACAGCGGCAAGGAACCAAAATTCCACTGGTGACAAAAATGGAGAAAAAAAACTTGGGAAAAACCAGGCTCAGTCAAGGGGCCAGTTCTCCTCTGACAACACAAACCAGCAGTTTAATTGGAGGCTGCAGCAAAGTCAGACTGTGCAGAGGACTCATCAGGTTTCCGTGGTATTGTGCCGATGGCCATCTAGGTGATGAGGTCCTCACTGGGGGTCTGCTTCTGGGGCTCCTCTAGTTGACGTGGTCTCCACTGACATTCAGGGCTGTAGAGGTCATCTGTAGGTCCTGATCCACCATCTGGACTGGATACAGACTGGATCTGGGTGGCTATGGTGACCTTGGAATATGAAACAAAACAGACTAATATTAAATAAAATTCTTCTTATGATGTAGCAAGTGTGTTAGTGTGTTACGTGTAAGCCAGGTTAAAGAGATGGGTCTTTATGAGATAAGATGAGTTTGTCTGCCTCCCGAACAATGTTAGGTAGAAAACAACAAAAAAGAATGCATACTCAATATACTTTAGCTTACATACAAAAACATTTGTTGCTCATATTGTCTAACTTCTTTGACATGTTTTGCAATGTTAACTTGCAACAACAAGTAAACAAAACAGCAGAACCAAGAGAAAACAAGAAAATAAACAAGCCAGACCTTTCCTCTCAATGTTGTGCCCAAGCAGGACAGAAATGCCATGGAGAACCACAGTGTGTTGAAGAGTAACCTTATTTTCCTGAAAAGAGAGTAGAGTATATAAAATGAGATTATATGTTATTCTGTATATTTAAAGAATGTCTATTCATTGTTTTTAATTTGTCAACAATCCCTTTAATTTAATGGGATAGTTCACTTAAAAATGAAAGTTCTCATCATGTATCACCTCATGCAAACTTTGATATGCATTTCTTTCTTTCTTCAGATAAATAGAAATAAAGATGTTTAAGAAAATCTCAGCGAGTCCATATTTGACTGAGCTTAAAAAAAAACACACACACAGCAATTGTGACAGTAATTCATATTAGCCCAGTGGATGAATAAATGTCTACTGAATCTTCACAATGTTTCTCTCATTAATTGTTTATATAAAAAGTAGACCCAAACCATTGATTTTTGGTTACAAAAAGTGAAAGATACTAGTATTTAAATGGCTTTTAACTTTTCAAGCATTAACTTTGTGTCACACCCCTGTGGACTGTTTTGTTAGTTTCACCCTTCTGTGCCCTTAAATGGTCTTTCCTGTTCCGTTTCTTGTTAAGTCTTCATTGGTTAATTACCCACACCTGTTTTTGTCTCGTTAGCACCCCTTTATAAGTTTGATTCAGTTCCTTGGTTTTCATCCGGTCTTAACGTTATGTGAGTGTGTGTTCCCCTGTCTGTTCCTGTACCCTTGTTTGTTTGTTTTTTTTTTTTTGATTAAAGCACGTTTGTTATATTTCCTCGTCCTACGGCTCCTTCCTACACATGACACTGACAGAAGATTGGACCATTAAAAATGACAGAGGCTGAGGACGCGCTTTCGGGCCTGCGGCAAGGTAGTCGGAGGTTGGAGCAATATGTGGAGGATTTCCTCAAGCTCGCTAACCAGCTGAGCTGGCATGACACTGCTCTCGGTGCATGTTTTCAGTTGGGGCTGGACAACGAGACTATCCGTTGTGATCTTCCCGTCTGTGAGTATCCCTGATCGAACTGATTAATCTCGTCCTTTAATTAAATGGTTCTAAATTCAAAGGGGGGGTGGGGGGGCTATACGCATGAACTGTCTGCTCCACCATGTTGAGGGAGGGAGCTCCCTGATCTGCCATGGCCTCCCAGACTGTATGCTCCGCTGTGGCTCCCTGAGCTCCCTGATCTGCCATGGCCTCCCGTATGCTCCGCCGTGGCTCCCCGAGCTCCCTGATCTGCCATGGCCTCCTGGACTGCCTGATCCGCCATGGCTTCCCGAGCTCCCTGATCCATCCTGGAGGTCTTCCTCCCCTCCGTCCTGTATCTGCCCTGCACGAGCGTCCAGGGAGCCCACCCCCTTTTGATTAAAGCACGTTTGTTATATTTCCTCGTTCTACGGCTCCTTCCTACACACAACCCTGACACTTTGAGGGTCCGATCCTCTTGCATTATATGGACTCACATGGATAATGTTTTTTCTAAAAAACTTTGGTTTGTGTCCATCTGAAGAAAAAAAAAATCACATACATCTGAGACAGTATAAGAATTATTAAATGATCAGATAATTTTCATTTTTGGGAGGAGTATCTCTTCACCAAGCAGAGTTATCACATACCTTCTCCAACTGCCTTGTCTGTTTTTCCTGCCAGGATTAAGAGATTTTGAGAAAAAGAACAGTGATTAGTGATTCAAAAACACATAAATGTCTGAGATTAACATCTTTAACATAATTTTCACTCATGCCATTTGAAGTATATTTGTAAAAAAAAAAAATATATATATATATATATATATATATATATATATAAATACTCACCTCATAAAAAAAACTCTGTTAATTCATGAACAACAGCAGATACAAATCTAACTGAACATAAATAGCCTATATAACAATATACAAAATTGTAAGCACTTACTGTTGTGATGTGCAACATCTCTGTTGTGCAAAGTCGTTTGAAAAATCTCTTTCCTAAAAAAGACAAGGATAGCCATTATTAACTGGACAGAGGGAAATAATTTGTAAAATAAATAAGTTTTTCTCCCACTTGTTTGCGTTCATTTTAGACATGACCGAATGGCAAGATTGGTATTTTACATAACCGTGCGTTTATTTAAATGTTAAAATGCCACGAAACAGAACACATTTCTGTTCTTTATTGTTGACAGGCGTCTAAGTGCATGAGAGCCGAACTTTCGCGTCTTTTAAAGTTAGGTATCAGTCAAGCACGTCCTGTTCTTTGTTTCCTATTCATCCGTGCTTCATCACTGTAACGTGTCAGTAATTCGACCTGGAAACTTGCGGATATATTTTCGTAGCATGACATAGACGATATAACAAAATATAATATACAATGACACTTTCTATTGCCTTACGAATATACTATATGAACAATGGCTTGTTATTACAAGACTTGCATTTTAAGTAAGAAGGTGTACATTAGTGACTTTATTCTTAATTTACTGCTAAGTATAATCTCTGCTGATGTCTCTGACTAGCCTTTAAAAAACAAACAAATATTCGACAAAACACATGCACTAATCCATTAACTTTGACTTTAATACCATATCATCAAGTTCCTTAACATTAAATGCAAAAGTATATGTATAAACACTCACCAGTTCTATCGTTTATCAGCCGAGGTCTTCAACCAAACAAGATGGCCGTTGATCAGAAAATTCTCAATCCAAACCTTGATGACATCAGTGGTCACATGACTTTCACAGCACTCAAACAAATCATGTAACCTTAACTAGGGACATTTGAGTAACTAGTACTTTTAACACAAATTGTAAACTTTAATAGATCTACATCAGTAAAGTAAACAAACAATCGCACTTTAAGTAAAATCAACAAAAAGAATTAAGTTAGCACATTTGTTAGATTTTAGGCTTGAGTGATTCATTCAACTCTATATCTGGGTTTCCAACTGTGCTAAGAGCTGTATAGAGGACAATTTATGCCAAAAAAATTCACCAACTGTCTCCGCCAGCCAGAGTTCCCCAGCACTCCATAACCAGTCGCTGAGCCCATGCAAATAGATCACACTCGCCTCACCCACACTGTCAGAAAAAAAGGTACAGTTCTGTCGTTGGGGTGGTACCCTAAGGTACAAAGTGAAAAGGTACAAATATGTACTTTTAAGGTACCAATATGTACTTTCAAAGTACTAGAATGTACCTTTAAGGTACTAATATGTACTGTTTAGGGGTAGGTAAGGTACAGAAACGTACCTTTTCCCTTTTGTACCTTAGGGTACCGCCCCAGCGACAGAACTGTACCTTTTTTTCTGAGAGTGCAGGGTCTTTATCTGTACTGTGTTTCTGGAAGACATGTCCTCCCAGATCTTTGATAAGTGTAGTTTCATCTTCACAAATCAGTAATGACTTGTTAACTACCATTGTGAAGCTTAGTATCGTTTGCCAGTCTGAGTACCTGCATTCCATGACTCTGAGTTAGCCAGTAACTTCAGCTCAGGAGATTTATGTGCCCAATTCCAGTTAAAAAAAAGACCCAGTAACATCTCTGTACAAAGTCCAATCCATAACTGGGAAGCTGCTCAGCTAAGGCAGAATTTGACACTGCGTGGGTCCTTCACAACTCCAGGTTGGCCAGGTAAACATACTGAGAACATCTGCTTTCTGGTTTTGGAGAATTCTACCTCTGGGATTGTATTAGGGCGCCCGTGGCTTGTACCACATGATCCCATTCTATCTTGGTCAAGTGGAGAAGTACTGAAGTGGGGCAATGATTGTTTCCCTTGTGTAATGTAAACACAATCCAGCCATCATGTCTGCATTTGCAAAATTCCGCCCCCTCTCTTCCAAACTGCCGGAAGAAAGAGGTCCCTTGTGTCCTGCAACTGCGAAAAGATCAATTTCCTCTTCTCTTCCTGTGATCTCCATGAACGCCACTTAGAAATCGAAAGAGCTCTAGAGCATGGGTGGTCAAATACAATCAAATACACCTGAACAAGCTAATCAAGGTCTAAGGCAGGGGTTCTCAAATCTGGCCTGCAAGATCCACTTTGTAGCAGTCCTAAAGACTTTGATTAAAATGTTCATCTGTGTTTGATTAGTGTTGGAGCTGAACTCCCCTTACCAAAAAGTAGTATTCTTCAGGTTTATTTTATTAAGTATACTTAAGTAAAGTTCAAGTATATTTTTAAGTATACTTTATGTAGTAAGTATAAAAATGTCAGCATACTAGTAGTATACTTTTAAGTGTACTATTTTAATACTCCTTGGGACTAAATTGGCCCACTTTCTAGTAAATAAAAGTATACTTAGGTATACTTCAAGTATAACAGTAGTAAACTTTCAGTACACAGCTAGTTTACATCTAAGTTTTCAGTTTGTACTGCAAGTATACTAAAAGTGAACTTATAGGTATACTGATAGTTTACTAATTAAATACTTTTTATGCATTTTTAGTACACTTTGAAGTATAGTCTCAGTAAACTAATAGTTTAATAGTTTTATACTGCAAGTATCCTCGTTTTTTTTTTTTTTTTTTTTTTTTCCCTTTTTCCACACTTTAAGTATACTACTATGTCCCTATTTAGGTATTAATTTGTATATATTTTGTTAAATGGATATCTGAGCATACAAAACATTATGAGTAACTTAGTCTAATATGTACACAACGTTGTCTTTGTTTGTAAAGCATTTTAAGATAAGATTAAGATATCCACAGAATAGATATAAGTGGTTGAAAGTATCTAGGCCTCAAAACTATATACACAACCCTCAAGAATGGTGGCAATCAGCAAATATTAAAAAGATGAGATCTTTACGTCACAGTACAACAAATGACTAACAATAATGACAAAACAACAACAAAAAAGTTGTTGAAGTCAGCAAACAGCAAAACAATAATCCTATAACAGTAACTGGATAATTTATTCATGCTGCAAAGCATGCTGGGAACTTACAAAGCCTTAAAATTTCAGCAATATGAAATGTTCAGACAACTGTGTTTGACTAGTTGGGACAACATTTGTAGTACTTTTGTTGGTCTGACAAGGGTTTTTATATAGTTTCAAGAAAATAGCATTTTTTCATATTTGACACGAATACGAATGTTTCGTAAAATGGAAAATATGTATTTGCATTTTTTACAGTGTTGAAGCATCTGCTTTGGTTTCTTCTTCACTTGTGTTGTTCGGAAATTCTGTACAGAAGATGTGTAATGGCATCTCTCATGTATAACAATGAAAACAGACTCTCAGAGCACAAGTACAGCTCAAATATATTTAGACTTTTTCTAAGTATAAGTCAAGTATACTTAAATGTCATTTTAAGTATATTTCTGATAAGTATATAAAGCACATTTCTGAGAAGTATATAAAAAGTAGATTGAAAGTATACTTTCCTATTTTTAGTTTAAAAAAAGTATACTAATAGCACACTTGAATTAACTTCTTTTTCGTAAGGGTCTGCAGGAGAATGAATCTCACGGTCCAGAGTGAAAACCCCTGGTCTAAGGGTTACTAGAAAGCTACGGGCAGGTGAGTTTTTAATCAAGGTTGGAGCAAAACTCTGCAGGACTGAGGCTCTCCAGGACCAATGTTGGCCACCCCTGCTCAAGAGAAACAATTTTTAGATATTCCTACCTGCTATGCCCCCGTTCAGTAATGTATTCTGCCCGAGACAAGCCTCACAACTACCACCTCATCGACCACAACCTTTTTCTTCTGGCAGTTCGGGATAGAGGGGGCAGCGTTTTGCAAATGCAGACACAATGGTTGGATTGCGTTTACATTACACTGAGATCCCATCACAATGCGTCCTTGACTACCTCTGGACCAGGGCATGCTGATCAGATAACACTCTGATCAGAAGCACGTTTACACTTGTCTTTTCAATGTGTATGTGGACAAAATCCAGATACAGATCGCATGTTAATGCCAAATGTAAACACAGCACCAAGTTCTGCTATTTATTCCTCTTGTCCCAGCTACTCTCGAATAGCTTCACGGGGCCACCATCTTCATCAAGCAGGACCTCCGAAATTTGTGACCCCTACGTGTGGACAATACGAGTACTTAGCGAGCACCCAATTTGATGTTATCTTTATGTCAGAAGAGTCTTTAAACTTTAATTAATGATGTATTTTGTTTTACTACTGAGGTGTTTATGTGTATGTTGGATGTAAAAGGTAAATGTAGATCTGTTATATCATCATAATGTCACACTCACATGTCTTCTCCCTGGAGGAGGAGCCAGGGCTATAAAAAGAGCTTCCACTGTGATTGTGCTGCTGTGGTGCCCTTTTTCATTGCACAAGTATAATGTGGAAACATGTTAATAGTGTATATATTTATTTTGCTACATTTTCTTTTCTTTTTTTGTTTATTTATTTTTCGTATATAGTAATGTACCTATGAGCACTGTGGATATGTAAAACTCCCTGTGAATAAATATCAATTGAGCACCATAGTGCATTTACAAGTTGAGCCATATATATATATATATATATTTTTTTTTTTCCTCAATATCAAGGACATTTACCACGTCCACACACAGTGTGTGTGTGTGTTGCATTGTATACAAATACTATGAATTATACAAATGTAAAAATACATTTTTAATTTAAAAAAAAAAAAAAAAAAAAAAGCTTGCCAAAAAAGTTAGTTTGGTGAGAATCATTCTCCAACTTAATCCAGAACTTAGTAAAACATTTATCTTTATTTTAAATGTTTGAAGCTTCTCAAATTGTAGTATTAATATTGGCACTGATATGCAGGTCACAATACCGATCATCTTTGTGTGGTATAGTACATGTAGTCCTGAAAATTAAGTGAGTTATAATTAATAATAATAAATAATTTACACTTATAAAATATGAACAAATCTCATATTATAAAAATGAAAATGTTTTAAAAGTATTTTAACAATATTTACAATAAGTATGCAGGCTCCCAGTACAGTAGCTTTCATTTTGACATCCAGGTTGCTTGGAAACCTCAGCACAAAAGCTGCAAGAGCATTTGGTCCACTAAATGAGAAGGGTTTGAAGATCTTGCCAAATGATCTTTCTGTCGCTTCTTCATTCAAAGACAGCAGCTGTGGTCACAGTATAAGACACGTTAACACAATAAGCTGGTTACTAACTAGTCCTCATCTACAGTATGTTCCTGTTTTTTACGTTGATATTACATTTTAACATAAAAACAGGCCTACTACTTTTAGCGATCTAAGATCTAAGTTTTTTTTTTGTTTGTTTGTTTGTTTTTGGTTAAACAGCATCAGATTTACAATTTACAAACACTTTACGATTTTTCTCCATATAGTGGACTTCTATAGTGCCCATGAGTTTGAACTTTCAAAATGCAGTAACAGTGCAGCTTCAAAGGGCTCTAAACAATCCTAGCCAAGGAAGAAGGGTCTTACCTAGTGAGACATTATTTTTTATAAAAATGTACAATTTATATACTTGCTAACCTCAAATGCTCACGTAATCCGGGTCAATACAGTTAGGGTATGTCGAAAAACTCCCATCTCATTTTCTCCTCCAACTTCAAAATTGTCCTACATCGCTGCAGAAGTACCAACCCAGTGTTTACAAAGTGAACATGCAAAGAAGATCAAATGCCCTTTACAAGAAAAAGCAATGTAGGATGATTTTGAAGTTGGAGGACAAAATGAGATGAGAGTTTTTCAACCTACCCTAACTGTATTGACCTGGATTACACAGAGTTCGCATTTGTGTCACAGAGAATAGACAAGATGAGTGTTTGAGGTTAAAAAGTATATAAATTGCACTCTGTTTTTGGAAAATGACTGATCTTTTTGCTAGATAAGACCTTGTTCCTTGGCTGGGATCGTTTAGAGCCCTTTGAAGTTGCACTGAAACTGTTTTTTGGAAGTTTAAACTTGCAGGCACCATAGAAGTTCACTATAAGGAGAAAAATTCTGGAATGTTTTCCTAAAGAAACATAATTTCTTTACGACTGAAGAAAGAAAGACACAAACATTTTGGATGACAAGGGGGCAAATGAATTATCTGTAAATTTTTGTTCTGGAAGTGTGAAGTAAACTTGTGCATATAACACATCTTTTAAAATTAACAACTTAATTACGTAGCAAAAAATTTTCACAACATTGTATTTGGGCTCTAATTAGGTAATGTTGCAGTACGCAACCAAATTAAAACATTTTAGAAAAATTGTGCAAATACCAACCTGGTATGTTTTCTTTAAGTAGTCAATAACTAAATAAATAAATAAAAATTAAATATCACATTATCTACTGCAAATGTCTACTGCCGTAGGGCAGTTGTGGTCTAAATGTTTAGAGAGTCGGACTTGTAACCCAAAGGTTACAGGTTCGAGTCTTGGTAGTGGAAGGGAGTGAAGGTTGTGGCTAGAAGGGATACAGCTCCGACTGGAAACTAACAATGAAATTAAATTTTCAACCTATTAGTGGCATTATTCATTATTAGTTCATGTTAACTAACTCATTAGTATAAGCGCAAGTCAGTATAAACAGAGATGAAGTAATGCTAAACAGATGTGTTGTTCATTGTTAGTTCATGTTAACTAATGCATTATCCAACATTAACTAATGCAACCTTATGGCATAGTGTTATTCAATCGGGTGTTGTTTAAATAAGCAACAAACTCTGACATTTAAAACCAAAGAAACACATGTGTTTGTGAATCAGGTTTTGTGCTTTCATTGTGGGGGTCAAATTTCCTCAGAAAGATAGCACAACTTGAAAATACCTAGAGCCAGGGCTTGACATTAACACTGGCCAACCTGCCAAATGCGGGTGGATTCAGCCGTGGTGGGTAACGCAGTCACTCCAACTAGCCACTTTGGCCAGTTGAATATTATAACAGAGCTCGACAACATTAATGCTTGTCTGGGACAAGTGGATTTTTTGAAGGGGCAAGTGAAAGAGAATTTTACTTGGCCCACTGGACAACTAATCTGATTAAAACATCCAATTAGGGAACCACTGAAATTTCGGAGAGAATGATGCTGATTTTATTACATTTGGTGTAAACGGCAATTGATAATGGACAATATGTTGATAGTAACAAGTTCACGCCAGTTGAGGATTGCGCAGCCTGTCTGTGTGTGAGAAGAAATGTACTGCGGTAAAAAATTAGCTTTTATATTTATAACATAGCCTAGAAACAACATGACATGACCAAGAGAGTACAGTTTTCCCTGAAAACCATGATTGTAAATTTTTCATTGATTTTATACAAGAGTTCAAATGAGTAGTGTGACCGTTTTGGAATGAAACGCACTGGTTTTAATTGTTTGGTATAAGAGCCAATTGGGCTAAAGACATGGAGGGTCATGAGCGGAAGTCACAGAATAAAAGGAAGTGGAAGTGGTGAGAGCAGGGGCAGCAGTGACGTGTTGGGAGAGTGTGGACAGCAAGTGAGGCCATTGTCGGGGCGAGTCACAGGCCAGCCGAAATTAAAGACATGCCGAGTTGTGCTGGACTACGTGGTATAGCACCAAAGGAGGGAATATCGCCGCTTTGTGGATCTTCGTGGCCCAGTCGGCAGAGCGTGGGTTTCAGGCATAGACTGCGGGCATTTGCTTGGCTTAATTGGCGGAGAGTTGCCAGGTGCTTAGCGGCTTTGAGATCGCCGGTTTCCGAGTTTCAACGCTGCCTACGGACCGTTGCTGCAGCCGCTTGCGGGCAGTTTACCTAACAGTGTGCGGCACAGTTGTGCATTAGACCACGATGGCTTGGGATCGTTGCTGTTCTTTATGGCTTTCCTCATCAACGTTGAGTGAGAGGGCGTGTTATTTCACGAGCTGCCGATTTACCCCAGGTACCTGTACTCATTACCAACTTAACAGACCTCTGCAACTTCCAAAACTTCCCCACACAGACATCTGCCAATTGCATTCATTACACCAAAAACACACATACATATTTTTCGTAACCCAAGAGTTTTGTTTATTTGTTGTGTGTTTTTTGAGGGGTGGGAATTTGAGGATTTGGAACTGTGGATTTTCCCGATTGTTTGATTATTGAAACTGAGGATTTTGTCAACCTTTATTATTATTATTATTATTATTATTATTACTATTTTCTTTTTTTTTTCTTCCCCTTTTGTGAGCCAACTCTTACTCCGCGAACTGTTAACTACTTTGGCACACGGCTCATTAACCCTTACGTTTATTACCAGTAACCTCTCCAGTCACCTCTACCACTGTTGCTAAAAGTGACCACATCAAGCTAACGTTTCCCATGTTTGGAAGGCCAGTTGATGACCCAGATCTTTTGTTATATATAACACGTTGTCAAGACTTCCTTGCTGTACATTCTCTAACGGACACGGACATCTTGACCACCTTTAGGACAGTTTTACATGGTACTGCACGTGACTGGTGGGAAGTAGCAAGATCATCGGTGGCAACTTGGAGTGAGTTTCAGTCCACTTTTCTTGCTGCTTTTCTAGCTGAGGACTATGAAGATGAGTTGGCCGAACGTGTCCGTCATAGGACCCAAGGGGAAAAGGAATCCATTAAGGATTTCGCCTTCACGTATAGAGCTCTCTGTAAAAGGTGGAAACCAAGTTTGACTGAAGCAGACATAGTTAAGATGATCCTTAAAAATACAAAACCTTACCTTGCCAGTCACCTTCGTAGCCATGTAACCACCCGTTGTAGCACCACCTAGGTGGGCCACTTCTACTCAACCTACTGTTCAATGTTGCCGGTGTAAAGGATTTCATGCACTAGGTGCTTGTCCGTATTTCACTTCACCTCAACTAACCCAGACTTCAGGTCATCAGCCACATAATAACAAACGGAATCTTCACTCCCCTAAGCAGCCTGGCCAACCTTCCAACAATTCCATAACTTTTACATCTGCAAAGAACACTCAAACCATTCCAGAAAAATTCAGTTCTCCTCCCCATATCTGGAAGTACATTTACTACTTCTAAAAATGTTGTCTGTGTACCTCAACAGTTAATTGTGCCTGTTAGTGTTGGCTCATGGAAGGGAAAAGCCATTGTGGACACAGGTGCAAGCTATACTCTCATCCACGAGACTCTTTGGAAGGACCTTGCTCAATCACTTGATGATCTTCATCCGTGGACACTTGGACCTCTGTATTTGGCTAACGGGGAAGCTGAGGTTCCTCTTGGATGGCTAAATGTCTCAATTAACCTCCATGACCACTATACCAGCTGTAGTTCTAGCATCCAAAGGTTTGGCATATGTAGCAGTCCCGGGCCTGGATTTCATTTTCATTAGTGGTTTACAAATAAAAGTATACCTTCAAATCTACCCCTGATGTGGATTATCCATTCCAGCCAGGTAGTGCCAGTGTGCCTGAGAACAGACCCAGGAAAGGAAAGCATCAAGGGAATACCAATCAGAGTATTTCCCTTTTGAGTTCAATTCCTCCCCCCCAACCCAAATTCCCTGTCAGTACAGATAACATGGATATTCAAAATTTTATTGACAATGCTGTGAATGCAGCTCACTTACCAGCTGATGGAAAAAGCCAGCTCCGTCAGGTTCTGGAGGCCAATCCAGATGTGTGTACACTCAGGCTAGGAGTACTGTTCTTCGACATCGTATTTATCTCACTCAGCAAGTACCAATAAAACAGCGACCATATCGCATGTCCCATATCAAACAAGCTGTTGTGGAAGAACAATTGGAAGATATGTTGAGTGGGGGCATTGTGAAACCTACTCTTTCAGCTTGGGCCTCACCTGTTATTCTTGTCCCAAAAAAAGATGGGAGTCTCCGGTTTTGCGTAGACTACCACAAGGTAAATGCTGCTACAGTAAGTGACGCATATCCATTGGCAAACATCGCAGGGATACTGGAATCTCTCTCTGCAGCTGCTATTTTTTCCACCATCGACCTGAATAATGGATACTGGCAGGTGTCCATGGACCCTGATAGTACAGCGACGACAGCGTTTATTACCCCTTTTGGATTATTTCAGTTTAATATCATGCCCTTTGGATTGAAAAACGCTCCAGCTGAAAATAGTTTTGGGTGAACTACGTGTCATAATTGTTTTGTGTACATAGATGATATTATTATCTATTCTCCTACTATTGAACAGCACTTCCATGACATCCAGAGTGTTCTCCAGAAGCTGCAAAGGGCTGGTTTGACCATCAATCTTAAACAGAGTCAATTCTGTCTTCAGGAATTAAAGTTCTTAGGTCATGACGTGAGTATTCAGGGCATCTCTGCTGACCCCAGCAAAGTGGAAGTTATTTGTTCTTACCCAGTCCCAAGAAATCTTAAGGAGGTTCAACGATTTCTTGGTTTAGCCGGAAGGTACCATCGGTTTGTTCCCCACTTTTCCCAGATCGCTGAACCCCTTAATGTCCTAAAGAAGAAGGGTAGAATGTTCCAGTGGACAACACATTGTCAGCAAGCTTTTGATCAGCTGAAAATATGCTTGATGACCCCTCCCATCCTGGGACATCCAAATCTACAACACCCTTTTATTGTGTACACGGATGCCAGTGAAACTGGTTTAGGGGCAGTATTGACACAGAGGGATTATGGTAAAGAGGAAGTCATAGCTTATGCTAGCAGAGCTTTGAATAAAGCTGAAGAGAACTATTCGGTTACAGAAAAAGAATGTTTGGCAGTGGTTTGGGCTCTGGAGAAGTGGCAGCATTATTTCGAACACAAGTTGTTTACTGTTGTTACTGACCACTCTGCACTACAGGGGGTGATGGGGTCCACGAAGACCTCAAGTCGTCTGATTAAATGGGCACTGCAATTGCAGAGATTCGATTTTGTTGTCAAATACCGGAAGGGAAAGTTAAATGTGGCACCTGACGCCCTTTCTCGAATTCCCAGCAATGTCAATTGCAATCTGTATGCCAGGCACAAGGGACCGGAGGATCTCCCAATTTCTTTGGATAAGATTTGGGAGGAGCAACATAAAGAATTGGTAATCACGAAAATATTGCAATCCATAGCAGAAGGTGACGTCAATCTGAAAGAACAATATGAGGTACTGCAAGACAAACTTTACCGTAAAGCTCACCTGACTGACAACCAGCTGCATTACCGTTTGTGCATTCCTAGTAGCCTCATTTTGCAGATCCTTCAGCGTTATCATGCCAGCCCCTTGAGTGGTCATGGAGCAGTATATAAGACTTATAAGAGAATTCAAGAAGTGGCCTATTAGTCAGGAATGTGGAATGATGTCAAACAGTGGGTGAAGAGATGCGTAAAATGTCAGTAACTTAAGAGTGACAATCAAAGACTTGCTGGGAAAATGCAACATACCATTGTCACTCGTCCCAATGAAATGCCAGGTGTGGACATAATGGGGCCTTTGCCGTGTAGTTCCAGCCTGAATGAATATCTTTTAGTGTTCATTGATTATTTCACTCGCTGGGTTGAGATGTTCCCCATGCGGAATGCCACTGCCCAAACAATTGCTGCCATTTTCAGGAAGGAAATTCTGACCAGGTGGGGTGTACCTGACTTTCTATTGTCTGATCGAGGTACACAATTTGTGTCATCTGTATTTAAGGAGGTCTGTGAAAAGTGGAGTGTAACGCCTAAAATGACTACTGCATACCACCCTCAGACTAATATGACTGAAAGAGTAAATCGTACCCTTAAATACATGATTGCTGCATACCTGGATGAAAATCACAACAAGTGGGACCAATATTTACCAGAGTTTAGATTTGCCATCAATTCAGCTGTCCAATAGACTATAGGAATGACTTCAGCTGAACTATAACTTGGGAGGAGGTTGCAGGGTGCAATGGACAAACTCCTCAGAGATAAAAATCTTTCCCCTGATGTGCCAGTGTATGATGTTGTTCATCGTTTAAATCAGTTGCAAACTAAAGCTATAGAAAACAGCAAAAAGGCTCACATTAGACAAACAAGAAATTACAACAAATACAGAAGAGAACTAACATTTAAAGAACAAGACCGTGTGTGGATAAGGAATTTTCCACAATCTAGCGCAAGAGCTAAATTCACTGCTAAATTAGCCAGGAAATGGAGAGGTCCTTATCGTGTAATCAAATCACTGGGTCCCCTTAATTACTGTGTAGCACTGGAGATGACGGGGGAAGATGTCCGCACAACTCATGTGTGCAATATGAAACCGTGTTATCCGACAGCTGAAGAATTAGAGTCCCAAAATAGGGAAAGACTTCTAAAAACATTCCAAGATACCTCTGATGAGGAAGAGGAGTTTTTAAGGACTTTAACCCTTACTAATCTTCAGTTATAGGTTGTTCTTTTTTCAGGTGAGAGAGAATGTGACGGTTGCGGAATGAACCGCACTGGTTTTAATTGTTAGATATAAGAGCCAATCGGGCTAAAAACATGGAGGGTCATGAGCGGAAGTCACAGAATAAGAGTGGAGAAAATAAGTGGAAGTGGTGAGAGCGGGGGCAGCAGTGACGTGTTGGGAGAGTGCGGACAGCAAGTGAGGCCATTGTCAGGGCAAGTCACAGTCCAGCCAAAATTAAAGACATGCAAAGTTGTGCTGGACTACGTGGTATAGCACCAAAGGAGGGAATATCGCCGTTTTGTGGATCTTCATGGCCCAGTCGGCAGAGCGTGGGTTCCAGGCGCAGACTGCAGGCGTTTGCTTGGCTTAATTGGCGGAGAGTTGTCAGGTGCTTAGCGGCTTTGAGATTGCTGGGTTCCGAGTTTCGACACTGCCTACGGATCGTTGCTGGAGCCGCTTGCGGGCAGTTTGCCTAACGGCGTGCGGCACAGTTGTGCATTAGACCACGATGGCTTGGGATCGTTGCTGTTCTTTATGGATTTCCTCATCAACGTTGAGTGAGAGGGCGTGTTATTTCACGAGCTGCCGATTTACACCAGGTACCTGTACTCATTACCAACTTAACAGACCTCTGCAACTTCCAAAACTTCCCCACACAGACATATGCCAATTGCATTCATTACACCCACACACACATGCATTTTTTTCGTAACCCAAGAGTTTTGTTTATTTGTTGTGTTTTTTGAGGGGTGGGAATTTGAGGATTTGGAACTGTGGATTTTCCTGATTGTTTGATTATTGAAACTGAGGATTTTGTCAACCTTTATTATTATTATTATTATTATTATTATTATTATTATTACTATTTTCTTCTTTTTTTCTTCCCCTTTTGTGAGCCAGCTCTTACTCCACGAACTGTTAACTACTTTGACACACGGCTCATTATATCAAAAGACTCTGTTTGACTTCGGGAAGGTTTATTTATTTCTTTATGTATTATTATTATTCGTTTTTTTTTTTTTTTTTTTTTTTTTTTTTTTGCGTGTGGACGAACTGTTTTCTCTACGATAATATATGGACATTATCATTTGGCATTGAATATTTTTTTGTGTGTGTGGTGTTTTCTTGTGGTGAAGGAGTTTTATTACATCACAGTGATTTTCTATTTTTGTGACTGGTGGTTTGAGTGTTTTTGTGTTGAAATAATCAGTTTTGGTGGATTTAATTCTGCCTGGTGCCCGAACTAGCAAATTTCCTTTTTGAAATTGATGTGCAATTAAATCTTTATAGTTGAGGTAGCCACCGTTACAGTAGTTAATATACATTTTAGTACAATATTGTCAGTGTCGACTGTTTTTGCTTGATTTATTTAATGAAAATAGTTCAAAACAAAGATCAGAGCAGAACAGCCAGGCATCTCTATGGAAGCCTGTTTCCCCCACTGAATAAAGAATAAAAAAGGTAATTGCGACTTTTTATCTCTCAATTTTGACTTTTTTCTCGCAATTCAGTTTACATCTCACAATTCTGACTTTTTCTCAGAACTGTGAGATATGAACGCACAATTGCAAGTTATAAAGTCACATTTGCAGGATATAAACTCAAAATTGTGAGAAATAAAGTCAGAATTGCGAGATATAACTCTGACTTTTTTTCTTGCAATTGCAACTTTATATCTCACAATTCTGAGAAAAAAAGTCAGAGTTGTGAGATAACAAGTCGCAATAACCTTTTTTTTTATTATTATTATTATTTTTATTCAGTAGCGGAAACAGGCTTCCATACATCTCTGAGCAACATACAGCAGTGTTTTGTTAATGAATGATTCGGCTTTTCTGAATGAATCATTTGAGTCAATCATTTGAAAACCTCTTTCCCAGTGTCATCTTTCACATTATATCTTTTGAGAGGCTTTATTCCACAGCAAACTTTAAGAAATGAAAACGTAGGTGATAAGAATGTTGTTCATTTGATTTAGCTCCATTTCATTCATGAAATGCTAATGAACAAACCTTCTGCAAAATATTCTTCTGTAGTTTTGTTTATGTAAACAAACAGTTGAAGACTCCATGAATGAATCATTTGAGTCATGATTCACTGGTCCATTCAAAAAGACTGCACTTGCTTCGTTCTTGAATAATTCAGCCGTCTAAATGAATCCTTTGAAGGCATGACTCAGTGACTCATTCATTAAGACAGTCACTTGCTGCCACTTATTAGCCGTTTACTTTCATATTTAAAAGTAGCTTATTTTTGTTTTGTTTTTCCAACACTTCATATTTTTATATTTAAAAAATAAATGAATAAATAAATAAAAGATTTTAAACACCAAGCTCATAACATTATTTATACTGTTGCAATTTAAATGCTTTCATGCATTTTAGCTTCATTAAATGTGTAAATGCATCAAAATGCCGCTTAAGCTGCTTCTGTTTCTTCTGCAGTAGAAAGATCGGTTTTGTAAATACAGATTTCATTTTACTGGTAACAGCCCTGTATTGTGTTATTAAATTAAGTGAAATGATTAATAAAATATAAGAATTTGAAATGAAAGATGATGCATGCATTGAAATAGGCAAAAAAAAAAAAAAAAAAGGAAATCAATTTAAATACATTTTAGTACACAGTAACTTTAGTCATATAAAACGTAATTTCCCAACAACAAAATTGTAGCCAGTGAAAATGCTGAGTGGCTAGTAATTTTTGAAAACCACTAGCCACAGTGGCTGGTGAGCAAAAAAGTTAATGTCAAGCCCTGCCTAGACCCAGGCAACAAGGCAAATGGATTATTGAGCATACTAAATAGCATTTTAATTATAATCCAAAAAAAAATAAAAAAAATGTATATAAAGGTTATTTTAAAGATGAGAGAATAGAAAATATCTTTGGTCAAATAAAAAAAATAATAGGCTAATAGTCAACGGAAAAGTTGTATCTGAGTGTATGTGCTTCACCTCAAAGTTCTCATCCGTGCAGCAGGTACAGGCTACACACGGTCCCTCAATCTTAAATGCCGGTTCACCTTTTTCATTCGCAACAGTGAATTTAGGTAAATAATGCCAGTTTTGTCGAACATATCCAATGGCAGTGCCTGGTGGAGACTGTACCTCTAGCTAAAATATAAATACAACATATAACATATAGCACATAACATAATTAAAGGCTAAAAAATAGGAGAATAACATTCATACCTCATTTCTGTAGCGGGAGCAGCTGCAAACAGATGGACGCACCAGTCTAATGACCTCTTGATTTGCGACGTCAGTAACATTCATTATGAAAGAATGTACACCTTGACAGAATTGCCTTTCACAACCATTGCTGTCCTCACAAATACTGAAAACCTCTTTCCCAGTGTCATCTTTCACATTATATCTTTTGAGAGGTTTTATTTCACAGCAAACTTTAAGAAATGAAAACGTAGGTGATAAGGTTGTTGTTCATTTGATTTAGCTCCATTTAATTCATGAAATGCTAATGAACAAACCTTCTGCAAGACATTCTTCCATAGTTTCCTTTTTGTAAACAAACAATTGATCCATCTAAAACATATAATAAAATTAAAGGCTCCTTGCTGTGAAATAAATGCATTTGTCTAAGTCAGAGTAACATACACTTAATTACATTATTATTAATAATAAACATTATTATTAATATTTTTAAAATCTCTAGTCTTATCTGACCCTGGTTAAGGTCTCCAGATGAGAAGGACAGTGGTATGGGTATGGGGAAGGAACCATTACAGTGTACTCTAGTGGAATATAACCAGATATGTCTGAGTATGTATCAAACAGCTTAATTAAATTATTACATGCTAAAATCAGTCTATTAATGAAAATTTCTCAATTAATAACTCTTTTTAGAATTATGCTAAAGTGTACTTGCCATTGCCTTTACAAAGTAGATAGATAAACAACCCCACAAACTCACCTGACAATTCCATATCTGATTTTGCCTGGGAAGAGAAAATTAAATTAAATTAAATTAAATTAAATTAAATTAAATTAAATTAAATTAAATTAAATTGTTGTTTTTTTGTTTACATACAGTGTTACATTTTTTTCTCTTTCATTATTTATTTATAGATCCTTATAAATGTAATGGTAAAAATCCCATAACACTTTATGAAACTACACATTCATACATAAAATATACAAATTAACATGATTTAAATTGCATAATTTTAAATGTATATTGAGAGATATGTCATACATACCAATGAAATACAATTCATCTGTTACGCAGGTGCACTGATAAATACAGTAAATTCTCATGACACACAATCTTGAGTACTACTTTTTGTGTGTGTGTGTGTGTGTGTGTGTGTGTGTGTGTGTGTGTGTGTGTGTGTGTGTTATAATTCTGGTAACTTCATGTAAGTAAATAAATATGCAATTAAAGTCACAGACCTATAAATAATTTCTGACATTTTCCCCTTGATTTCCTTGTTTGTAACTGTTGGATATCAGGTTTTTTTTTGTTTGTGTGTGTGTGTGTGTGTGTGTGTGTGTGTGTGTGTGTGTGTGTGTGTGTGTGTGTTCTCAGTTTACATTTTAAAGCTTTACTAAATCCTCATCAAGCTTAGCATGAGTGTCCATTTTTATCCTCTTGTCTGTTGTCACATCAATAAAGCAGTAAAGCAATAAAGCAACCTTTGTGTATTACAGGCTGCATTGTATGTTGACAATTAAATTGAAGAGCAACAGTAAATGAAATGTCACAGTTTTGCATTGCCCTTTGAAAATGGCAGTGGATAGCCTAGATTTATGTTTTCAGTTAATAGAAATCTTATGCACGTAAGTGATAGCTCTGAAGTCTACAAACTCTGGAACAAAACCTGGTCTGGAGCATGTTTTGAGTTTATTCACTTACTTACACTTAAACATACTTGTGTATGTCACATACACTCTTAAAAATAAAGGTGCTTTAAAAGGTTCTTTACAGTGATGCCATAGAAGAACCATTTTTGGTTCCACAAAGAACCATTCAGCCAAAGGTTCTTTAAAGAACCATGTCTTTCTTACCTTTTTATAATTGGAAGAACCTTCTTTCTTTTGTGGAACAGAAAGATTCTTCAGATGTTAAAGGTTCTTTATGGAGCCATTTAGACAAAAAATCTTCTATGGCATTGAGAAGCACCTTTATTTTTAAGAGTGTAACCTGCTTTGTGAAATGAGTTGACAGAGAACATTTATATCAAACTTTGTAAGCCCACTGAACCTGATCTAAATCAGGCTAAATATGTTTGGTTTTGTCAACTCTAAACTTACTTTAACACTCAGAGTTTGCTCAGCTACTGTAGCTTCATGCAACAGATCACAGAGCTTCCATAAAAACCAATGAGGTTTGTTTTGCACAAGAAGTGGTAGGTTGAGCTAGTTTGAATTTTGGTACATAAACTAAATGAATAAAGATTATAAGCATATTTTTGAGAGAGAGAGAGAGAGAGTGAGAGAGAGATTGATGAATGATGGACTTCAAATGATAAAATGTTGAAACACAATTAAATAGTTGCCTATTTCAATTATAATGTATCATGTTATGTTTTTAAAAGTGAAGTAAAAAAAAAAAAAAGTATTAAAATTGTATTTTATTACAAAACAGCCTTTTATGTATTCCTTTTCAAGTACAAACAAGAAAAAAATTAACAACGTTGATTTTAAGTATGCTTATTACTATAGTTTACAAAATTATATTTCTAACATTATAAGTTGGCACAATGTAAGAATGCATTTGCATATTTTATATCTATACTTATGTGTGAATGAATTATGTTTTATAAAATATATTAAAATGTGAAAAATGTTTTTCCAAGATATCTTACTTCTGAAAAGCAGGCTGAACACACATTTATTACATAAAAATTTAAAATATATTGGAGCATGTCTACATGAAATATATTACTACTAGTTAAAAGCTCTGAAGTCCAAATAAATGTAACATTTATTTTTCTCTCGCTGTTTATGCTGTTGTACTGTATACATACTTTGCAAATTATGAAAATTAAAAAGTATTTTTAATTTACCTTGAAAAAAGCTTGCAGAACATAATGTTTTGATGAGAACCATCCTCAAACTTAACCCAGAACTTGGTAAAACATACATCTTTATTTCAAATGTTTCAAATATGCAGATTCAGATTCTACTATTAATATATTTTCCTTTTGTTAACTTTCTTTTTCTTTTCTTTTCTTTTCTTTTCGAATTATTAATAGTAATAAACAGTATAAAACAAACAAATAATAATAATAAATTGTAACAAATTCATAAATTATTAAAAAAAAAAAAAAATAGCTTTCATTTTGACATCCAGGTTGCTTGGAAAACTCAACACAAAATCTGCAGCTGCATTTGGTCCACTGCTTGAGAAATGTTAGATTATATTAGCGAATCTTTCTGTCGCTGCCTCATTCAAAGGCACAATAACAGGCCGGTGTGTAAAACTCTTGGACATATTTTAAAGATTCTATGCCACGAAATTTAAATATTTCACATACTTTTGTGACTTCACACAACACGCACATCTCCCGGAAATCCTGGATAATTTAACCAATCCGATGATGGCTTCCTGAAGTGTTTCCAGATAAGTGTGCCATATGCATTAGACGTGTAGCCAATGTTCCGTGGGCTATAAATCAATTAATAATTAAGTTTGTGTGCAAAGATATGTTGAAGGAGGAGATTATAGAAACCAGACTACAGACAACTGCTGATATCCAAAATCTCAGACTTTGATTTGAAAGACATGGAGGAAAAGCTGAAATCCAGGTTGGATCAGTAATTGCACAAGTCCATCTGTGTCCATCTGACATCAGATTTTTTTTTTTAGGCCAGGGAACATCTATGAATTCCGGGGGTCAACATTTAACATACATTTTGTCATTTAGTAGAGAAAAATGGAGATCAATTGTTTGAACATTTTTTATTACATATCTAATATATATTATGCCAAAAGGGACTATAAATTTAGCATTATATTATAGTGGGATGTTTGCTGAAATTGTTGGTTGTGACATAGCCCTGTCTAGGACATTTTCGAATGACCGCCGAAAACTGCTGATATGCAGGCACACAAGAGCGGTCCACCAGGTGATGTGTGATAATTTGTGCAGTCCTGAAAATAAATCATAATTAATAATAACAAATAAGTTTTAATTCTAAATCTTACAAAGTCTTATATTACAACTCTTAAAAAAATGTTTTAAAAGGTATTTTAAAAAAATATTTACAATAAGTATGCAGGCCCCTAGTAGAGTAGCTTTCATTTTGACATCCAGGTTGTTTGGAAACCTCAACACAAAATCTGAATTTGATCCACAGCATGAGAAAGGTTTTATGATTTTGCCAATTGATCTTTCTGTCACTTCCTCATCCAAAGACAGCAGCTGTGGTCAGAGTATAAGACAGGTAATAACAACACTCATTAACACATAAAACATTCAAGCAAAGTTTGTTAGAAGCTAGTCCTCATCTACAGTATGCTCCCAGTTTTCACTGTAATATTCTATTTTCACTATAATATGTTAGTATAAAAATAGGCCTCCTTTTAGTTATCTAAGATTTTTTTTTTTTTTTTTTTTTTTTTTTTTTTTTTTTTTTTTAAAGCACTGGATTTACAACTTAAGCTTCATTCTGCTTCTTTTTAAAATCAGCAATAATACCATGTTAGTTCTGACATTTAAAACCAAAGAAATACATATGTTTCTGGGACTGGGTCATGTTTTTTGCCTTCATTGTGGGAATCAAATTACCAAATTTAGCACAACCTGAAATTGCCTACAGGCAATGAGGTAAATGGCTTAATAAACATACTAAATAGCATTTTAATAATGAAAAAAGGTTTATGTAAAGGTTATGTTTAATCCTAGATGACAGAAAATACATTTGGTCTATTAAAAAACAATGGGCTAATGGTCAATGAAAAATTGAAACTTGTGTTTGAGTGTATGTGCTTCACCTCAAAGTTATGATCCATGCAGCGGATACAGCCTACAAATGGTCTCTGAATCTTAAATGCCGGTTCACCTCGTTCATTCTCAACAGTAAATTTAGATAGGCAACAATGCCAGTCTTGTCGAACATATCCAATTGCAGTGCCCGGTGGAGACTGAACCTCCAGCTAAAAAATGATACATACATACATAGATGATACATAATATACAGCACATGACATACTTAAATGAACACTCCACTTTTTTTGAAAATAGGTTTCGAAAAAGAGTTTCGATATTTTTCCTATTTAAAACTTGACTCTTTTGTAGTTACATCGTGTACTGAGACTGGCGGAAAATGGAAAGTTGCAATTTTATAGGCCGATATGGCTAGGAACTATACTCTTGTTCCGGCGTAACAATCAAGGAACCTTGCTGCCGTACCATGGGTGCAGCAGGCGCAATGATATTACGCAGCCGTCAACTCTGCTGGCTGCAGCTCTGCATCTACACAAACTTAGCGCCGGTCACTTTCAGGCGGTGCGTAATATCATTGCGCCTGCTGCACCCATGGTACGGCAGCAAAATTCCTTGATTATTATGCTGGAATGGAGTATAGTTCCTAGCCATATCAGCCTAGAAAATCACAACTTTTCTTTTTCCGCCAGTCTTAGTAAACGATGCAACTACAGAAGAGTCAAGTTTTAAATAGGAAAAATATCGAAACTCTTTAGTCATTTTATAGTGAGATGCTAATGGTCTAATAGGATTCAATGATTTATGCTAAGCTATGCTAAAAGTGCTACCGCCAGACCGCTGAATGGATTCAAAAACGGTAAAACACATCTGTATAACTCTAGGGGAGTTGGAAAATGAGCCTATTTCAAAAAAAGGTGGAGTGTTCCTTTAACAGTTAAACAAGACAAGAATAATTGTCATACCTCATGGCTGCCGCAGCAGCAAACAGACGGGTGCACCAGTCTGATGACATCTTGATTGTAGACGTTAGTAACATTCATAATGAAAGAACGTTTACTAGTACAGAAATACCTGTCACAACACTCGCTGTCCTCAACAATACTGAAAACCTTGTTCCCAGTGCCATCAATCACAAAATATTTGCTGCTAGGCTTTATTCCACAGCAAGCTTTAAGAAATTGAAAGTTAGGAAATAAGTGTGTTGTTAATTGGATTTTGCTGTGTTTCATTCATGAAATGCTGAAACAAACCTTCTGCAAGACATTCTTGCGTAGTTTCTTCTTTGTAGAGAAACAATTGATCCATCTAAAATAAACATGGAATTACAGGTTCTTTGCAGTGAATTTGCTGTGACATAAATGCATTTGTCATAATAACATACACATAATGACAAACATTATTATTATTATTATTATTATTATTATTATTATTATTATTATTATTATTAATAATAATAATAATAATAATAATAGAAGAAGAATCTTTAGTCTTATCCGACCCAGGTCAAGGTCTCCACACGAGAAGGACAGTGGTACGGGTCTGGGGAAGGAATCTCTGGCATGTCCTCTAGTGGAACATAACCAGACATGCCTGCATGTGTATATAAAACAGCTTTGTTAAACAAAATAATTTCACACTGAAATTTATAGTATTTAATGGATGAAAACAGATTTTATCATTACTACACAACATTCAGTCAGGTTTATGAACATCTGCAGATCACAACTTTAGCAGTTTTCTGTGAAATTCAGTTGATCATCAATCACAACTCCAAGGTTTCAACTTTAGTAATGCAGAGCACTATCAGTTTACTTTTAGTTTTAGAAGTAATACATACATGTGTTCCTTTATAAATTATGTGTACTTGTTTTTCACAAAGAGTCGTTTCTTGCCTTTACAAAGTATCTGTTGTAGTTAAACAAGACAGGGACAGACAGACACCATCATACTTAAACTCACCTGGCAACTCCATATTCGATCTACAAAAAAAAAAAAAAAAAAAAATAGATATCCTTCTATTTATTAATAGATCAAAAAAATATTTTGAGAGATATATTATACATACCAGTGAGATTCGTCTCTTAGGCAGCGGCGCTGATAAATAACGTTAATTCTCATGACACACAATCTTTCTGGTTAAGCAGGGTTCTGAACCACTGTCAAGTTTTCAACTTTTTTTTTTTTTTTGTGACTCAAAAGTAAACCTTAACACTTCAGCAGTGTTTCTGAAACTTATACTGTTACAGTGGATTATTTTCTTTTCTATATGAGTAAAACCAGTTCTGTTAAAAACTAAATTAAAAAAGTCAAGGCACTAAATAAAATAATTAGCAAATAATAATAAATGTACATTTCAAAAGGTAGGAAAGTTGTATTTGTCATATAAAAGGTGAAGTAAATTTAGTGGTTGTGACTGTCAAGTACACACTATTTAGACAAGTTTACGCTTGATCCGTGGTACAGAAGCTGTGGTCATCATGGTTTGTTCATTTGCTCCATACTGACTACTGTTTTCTTGTTCATTTTATATTTATAATGATATCTAATATATTTCTGATGTCTAATAGTAATTACTGCAACATGTTGAGATCTGAAATTGTTGTTTTGTGTCTGTAGTTTGTAACAGTTCCCTGCAAAGCATGGAATTTACACCTGACCTTCTTTAATGAATGAATGAGCAAAGGAAAATAGAAAAATTTACAGACAATACGAACATCTTGGTTACGTACGTAACCCTCGTTCCCTGTAGGAGGGAACAGAGACGTCACGTCAGTGATCGACGAATTGGGATCTCGCTTAGGGAGACCAATCTACTTTGAGTGCAAACTAAACAAGCCAATGCTCACTGACATGCAATGATTGCATTCAGCTGCTGTCGATCAAAGCGTGAGTATAATAAGGCAGCAGGTGCAGCACATAGTCAGGTTTTCGCTGAGGAGCTGAGTCAGGGACCCGACTGCTCAGCGGTGGTACAGCAGCCTTGGCGACGGGACGTAACCGAGACCATGGCTGCTGCCCCTTCCAGTGTCCTGAGCAAGCCTCCCTTTCTGGCCTAGGCCAGGACTCGCATCAAGAAGACCAGTCACTGTATACCATAGCACTACCCACCTCACTTCCCATCCTTCCCACGGGAGGTAACCCTCCTGCAAATGGGCTATACCGTGGAAATTTATATTTATGGGATCCACTTAGGTCTCTCATATGGACCCCAGCCCTCTACCAGTTCTCGTGGATTCATCAAGTCGGACGCTCTGCCACATCTGGCTGCCAAGGGGATGGTTGGGCTCGACTGGGTTTACTGTACGGACACTGTAGCCGACCTGAGCCGGGGCCGCTCAATGCTTCTACCTGTTTGAGGTGAGCACACGGGAGGATACTGGCTCTACATGAAGGCTATAGAATCTAGTGAATGTGTAAGGGGTCGCCCAGCCCACAGCTCTACAAATATCTGTCAGCAAGGTGCCCCGAGCCAGCACCCAGGAAGATGCAACACTTCTTGTCGAGTGAGCTTGCAACCTGAACGGGCAGGGCACTATTTTGAACTTTCAGTTTGAATGCTTTTACTTACTGAACCCTTGGACTTTCCAGGAGTTTACCGGTTTAAAATTATGTGATCGCAAAAACCTGCCTCTTTTCATTTTAGGGTATTGTTTTTGTTATATTTTGTCACTGTTTCAAGAGTCCGGTCTCATGAAAATGTGTATAAAAGCACAATTTTCTGTTTCTAGCATGTTATTCATGCACTGAAATTGACTTTGGCGTGCATATGACATGCATGTGTTTGTCGTGCATATAATATGCAGTTTTCGCGTGCGCATTATACGCATCCACCCCACGCACTTTTATGAGATCGGGTGACAACCCCTAAGGTAGACCAACTCCGCTTGCATCCATTCACGTGAATTGTCGAGATGAGATGACTCCTCTTGGTAGTGTGATTTATATAGTGCCATTTCTAATCGCCCAGACACTGATGCTTTGATGTTGTTTTGCTTATCTAGTAAATGCATCTTAATTTAAGAATTTTTAGATATTTTGACTAGAAATAAGACAAAAACGCTAAGTAAGACAAGACTTTTTTTTCAGTGAAGTGCCATTATGCACGAAAAGGTGCCAGTACGCAAAAGGCTAAAATACAGAAGTGCCGGTATTGCATACCGGTGCGTACCGGCCCACTTCAAGCACTGGCTTATGGTAAAGAAATGAACATTCAGTTCAGCAGGAGCAGAGCCAAAACAACCACAAAATGCTCTTCCACCATACACATGATGATTCATATTTTAAAGGCTAGAGTTAAGCGTAGCTTTAATTATCTCATCATTTGGCAAAACAATTGCTGCACTTTTCTCAATTATATTTCGTTATTATTAGTTTAAATCAGTGCTATTGGTCATCCTTTTGTCTGATATAACCAATATAACCAATGAAAAGCATTTAAAAGAGCTTGTGACTAAACCTCGTAAGGCCATTGGATCCTCAAATTGTCAGTCAAACCTCATAACTCCTCCCCTTCTCCGTTCAGGATAAAGTTATACTACAAGCAATTTGAAGACAGATGTCTAGTTCTTCGCAATGTAAGGGTAAATAAACAACTGATGTTTGAATAAGTAAAGCGTTTTCTTTATTCAAGAAACACTGTCTATAAAAGCTGGAATTGGAAATGGAGAAGAACCTCATTTACAGTCTAGCAAAATGCTTCTTAAGATTATTGAAGAGCTAGAACTGATTGATGCATGGAGAAATAGGAATCAATTAACAAAACAATATATATGGGTTAAAATATTAGATTTTACTGTGAGTGCAGCAAGACTGGACATAATACATGTAAATAAATCAGACAATAATAGAGTTATGAATGTTATTAATGTTAGACTGTTAAATGATTAAATGGCACAGTTTTTTTTTTTTTTTTTTTTTTTTTTTTTTTTTATGAAAGTTTTAAATGTTTTTGGGAAAGTTAGAAACTGGAAAAGGAAAATTTTGAAAATGTAATTCAATGGTGGGATGTAGGGAAAGTTCAGATCAAGATTTTTTGTCAGCAATTTTCCTATAATAATACTGTGATTGTTAAGAAAAATATTGAAAGGTTGGAGAAGGATATTAATGAAGTGGAAAATTTACTTGATTTGAATGCTTCAGATGTAACTGTTGATTTAAAGAAAAAAGAGACTGTAGCTGAAAACACTTTTAAAGGAAAGAGTAAAAGGTGCCTTAATCCGAGTGAGGATATCTTCCATTAAGGAAACTGATGCTCCAACCAAGTTCTTTTTTAAGAAGTCTTCGGAAGGACAATGGCACACTAACTTTGGATCCCACTGAAATGAGAAAAATTGCAACAAATTTATATACTGAATTTTTTGGGGGCCCAAAGACTGTGATTTTGCAAGTATGGATCAGTTATTGAAAGGACTAAGTTGAAACCTGAGGACAGAAAAAACATTGGATAAGATGATTTCTTATGAAGAATGTTCAGAGGCTGTTAAACAGCTGTCAACAGGGTGTGCCCCGGGTGTAGCTGGTCTGCCTGCTGAATTTTATAAATCATTTTGGATTTTTTTTGGAGAAGACTTTTATAATGTAATTGATGAATGTTTTTTACCCAGCAGCTGTCAAAGGCTGCAACTTGGACTTGTAACTAAGACTAGTAACTTGGGATTGGTGATGTCTTTAATGTGCCAAGATTACAACATATTGTCTAAATGTTTAGCTAATAGATAAAAAAAAAGTTAAGTATTGTTGTGAAAATGATCAAACATACTGTGTTCCAGGATGCACAATAATGGATAATTTATTTTTAATAAGAGATGTAATTGACCTTTCTATAAGAAATTATTATAATATGGGTTTATTGTCAATCGATCAAGAAAAAGCATTCAATCATGTCAGTAATGCTTAAGGTGGGAGGAGGATTGAGTTGCCCAGTACCTGTTAAAAGGGGAATAAGGCAGGGTTGTCTACTTTCTGGACAGCTCTATAGCTCAGCTATTGAGCCTCTGCTGATTAAGCTGAAAAATAGTTTGAAAGGTTTTCAGATACCCGGAGATGTTAATGGGTCAAGTGTCGCTGTTTCTGCTTAGGCTGATGATGTAACTGTTTTTATTACTGAACAGGAGGACATTCAGACACTCTGTAGAAGTTTAGCTTTATATGAAAGAGCCTCCTCAGCTAAGGTAAACTGGGCAAAGAGTGAAGGATTTATTGTGGGTCCCTGGGAGAATGGTGGGCATTCTGGGAGTGTTTCTGGGTAAAGAAAGTTATAGACAAAAGAACTGGGAAGGTATGCTGGAAAAGGTGTTAGCCAAGTTATCTAGATGGAATTGGCTATTACCTGAACTATCCTATAGAGTCTTGGTTACAAACAATCTAGCTGCCTCCATGCTTTGGCACAGATTATATGTGTTGGAACCACCAAATGAAATGATAAAAGCTATACAGAGAAGGTTTGTCAGGACAACATTGGCTTCCTGGATCTATGTTATATCTGCCTTTTGCGAAAAGGAGGACAAGCTCTGATAGATGTAAGAAGCAGGATTGATGCTTTCAGATTGCAAACTGCACAGAGAATACTGTATGAAAAGGATCAAGGGTGGATTCGGATTGTGCTCTTTTAAGAACAGCATCTGGTCTCGGTTATGATAAACAATTGTTTTTACTGAGACTAAAGGAACTGGACTTAAAGGGGTCATCGGATGCTCATTTTCCACAAGTTGATAGGATTCTTTAGGGTCTTAATGAAAAGTCTATAATATGCTTTGATTAAACATTCTCAATGGTAGTGTAAAACAACACCCTTTTTACCTCGCCAAAATCAGCTCTGCAAAACTCATCTCATTCTGGTCGAGGCTGCTTTAAATGCAAATGAGCTCTGCTCGCCCCACCCCTCTCTTCTCTCTGCTGCTCTGAGAGATTGTTTACTTTAAGTGAAGCTGGATCACGAATGTTTCGCGCGAACATAGACGGATATATGTAGATCGGGAGGCGCATTCCCTTCACAAACAAACATAATCCACTGCATCTTAAGCGGCTCAGATGTCGGGAGTGAATGACGACCACTACGTTCTTTATTACAGTCAGCAACACAACACCTCAATCGCTCAATCGGAGATATTCTTGTCTAACTTACATCCCTGCTCCGGCATCGAAACAAAGAGGGCGGACTGTTACAACTGATCTAAGGTAATACGCTCATAATCAACTATCGTGGGAGCGGCCTCTGTCGGTGTGACGGCACAACGACAGGCATCTGAGAATGGCTCGATTTGAAAAAGGGGATATTATTTTTACAGATTAATGAAAAACCACTGTGTGGGTTTTTATCATTATAGGGTAGATTTGTACATACACTGCCAACACACATTAATGTTCAAACAACATGTAAAAGTGAACTTAGCATCCGATGACCCCTTTAAGTAATTTATCTCTGTTTTATCAGTCAATGTTAAAAGCTTGGCAAAGTAATTTCAGTGTAAACAGAGACCTTTCACAACCGAAGGACTGGATTATGGGAGATGGGAGTTATATAATCCATTGATACAAACTAAAACTCTGTCATCAGGAGTCTTGACAAATTGCCTGTTGAGAGCTGGACTAACACAAATAGCCAATATGCATGACCTTGAAGGGTGAAAAATGGCTGCTGCACTACAGTGTGACACAGGGATTCGTTCGCTACGTCTTCTACAGCAGGTGATAGAAGAGGTATATTCAACAGTGTCAGGATTGGGAGAAAAAGTAAAGGAAAATTATGAAGATGCTGACTCAATACTCTCTTTTAAGACCCCGGAGTTGGGACAGTTTCGTTAAACAAGTAAGAAAGCCATCTATATTACTTGTGTTAAAGTTACCCATCAGACTGTTTTAAAAAGAGTAAGAGTAGGGAGGTGCACAGATGTGTTTGGGGCAGACTTTAAAGGATCCTGGAGGTCTCTGTACAAACCTCCTATTGAGAAACGTACAGCAGACTTATTCATGGTATAATATCTACGAACAGACACGTGGCGTACCTGAATCCAGCAGTGGGTAAAGAATATTCTTTCTGCGGAACTGAAGAGACAGTTGACCATTTATTCATAGATTGTGTGAGGTTAAACAGTCTTTTTGTTGTTTTAAAGAACTGTTTTGAAGGTTTGAGTGAAGATTTTTCTAATCAATGTTGCATTAGTGGTCCCAAATATACATTTCATAAGAGAAGAAAGGTATGCTTATTAAATTTTTTAGCTGGGTATGGCTAAAACGGCAGTTTGGAAGACTCAGAAAAATAAGATAATGGGTCTAGGTACAGTAGATGTAGAAACTGTTTTCAGAAGCATGGTGAATGCCAGAATTAAAATTGAATACACATATTTTAAATTGATTAATGATATTTAAATGTTTTCTGAAATATGGTCTGGGGGAGGACACACTTACACTCACACATAGCATAGCTTATACAGCACAATAACGTTATTTCAGGGGAATGTCTTTAAACTTGAATAAAAATGTTTTTATCCCCCGCAGAATCTATAAATGGCTTGAGATTGCAAGATGGTGGGCCACTCTAAGGTGACTGAAACCCTGCAACAGAAGGTTGCCCAGATAAAGGCCAAAGGGATGACCGATTCAGCCACTGCAAGAGAAGTTGGTCATTCCAAATCTGTGATTTCTCAAATATTGCATGTTTACTATGACACTAGTTCATTCATGTTACCCAAAGAGGCTGGTCATCCACGTAAGACAAATACACAAGAAGCCAGGGTAATGCAGAGACTCTCAGTGGGGAATTGGTTCAACCCTGCAGCTGGAATTGCTTGCCAATTCAGTGCTGAACAGGGCAGAATCTGTCTCAGCATATTTAAGAAAAGTCAGAGTGAAAGTGACCAAGGCTCTTATCAGCAGAAAGAATCAAAAGGCTGTGATCACCTTTGCTGGAGAGCATGTTGCGTGGAGAGAAGAGAACTGGTCCAAAGTTCACTTTAATAATAAGAGCAAGTTCAATTTATCTGGGTCTGATGGGAAACATTTTGTTCGGTGTCAAACTGAGGAAAGACTGAAGCTCAAGTGCATAAAGAAGTCAGTAGGTGGAAGGGGGGGAATTGTGATGGTTTGGAAGATGTTTTCTGCAGCAGGATGTTTCATTACAACAAGATCAGATGACAGAAAAGTTTGGGAATCCCTGCATTACATGTAAATAAGAAACTGCATTGTGCATTCCAAAGACAGTAAATATTATCTCTGTTTTATCAGTTAATGTTAAAAGCTTGGCAAAATAATTTCAATGTAAACAGAGACCTTTCACAACCGAAGGACTGGATTATGGGAGAACCACTTTTATATAATCCATTGATACAAACGAAGACTCTGTCATCAAGAGCCTTGACAAATTGCCTGTTGAGAGCTGGACTAACAAAAATAGCCAATATGTGTGGCCTCTCAGTTTTCTGTATAATTAGCCACCCAACTAGGGACTGGTCTTTGTATGAATGTCCACAAAACTGCAAGACTTTCTGAATGTATATAAGAGATGAGGCTATTTTAGAAAGGAAAAGATGAAAGATGAAATGATATGAATATTTATTTATAATCAATAGAAAAGTACCTGTAGTCTGATTCAGAGTATCTAAAATGTAATCTGATTACATAATCCAGGTTACATATAATCAGTTGCTACCCAGCTCTATATACCGGTGCTGGTCATATAATTAGAATATCTTCAAAAAGTTTATTTATTTCACTAATTCCATTCAAAAAGTGAAACTTGTATAATGTATACATTCATTCCACACAGACTGATATATTTCAAGTGTTTATTTCTTTTAATTTTGATGATTATAACTGACAACTAATGAAAACCTCAAAATCAGTATCTCAGAAAATTAGAACATTACTTAAGACCAATACAAAGAAAGGATTTTTAGAAATCTTGGCCAACTGAAAAGTATGAACATGAAAAGTATGAGCATGTACAGCACTCAATACTTAGTTGGGGCTCCTTTTGCCTGAATTACTGCAGCAATGTGGCATGGCATGGAGTCGATCAGTCTGTGGCACTGCTCAGGTGTTACGAGAGCCCAGGTTGCTCTGATAGTGGCCTTCAGCTCTTCTGCATTGTTGGGTCTGGCATATCGGATCTTCCTCTTCACAATACCCCATAGATTTTCTATGGGGTTAAGGTTAGGCAAGTTTGCTGGCCAATTAAGAACAGGGATACCATGGTCCTTAAACCAGGTACTGGTAGCTTTGGCACTGTGTGCAGGTGCCAGGTCCTGTTGGAAAATGAAATCTGCATCTCCATAAAGTTGGTCAGCAGCAGGAAGCATGAAGTGCTCTAAAATGTCCTGGTATACAGCTGCGTTGACCTTGGACCTCAGAAAACACAGTGGACCAACACCAGCAGATAACATGGCACCCCAAACCATCACTGACTGTGGAAACTTTACACTGGACCTCAAGCAACGTGGATTAAGTGCCTCTCCTCTCTTCCTCCAGACTCTGGGACCCTGATTTCCAAAGGAAATGCAAAGTTAACTTTCATCAGAGAACATAACTTTGGACCACTCAGCTGCAGTCCAGTCCTTTTTGTCTTTAGCCCAGGCGAGACGCTTCTGACGCTGTCTGTTGTTCAAGAGTGGCTTGACACAAGGAATGCGACAGCTGAAACCCATGTCTTGCATACGTCTGTGCGTAGTGGTTCTTGAAGCACTGACTCCAGCTGCAGTCCACTCTTTGTGAATCTCCCCCACATTTTTGAATGGGTTTTGTTTCACAATTCTCTCCAGGGTGCGGTTATCCCTATTGCTTGTACACTTTTTTCTACCACATCTTTTCCTTCCCTTTGCCTCTCTATTAATGTGCTTGGACACAGAGCTCTATGAACACCCAGCCTCTTTTGCAATGACCTTTTGTGTCTTGCCCTCCTTGCGCAAGGTGTCAATGGTCGTCTTTTGGACAACTGTCAAATCAGCAGTCTTCCCCATGATTGTGTAGCCTACAGAACTAGACTGAGAGACCATTTAAAGCCCTTTGCAGGTGTTTTGAGTTAATTAGCTGATTAGAGTTTGGCACCAGGTGTCTTCAATACTGAACCTTTTCACAATATTCTAATTTTCTGAGATACTGAATTTGGGGTTTTCATTAGTTGTCAGTTATAATCATCAAAATTAAAAGAAATAAACACTTGAAATATATCAGTCTGTGCGGAATGAATGTATGCATTATACAAGTTTCACTTCTTGAATGGAATTAGTGAAATAAATCAACTTTTTGAAGATATTCTAATTATATGACCAGCACCTGTGTATATATATATATATATATATATATAAAAAATAAAGGGAACACTAAAATAACACATCCTAGATCTAAATGAATGAAATATTCTTATTAAATACTTTGTTCTTTACATAGTTGAATGTGCTGACAACAAAAATCACAAAAATTATCAATGAAAATCAAATTTATTAACCCATGGAGGTCTGGATTTGGAGTCACACTCAAAATTGAAGTGGAAAAACACACTACAGGCTGATTCAACTTTGATGTAATGTCCTTAAAACAAGTCAAAATGAGGCTCAGTAGTGTGTGTGTGGCCTCCACGTGCCTGTATGACCTCCCTACAATGCCTGGGCATGCTCTTGATGAGGTGGCGGATGGTCTCCTGAGGGATCTCCTCCCAGACCGGGACTAAAGCATCCGCCAACTCCTGGACAGTCTGTGGTGCAACGTGGCGTTGGTGGATGGAGCGAGACATGATGTCCCAGATGTGCTCAATTGGATTCAGGTCTGGGGAATGGGCGGGCCAGTCCATAGCACCAATGCCTTCTTCTTGCAGGAACTGCTGACACACTCCAGCCACATGAGGTCTAGCATTGTCTTGCATTAGGAGGAACCCAGGGCCAACCGCACCGGCATATGGTCTCACAAGGGGTCTGAGGATCTCATCTCGGTACCTAATGGCTGTCAGGCTACCTCTGGCGAGCACATGGAGGGCTGTGCGGCCCTCCAAAGAAATGCCACCCCACACCATTACTGACCCACTGCCAAACCGGTCATGCTGGAGGATGTTGCAGGCAGCATAACGTTCTCCACGGCGTCTCCAGACTCTGTCACATGTGCTCAGTGTGAACCTGCTTTGATCTGTGAAGAGCACAGGGCGCCAGTGGCAAATTTGCCAATCTTGGTGTTCTCTGGCAAATGCCAAACATCCTGCATGGTGTTGGGCTGTAAGCACAACCCCGACCTGTGGACGTCGGGTCCTCATACCACCCTCATGGAGTCTTGGTGTTTCTGACCGTTTGAGCAGACACATGCACATTTGTGGCCTGCTGGAGGTCATTTTGCAGGGCTCTGGCAGTGCTCCTCCTGTTCCTCCTTGCACAAAGGCAGAGGTAGCTGTCCTGCTGCTGGATTGTTGCCCTCCTACGGCCTCCTCCACATCTCCTGATGTACTGGCCTGTCTCCTGGTAGTGCCTCCATGCTCTGGACACTACGCTGACAGACACAGGAAACCTTCTTGGTTTCCTCATTGATGTGCCATCCTGGATGAGCTGCACTACCTGAGCCACTTGTGTGGGTTGTAGACTCCATCTCATGCTACCACTAGAGTGAAAGCACCGCCAGCATTCAAAAGTGACCAAAACATCAGCCAGAAAGCATAGGAACTGAGAAGTGGTCTGTACTCACCACCTGCAGAACCACTCCTTTATTGGGGGTGTCTTGCTAATTGCCTATAATTTCCACCTGTTGTCTATTCCATCTGCACAACAGCATGTGAAATTGATTATCAATCAGTGTTGCTTCCTAAGTGGGCAGTTTGATTTCACAGAAGTGTGACTGATTCGGAGTTACATTGTGTTGTTTAAGTGTTCCCTTTATTTTTTTGAGCAGTGTATGTTCTAAAATTCTAAACACAATTTTCCATGTAGAAATTGTTTGGTCTGTCGGATTTATTATTATTATTATTATTATTTTGTTTTTTTATCAACACGTTTCTGAGTTATTCTAAAAAGACATTTCAGATCAGACATTCATTTCTTGTTCAACAAATGTGATATATTTACTTTTAAAGAAGAAAATTTAACATTGTATATATACAAAAAGTATGTACTGTTCATTCATTCATTCATTCATTCATTCATTTTGTTTCTTGAGATTTAATGAGATGAAATATTAAATCAGTTGCCCAACATTTCACATAGTATCAGTTAATTTGTTGTTGTTGTTGCTCTTCTTCTTCTTCTTCTTCTTCTTCTGGAAGACACTAAACACTAATATGAAACAGAAATTATTACAAACTAAGAGTAAACAGATTATTTGTCATAATACTGCACAACCACATAGTTTGAATTGATTGAATACATGATAATAAGAATCATATCTAAAGATGAATATGTGAACAGAATGGAATGTTTGCTGTGGATTTTAAACACTTTTTTTTTTTTAATTCTGAAAATGAAAAAGTATTTTTAAATAAAATTTTATAAAATATTACAGTTGTTCTGAATTGCTAAAACACATTTTTTGAAACCATCACTCATTTTCAAAAATACACGCATACATATATATATATATATATATATATATATATATATGATGTGTGTGTGTGTGTGTATGTGTACCTGGTATTTATCACGTCATGTGGACCAAATGTCCCCACAAGGATAGTAATACCAGTGAATTTTGACCTTGTGGACATTTTTTAGGGCCCCATGAGGAAACAGGCTTATAAATCTGCAGAATTAGTTTTTTTTTTTTTTTGAGAAAGTAAAAGTGTGCACAGTCTGTGAGGGCTAGGTTTAGGTGTAGGGTAGGTGTAGGGCGATAGAAAATATGGTTTGTACAGTATAAAAATCATTACGCCTATGGAATGTCCCCATAAAACATGGAAACACAACATGAGTGTATATCAAGGGGTGAGAACCAGAAAGGCATAAATGACATTTCACCAACTTTACAATTCGGCCAAAACAAAAATTTACAATACTTTGTGTAACGATTTCAATAATTTATAATGAAAAATTGTGGATGGCAGTATACTTTTGCCAGTATTGAATTTATTGAATGTGGCACAGCCTTACCTAGGATATTTTAAAAAAATGCTTGAATGCCATTGTTATGCAGGAAAACAAAAGCGGTTCACCATGAAATTTGCGATGACTCACAATGTCCTAAAAAAAAAAGAAAGCAAAAAGAATATATATATATATATATATATATATATATATATATATATATATATATACTGTATAGATGGATAGATAGATAGATAGACAGACGGATATATATAGAGATAGATAGATATACATAGATTTTTTTTTTTTTTTTTTTTAACAATATTTACAGTAAGTATGCAGGCTCCCAGTAGAATTGCTTTCATTTTGCCGTCCAGGTTGCTTGGAAACCTCAACACAAAATCTGCCTTTGAGCCACAGCATGAGTAAGGTTTGATGATTTTGCCAAATGAACTTTCTGTTGCTTCCTCATTCAAAGACAGCAGCTGTGGTCACAGTATAAGACAGGTAATAATTACACACATTAACGCTTTAAGCATTCAAGCAAAGTTGGTTACTGTTGGCTAGTCCTCATCTACTGTATGTTTACATTTTTTATTACTACTATTTTCAATATAATATTTTAATATAAAATCTACTTTTAGTGATCTAGGAAACTGTGTTAGCTCTGACATTTAAACCCAAAGAAACACACATTTGTGGGTCAGGTTTTTTGCCTTCATTGTGGGATTCAAACCTAATGTGGGTCAAATAATGCTTTAAATGGCTAAAACAAATTAATAAATAAATAATAAGTTATGTGAAAGTTATGTTTAAGGTTAGAGGATAAAAAATATTGCTGGTCAATTAAAAACAGCCTGGTCTCATTGTTTATACGTAGGTATTTATACGTAACGTTTAGAGGTACAAAACATACTTTTTGTACGTTTTTATTGACGCGAAAACGTACAATTTAGACGTATTTCAATGTTTAAAATGTACAAATCGCTACGTACTTTTTAGCTAAAAATACTTAGGTATCTTTTATATCAACAAGATATTCGTAGTGCCTTTTTATCATTTTATCAACAAGCGATTTAGATTTTTAGCCCCCTTAATCTACCCCCATACATACACCTACCCATTTTACAGCAAATATGCATTTTTATCATTTTATCAATAAAGGATTAAAGTTTTTAGACCCCTCAACCCACCCCCAAACCTAAACCTACCCATTTTATAGCGAATATAAAAGGATATAAAACGTAACTGACCAAAATATGCAGGGAAATTACCACTTTATTAACAATACAGAATAAAAATATTTTTTATAGTTGCTAATCCCACTCCTACCTCTAAACCTAACCATAACTCTCTCTGCACAGTAATAAAGAAAACATGACAGACATTAGTGATGGGTCGTTCTTGAACGATTCGGTCATTTTGAACGAATCTTTAATGTGACTCGGGACGAACGAGTCGTCTCGGGGAGTGATTCGTTCAGTCGTGCATGCGCAACATCCTATTAGAGTCTTCGGGTTTTTGGAGTCGTTCGTTAATCTTATGGGGCTGTCACGTGATGAACGAACGACTCGAACCCAAAGACTCGAGAGTTGAACTAATCAATTCTTTTTCCGGCTCAGACTGCATTGGTTAAGCTTATTGGGCTGTCACACGTAACATTTTAATTATATTTTGCTAAAATGAATGAAATGACTCGAAAAAAGATTCGTTCATTTGCTGAACAAGACTCAAAGGTCCGAGTCGGTAAAATGATCCGAACTTCCCATCACTAACAGACATGACGGTGCGTTGTAGCCGCAGTCCGGTCTGGTGGAATACGGAAGGTTTGTGTGAGATGCAGATCAGAATATAAACTGTTAATCGCTCAAAATATTATCCAGGTTATTTTCCCTCCGTGAAGGCGCGCGCGAACCATTCAAAACACACCTCACCAGAAACATGGCATGTCGTAATATGTGACGAATGCAGGCGAGAGCCAATAATGAGCGTTCGATTTTCCTGCCGTAAAACCTGTCGTTTCTTGACGCGGCACTATTTGAATTTAAAAAATGCACTTCAGGGCGGGTTATTGCTGTTGCTGCTGGACTCGCTGTTCGGGAAAAAGATGAAGATCGCCGGATAAAGGCTTGAATTTGGGTCCGTTCTTCGCAATCGCATGGATTCTTAAGATCTGGATTACAGCGCACAAAAAAAAATTGTTTTATTTTGTAATTATGCGTGTTCGGTGTATTTTATGATTCTATTGTTAGTCACAGCATGTTGGAGAAAATGCCTTTTGTGTCCCATCACGTTAATATTACATGAATGGTTAAACGATTGCAGTAATGTTATTAATTTTAAGGGTTTAAAGTGTAGTCTTGTCTAACATTATGTAGGCCTATTCTTGGAAACCAGCGGGTAGCAGAAATTACACAGAACAAAATAAAATGTTATGATGTCATATTAAATAAACGATTTATACGGGCACTGGTATAAATAAAATAAAAACAGCAATAATGAAATTAATGCTGCGATTTCAATATTCATAAGGATTCGTTTTAAGGTGTCGTCGATACGTCAGTATTGTACGTTTAAATGCTAAAAATACGTACGTATTTGTATGTTTAGATGCTGTAAAAACGTCACTATTGTACGTTTTAGTGTCTGGAAAAACGTAAGTAAATGTACGTTTTGTAGAACCACATTTTACATAAAATGCGTACGAATTATCATGAGATCACGTTGATTAAAAAACAATGTGCTAATAGTCAATGGAAAATTTAAACTTGTGTCTGAGTGTATGTGCTTCACCTCAAATGTTTGATCCGTGCAGGAGATACAACCTCCAAATGGTATCTTAATCTTAAATGCTGATTCACCTCGTTCATTCTCAATAATAATTTTAGACTGACAACAATCCCGGTTTTGTCGAACATATCCAATGGCATTGCCCGGTGGAGACTGAACCTCCAGCTAAAATATAAATACAACACACAATATACAGCACTAACATACTTAACAGTTAAACAAGATGAGAAAAACATTCATACCTGATGGCTGGCACAGCAGCAAGCAGACGGGTGCACCAATCTGATGACCTTTTGCTTTGAGAGGTTAGTAACATCCATTATGAAAGATTGTCCACCACCATAGCAATACCTGTCACAACTCTCGCTGTCCTCAAGAATACTGAAAACCTTGTTCCCAATGCCATCAGTCACATAATATCTTCTGACAGGCATTATCCCACAGCAAACTTTAAAAAAAAATAAATAAAAGTTACGAGATTAAAGGAGATAAGGGTGTTGTCCATTTGATTTTGCTGTATTTCATTAATGGAATGCTAATAAACAAACCTTCTGTAAGATATTCTTTCTTAGTTTCTTTTTTGTAGACAAACAATTGATCCATCTAAATAAAAATGAAAATTACAGGTTCATTTTGCAGTGAAAGTAGCTGTAAAATACGTGCATTTGTCTAAGTCAGAGTAGCATGCTCACAATGCTAAACATTATTATTATTTTATAAAGCATCTCCAGTCTTATCTGACCCTGGCCAAGGTTTCCAGATGAGAAGGACAGTAGTACGGGTCTGACGAAGGAATCATTGCAGTGACCTCTAGTAAAGCATAAACAGACATACGTGTATGTATCAAACTACTTTGTTAAATTATTATAGTGTTCTAAACTTATAGTGTACTTCAAATCTTAAAAGTATATTTAAAAAAAAAAAAAATAGTATTTGCAGATTTTTTAATATTAAAGAAAAAATGCAGTAAATGTACTCATGATAATGTTTGGTTACACTTTATTTTAAGGTGTCCTTGTCACAGTGTAATTATACGTTTAAGGCCTGAGTAATATTAATAACTACATGTACTTACTGTATGGTTAGGGTTAGAATTAGTGTTTGTCTTATGGTTATTTGCATGTAATTAAGCATAATTAATTGTTATTATAATAGTATGTGTAAGTACATGTAACCTTAAAAATAAAGTGTCACCCTACATTTCTTAACACTCTTTAGTACACTTTAAGTTAAATGATTTATATCATTGTTTTAAAATTATTTTGTCACCATTTAAAGTTCACTTATGCTGAAGTGTTGACTAACATACAACACTTAACTGTTATTTTCTTTTACATGTAAAATTAATATATTTAAAACTGTAACATCAAAAATGTGTAATTAATACACTATTTATTAAATACATGACATGTAAATTTCAATAAAATGATATTAAAGTATATTATAAGTTAACATAAAACTTGTCAGTACACTTTAATCATATAAGAAAACAGAATTAATTATGGAAATACACGTAAAGATAAATCCTAAAAAAGGATCTTAACTGCATTTATTATACATTTTAGTTATCATACATTTCCATTTAATTGTAAATAACATGCAATTAAGTGTCTTAAAACATTACATTCATTTATATATATATATATATATATATTCTTTTGAAGCATAATATTTCTATATTAGGTACGCTTTTTTTTAAGTGTACCTATTTTTCACATAGGGTCATATCTTGGCATAACACAGTCGCTGTAATAGTCAAGGAAACAAAACGGGGTTATATAGACAAACTCACCTGTCAATTCCATATTTGATTTTTTTCTGGAATGAATGAATGAATGAATGAATGAACATAATTTTAGCACAATGTTACATTTTTTTTCTTTCATTTTTAACTTCTAGATCATTGTAAATGTAATGGGGAAAAAAAATCCATTACACTTTCATTCACATTAATATATGAAATGCACAGTTTAAAATGATTTAAAATGAAATAATATTGAGAGAGAGAGAGATTATACATACCAGTAAGATACAATTCGTCTGTTGTCACCCTCTCTCATTCGGCTTGCTCCCTTTCTTGTCACAGCGGAATAATCCGCACAGCCAATTTGGCACGCTTTTACACTCAAGGTTTTTTTTTTCCAGCATGTCTGACCCACTGACAAGTTTAGTTCCCTATCAGTCGGTCACGAGCTAATATACATTGGCATGTGATGATTCCATCCAGCTGCCACTGATCACAGCGTAAGTATAATTAGGCAGCAGGTGCAACACATACTCAGCTTTTCACTGTGCGTCTTCAGCATGGAAAAAGAGCAATCCGTAAAGAACATTCACAGGTGGAACACTTCTTTGCATCTGTACCAACTCAACATCATGGGTTTACAAAGATGGCGTTGCATCGGGGTATAGTTGCCTTTCCACCCGTGCATTTCTGGATGCAGCTGTTACCTGGCGCCGGGTGATGGTCACGATTGCTGCCTCGCAGGTCTGGGCATTAAGCACGGTGAGTTGCAGATCAGTACTGGATGTGGACCCGGGGATGATGGCTATGCTTGTCCGGGCCGACAAAAGCATCGGGCCCGAGTGGAAATCTCCACTGCGTGCTGAGCCCTCGAGGCTGGACGACTGGTATTCTGGGGTGGCTCGTGCTGATTCTCAGGGCCCCACCCCAGGACTTTTCTTTCCGAAAGCGTTCCAGTGGTTCGTTTTCCATCACCACCCTTGATGGTGTTCACTATGGTGGTCCAGGAGTGCCATCTCTGGTTGTGTCTAGCCGACATGAGGGAGACCGACAAAACATGGTTCAAAAACTCCCCCGTGTCCCAGACCGGCCTCTTCAGTGACGCAGTGGAGAACTTCTCCCAGCAGTTCTCTGCCACACAGAAACAGACTGAGGCGGTGAAACACATCCTGCCCTGGCGTGCAGTTGCTGCCGGTGGCAGCACCTCAGCCTGCTCATCGCTGAGGGCGGCCTCCTGTGTCCGCCCCTACTCCCCCGCCACATCAGCAGCAGCCCTCAGTCAGTCGGTGCCGTCAATCCTGGCGGCAAGTGGAACAGCAAGAGGCCCCAGGACGGGCAACCAAAGAGGGAGGGAACTGCTCTTCATGGGAGGGTGAATATGCCTCTCCCTCCCCCCGAGGAGGGCTGGATGGAGAACCTTTTGGTTTCCTCTATCTTTGGGTCCCTAGAGACCTACTGTTGAAGGATGCAGCCACCCCCTTCAGCTAGTATGAAGGCCAGGTTTTACAACCCTTACTTCATAGTACCCAAGAAAGGCAACCGATCTTGGACCTGCGCGTTTTGAACCGTGCCCTTCACAGGCTACCGTTTAAGATGCTCATGCAAAAGCACACCTTCAGGTGCGTCCGTCCCCAAGATTGGTTTGCAGCGATTGACCTGAAGGACACGTACTTTCATGCTTCGAACCTTCTGTGCCACAGACCATTTCTACAGTTCACATTTGAAGGACAGGCATGCCACTACAAGGTCCTGCCCTTCGGGCTGTACCTGTCTCCACGAAAGTCACGGAGGCGGCTCTCGTTCACCTGAAAGAGGTCACACTGCCGGGCCTGCTTCACTTGAGACTGCTTCAACATTGGCTCCATGGCTGTTTCCCGAGGTGGGCGTGGCAGCGTGGCACTCACCGGGGTCAAAGTGACACTGGCCTGCTGCCAAAACCTCACCCCATGGTCAGACCTTATGTTTCTCTGGGCAGGAGTCCCAATGGAACAGGTCTCCAGGCAGCTGTGGTACACACAGACGCCTCCACCACCGGCTAAGGGGCCACATACGATAGGCAGGCAGTGTTGGGGGTTTGGACGGCCCCCAGCTACACTGGCATCAACTGCCTAGAGTTGCGGAGGTTCAAGGTGACTTGCCCCAAGGGGGAAGTAGACACCATCACTTCGGCAAGAGCCACGAGACATGTTCACGCCTTGAAGTGGAACCTGGTCATCAAGTGGTGTTCCCCTCACTGAGAGGACCCCCGAAGTTGGGGGGACTCCCGAAGATGACAGAGCTATTTACTTTAAACATTTACAGCAAAATCAGAGTACAGGCAGTTTTAGCTTAAAATTAAAAATAATATAATCAATAATTACGAATGATTGTTTATGATTTATTAATGTTCCAAAAGTGTGGACTCAGAGTAAGACTTTTGGGTGTGATTTGGGACAGGGTCTTTCTTTGACAGCGAGAAGGGTGTGGCCTCAGAATTAAAGGTAATGAACATAACACTAACAGGGGTCACTCATAATTTATTACATAAATAATTATTTATTTATTTATTTATTTTTAAGTACATAAAACATGGAACAATTCCAAGTAAGGGTGATTTTACCCCCTCTGGTCTATATATCCCTGCATCTGCTGAATTATTTTTTATCCCTGCATGGTGGGGATAAAATCTATGCAAGGCTTTTCAGAATGTCTTTTTCATAGTGAAAACACATATAAACTGTATACTGTCGTAACTGTATGTTTATTAGCTTCTTGTTTTATCTGTTACTTATATACAGAGACAGAACACAGAAGATTACTGTCACCAGCAGGTGGAAATTATGATCAAAACTATGGATCTGAAGAGAATTGTCTTTCTGCAAGTCTTTGAGAGAGAGGCAGACAGTGAATGAAGCCACTTCTCATCAGACTGCATAATGAAATGGAAATGAATAAAATGTATTTTATCTAAAGAAATGTGAAGTAAACACATAATTACAATCAATACTGTCTAAATGGGCACACTTTCAGACTAAAAACCCTAGTAATGGATGATGTGTTGCAAAGCTCCTTAATCAAAAATAAATGAGAGCAAAAGCAATTGAATATGTATAGATATTTGTCTCATTATTCTATTCAAACTATCAATATTTTGCGTTCCTGATCGAAATGAAGAAATCACTTTCACTGTAACTATTATCATAAACAGCGGTCAAATATCAAAGCTATCTAATCTAAGAAGATTATTAAAAATAAATAAGAATTTACAACTTGTGATAATTTATAATTTGTCAGTTTTGAATTAAATTAATTTTACAAAATAAATAAACAAAGAGATTTATATGCCTCAGAAACAGAGAATTATTGATATGGAGTTTTGCAATGTGAAAGTTTCTTTTTATTGTTTTATTTTTTTTAAGAAATGCAATACAAAAAAAAAAAAGTGATTTGGATATATAAATGATTCTTCTCTTTTCAGTTTTTATTAAAGGATAATTTGTCAAGCAGTCTGCAGACATTTGTCTTCTCCTTTCTGAATAACTGTATCCAAAAAAAAAAAAAAAAAGGTATGTATTACATGCACACAAGGATAAAATCTACATTTTGTGCAAATAAAAAAATACCTGTATGCGCCTCTTCACACGATACACCAGATCGGTTTTTTTTGTGTCGTCTCATGCATGCAGTCCTGAAAATATAGTCAAATGAACAAACAAATAAATAAATGCATACATACATAAAAGTTGTATATTACAAAAAAATCTTTAAAAGTGTATTTTAACAATATTTACGATAAGTATGCAGGCCCCTAGTACAGCAACTTTCATTTTGACATCTAGGTTCCTTGGAAACCTCAGCACAAAATCTGCATTTGATTTGAAGATCATGCCAAATGATCTGTCTGTCACTGTTTCATTCAAAGACAGCAGCTGTGGTATAAGACACGTAATAACACACATTAACACTTTAAGCAATCAAGCAAAGTTGGTAGCTAGTCTACGATATGTTCCATTTTTTTTTTTTTTTTTTTATTATTATTATTATTTTTTTTTTATTATTTTTTTTTTAATAAAAACTTTAAAACAAACAAACTATAATATTTTAACATAAAAAATAGGCCTACTACTTTTAGTGACCTAAGATGACCTGATGTTTTCAAAAAGCAGCACTGGAACTTAAACTTCATTCTTAAACTTCAGTTTAAATGAGCATAAAGACCTAGTGCTGAAATTTAAAACCAAAGAGACAGGTGTGTTTGTGGCTCAGGTTTTTGCCTTCATTATGGGGATCAAATTACCTCAGAAATATAGCACAACCTGAAATTACCGATAATGTGGGTCAGGTAACAAATTAAATGGCTTAATAGGTATACTAATAAGCATTATAATTATAATCTAAAAATGCTGAAAAATCTTAAATGAAAGATATGGTAAGTTTTTAACATTGTTTACATGTCTGGCAGGTGTTTTTAATATGCTTAAAGATAAACCATGTGCAAACTCATTAGTCAACACCATTGCTGAGCATTTTGTCCTTAAAACTGTGGTGTACCAAATGGCACATTTCAGGCTTGTCCAAATTCCCACACTTGCAGTTTTTGCACTTGGCCACAACTTGTATGATGTATGTCCTGTGTTTGGCCCAAATGTTCAAATGTTTACAGAGCTTTATTTTGATTTTCAATACTTTGCATTTAAAAATAAACTTCTAAATATCTATTCAGTAGTCTGTATAACACACTGTAAAAAAAAAAAAAATTACAAAAAGAATTTTACAGTAAAAAATACGGTAGAAACGTTTTACATTTTATGTTTTTTTTACTAAAATTTACAGGTAAATACCGTAATTTCATTAATGTATTTCATTCATGTTAATGTACCAACCTATTAAAGTACTGAAATGTTTTGTACCTTTGTAATACACTGATAACCACCAAAAGCAGGTGGTGATGAGAAAGTCACATGATGAACCAAAGCTCATCACAAGCACCTTTTAAATATTAACATATATAGAAGGTGCACAGTGCCATTTACACATTTTAACTTACACTAGAAAGGTTCCCGCAACATCTCATGAGATCTTGACAAAAAGTCTCACAATTAATTTCCAGTACAAAATGCATGATGGGATAAACTTAGACTCAAATACCACTCTGGAGTGGTATTCAAGATAGTACGAATTTAGTGTGCGTTAAGGGCACTGCACTTTGATGTTTTAAAGACTTGCTTGTACACTTTCTAATCTCTTGAGAATTTGAATAAATTCACTTACGGATACATTCTCCAATAACCATTTATACAATATTGGCACTTGAGATAGTATAGCGGTTAACTGAGTGAAAGTGGAGTAGGTCTGAGCTGGTGCGATTGAGTGGAGGGAATGGAGGGTGAAAAAATATTTAAATATGTAATTTTCATGATCAAAGATGAGTTTTAAGGAATTAAATTAGTGACTGGAGGAGGACTTTACAGGTTAAAGGATAGAAAATATCATCAGTCTATTTAAAAAAACAATAAATGTCAATTAAAAGTTGAAACTTGTGTTTGAGTATATGTACTTTCACCTCAAAGTTCGTGCCACCGATACAGTCTACACACCGTCCCTCAATCTTAAATGCCGGTTCACCTTGTTCATTCACAACAGTAAATTTGGATAGGCAAACGTGCCAGTTTTGTCGAACATATCCAATGACAGTGCCCGGTGGAGACTGAACCTCCAGCTAAAATATAAATACAACATACAGTATAATATAGAGCACATTACATAACGGTTAAACAAGATGAGAATAACTTTCATACCTCATGGCTGTCACAGCATGAAACAGACAGGTGCACCAGTCTGATGACCTCTTGATTTATGTCATCAGTTACATTCATTATGAAAAAACGTCCACTAGACCAGAATTGCCTGTCACAACAGTCACTGTCCTCAACAATACTGAAAACTTTATTCCACAGCAAGCTTTAAGAAAAATAAAAGTTGGGAAATAAGGGTGTTCATTTGATTTTGATTTGATTTTGCTGTATTTCATTCATGAAGTGCTAAGGAACAAACCTCTTGTGAAACATTCTTGTGTAGTTTCTCCTTTGCAGACAAGCAGTTGATCCATCTGAAATAAACATGACAATTATAGGCTTATTGCAGTGAAAATTGCTGTGAAATAAATGCGAAGTCAGAGTGACACACATGATGCGTTATATTATTATTATTATTATTGTTGTTGTTGTTGTTGTTGTTGTTATTATTGAAGCATCTCCAGTCAGTCCTATCTGACCCAGGTCAAGGTCTCCAGATGATAAGGAAAGCGGTACAGGTCTGGGGAAGGAATCATTGCGGTGACCTCTAGTGGAATGTAACCAGACATGCCTGTGTATGTATCAAACAGCTTTGTTAAACAAATTATTGCTTGCTGAAATATGTAGTCTATTATAAATAAAAATGGATGTCATCATTCCTACTCAACATTCAGTCAGGTTTATGAACTTTAGAATTGCAGATCACAACTTTCACGTTCACACTCTTATGCTCAACTGCATTTATTGGCAAAAAGTATAATGCATTTTTATTTATTCATAAATAACATTGCAGTTAAGTGTCTGAAAATATTACATTCAGTTCACATTTAAACATATATAAGTGTATTATTTCCGAATTAAGTAGTCTTTTTTAAAGTATGCTAAAGTGACCCCCACCTTTAACAAACTCACCTGGCAATTCCATATTTGATTTTTATCTGGGAAGAGAACGTTAAATTATGTAAATTGACATAATGTGTGTGTGTGTGTGTGTGTGTGCATGTGTGTGCAGGTATGCGTGTTAAAATTTTCTTATCTTTCACTGTTCACTTATAGATAATTGTAAATGTAATGATAAAAACTATAACACTATAAAACACATTTGTATTTAACATGATTTGATTTAAATAATTTTAAATTATTGTATATTGAAAGATATACATACCAGTGAGATACCGGTTATTGCATCTGCCTTGTTTACTGCATTCGATCTGCCAGTTAGACTGTCATAGACAAAGCAACAAAACAGAAGCATACCAGTGAGGTTACAATTCACCTGTTAAGCAGTGGCAATGAAAAATACAGTGTTTTTTCTCTTTTTTCTTTTTTCTTTTTTTTTTTTTGCCAGAATGATGTTTGGGGTATGATATACTTTCAAGTTAGTTACTTCTTGTTTTAACAGCTTGAAAATATTCCATTGGCTAATTTTCATTCTGGTAACTTCATGAAGGCTAAGTAAATAAAAATGGCATAAATATTTTTGGATTTCCTTGTTTGTAAGTGCCATATATTCTTTCCTTACTCATTTCTATAAGTGGGTGCACATTGTGCAGGATTCTACATCAGAACACTGGCTCCTGAGTCTGCAGCACCACATGTATGCGACGTGGGACTCCCGTGAGCACGCATTGAAGACTGACACAGAAGAGATAAATTATATATAATTATATACATCTTCAACAAATGATGATATATTACATCACTGATTATTCATGGATCAAACTTACTGTAAAGCGCTGGTGTTAAGGTATTTTTAGCATTTGTGTCTTCAAAATGTAAACCGGTTTTACTTTCAACATAATTTGGACGTAAAGATTAATTTCACTCTACTGACTGCAAATACTCTTATTTGTGTCCTGGCATGTTCAAAAGAACATTTCTCATGTGACTAGCATGTGTTGATGGAATGTCAAAGTTAAACTGGTAGTGTGAGGAGTTTTAGACTGTGTAGAGTCCTTCACAACATGTCTGTTTATTTCTAGGTTTTCTGTCGGTATGTGGCCAACAACATTTTTGGTAAATCTAGAGGTGTCCTTGTGGCTAGCGACAGCCATGTGTCAAATATCACACATACAAAGTGACATATACCCACAAAAAAAAAACAAAAAAAAAAAAAAAAAAAACAGGGGTGAGAACCAGAATATTTATTGGATACTTAAAATCTGCTAAACTGGAACAACTAATTTTGCACTTAATGCACTTTAATAATAATGTGAAAATAGTGCTGAAGTCCAATAAAGATATACTGAAGTATATTTGATTGTGCTAAAAGTGGAACCATTGTGAGTATACTTTATGTAGACTATAAACATTTAAAGACCAATATTATTCAAAGATCACACAATCCTCATCAATAATGACATGAAAACACATTTTAGGCTTAATATTGAGAAATGTGTATTGTGCACAAGTAGTTGTGCAAATAAAGCTTAATTATATATATATATATATATTATTATATTATATTATATTATATTATATTATATTATATATATATATAAATCTGTAAGTATAGAGTGATATGTCAGCAAATAGACAATAAATAAAGAAAATAAACAAGTAAACTGTTATTAGATTCAACAAATAATACATTTATTTTTAATACAGTATTAAAAGTGGTGACCAAGAACCTAATGGTCACTCTAGTTGAGCTCCATGATCATATGTGGAGATAGGATAAATCAGAAGGACAAACATCACTGCAACACTCCACTAGTCTGGTCTTTATGGTGGTGTGAATCCTCTCCTCAGTGAAGATACGAAACCATTCTTGGAATTTGCACAAAAGCAACTAAAGAACACTCAGACTCTGAGAAACAAGATTCTGTCATGTTTGAAGGAAACCAGCTCTGCTCATCAACTTCAGAGCACCATCCCAAAAGTAGTGTGCTGGTAGCAGCCTCGTGCTGTGGGGCTGTTTTTCAGCAGCATTGACTGAGGGACTCGTCAGGGTAGAAAAAAAGCTCAAAGCACCAAAATATTGAGAGAGCCTTAATGAAAACCTAGTCCAGAGCATTCAAACCCTCAGACTGGGCAGAAGGTTCACCTTCCAACAGGACAATGAGCATAAGCACACAGCAAGAGTTCCTTATAGACAACTCTGTGAATGTCCTTGAGTGGCCCAGCCAGAGCCTGGGATTGAACCCAATCAAATATTTCTGGAGAAACCTGAAACCTGAAGAGAAGAATGGCAGATAATTGCCAAATAATGATGAGCAAAGCTTGTAGCATCATACTCAAAAAGACTTGAGGCTGTAATTGGTGCCAAAGGTGCTTCAACAAAGTACTGAGCAAAGAATACATGTGAATTTTTCACATTTTTAGTAAATAATTTAAAAATCATTTTTAATAAATTTGAATGTATTTTAAACAAACTTCATTTGGAGAAAAATAATAAATTGAATTTATTTTGGAATAAGGCGGTAACATAACAAAATGTGGAAAACGTTAAGCGCTGTGAATACTTTCCCAATGCACTGTATATTACCCCAGGCTGAATGGTAATGTATCACATCTTTTCAGAAAAATATGAAGCAGCACTGTTTTCAACATTGATAATAATCAGAAATGTGTTATGAGCAGCAAATTAGCATATGATTTCTGAAGGATCATGTGACACTAAAGACGGAAGTAATAATGCTAAAATGGCCGCTCTGTGTCTAAAAGTCCAGGTCCCAGTCCACCCCTGATGATAATTGTTCCTAATTATTTGGCTTTAACATTAAGATTAAATGGGCAAAATGCATCTTGTGTATAATAACACATTGCTTTATATGAATGTTTTTTGACCTTCTTGGTATCTTTCATTTTAGGTAAAACAGGTAATGGAACATTTTAGATAACAAACAAGCTTATTAAAATGTTAACAGGTTTTTGGAACACTCGAGGTGTCAAAAGTCTGATATGAAAACACCATAAAGTGCCAGTCGTGGTATTTTTTTCACATCCCCTGTGTAGAATTACAAAGAACTTAAGCTGTAGGTGTTTGTGGTTACTGCTGTTTTGCTTCACTTTTAGATGATGCATGGAAACTCTTATAACCTTTGTCTCTGCATGAGACACAGACTGAAACAACCAGTGATAATGTGTAATTTGTTCATTTTTAATTAAAGAATTAACAAAATAAACAGATGGTATATTTGCAAATGTGAATGTTTGTTTTATTATTTATTTATCTATTTGTTTGTTTGTTTGTTATTTAGAGATGCAATACAAAAAAATGTTTGGTCAAATGTAACTATAATTCTTGTCTCTTCAGCCTCCATGTTTTGACAAGCAGTTAAACATATGTATTCCTTCCTTTCTTCTCTCTGAAGAAAGTCTAAATAAAAAGGGGGGAAATGTGTTACATGCATACAAAGATACAAACTGCCTTAAATACACTTACATAATTTTGTATATAATTTTGTAAGGAATACCAGACTGTTTATCAAAATCACTATTATCAAAATAGAGAGGTCGCCACTCACATTTTCCATTTATTTTAACAGTTCATAATATATGCAGTCCTGAAAATGAATTGAGTTATAATAAAAAAAAATAAATAAATAAATAAACAGTTAACAGATCTTACAACAATAGAAAAAAAAAAGTTTTAAGCGAGTATTTTTAACAATATTTACAATAAGCATGCAGGCTCCCAGTACAGTAGCTTTCATTTTGACATCCAGGTTGCTTGGAAACCTTAACACAAAATCTGCAACTGCATTTGGTCTACTACATGAGAAAGGTTTGAAGATCTTGCCAAATGACTGGTCTACTGCTGCCCCATTCAACCAGCTGTGGTCACAATATAAGACAGGTAATAACACACAATAACGAATTGGGCATTTAAGCAAATTTGGTTACTAGTAAGTTGCTCAAAAAACAAATAAATAAATAAATAAATAAATAAATAAATAAATAAAAAGGGAAAAAGTAATCCACTACAAAGTACTTATTTAAAATTGTAATTTGATTACGTTACTGATTACTGCATTTAAAAAGTAATTGTAATGAGGACTCGTGAGAAGCGTGTAAGATCCAATCGCGAGCTTTATTAACAGATCGTAGTCAAGACAGGCAGGGTCGATAACCAAACAAACAGGAATATCCAGGGCAAGGCAAGAGCGTAAATCCAGGAAACAGGCAGAGTCCAAAACCAGGGAGAGCAGTCCGAAAGGTAACAAATAAACAAGGAAATGAAACCAGACAGAACTATGGCAAAACAAAGACAAAACTATGATCAAGAAACAAAACCGTGAAAAGACAAAAACAGGGCAAAGGAAACAGGGAAAAACGCTTGGTAGAGTCCGCATGAGCAAAACAATACTTCGCAGCTTCCTGTTTGAAAATGGCCTCCTTTTATTGCCACCAAACAGGAAGTAACCAACGAAGCAGCAGAGGGAGCAGCAACAGTCAGTCAGTGGGTGAGGGCTCCCTCTGCTGGCGTGGCGTTACAGAATCCCCCCCCCTAGGAGCGACTCCTGGCGCTCAAAACTACAACAGTCCAAGAGGGTGGGGGAACAGAGGCAAAACAGGGGGTGGGACGGAGGGCCAGGTCCATGTAGGGGAGGTGGGCCTGGATCGTGGAGCAGGGACAGACAGTGAAGCACTGGAGGACCTGGACCATGGAGCAGTGGCAGACAGTGAAGCCCTGGAGGACCTGGGCCATGGAGCTGTGGCAGACAGTGGAACCTTGGAGGACCTGGGCTGTGGAGCAATGGCAGACAGTGGAACACTGGAGGGCCTGGGCCGTGGAACTGTGGCAGACAATGTAACCTTGGAGGACCTGGGCCGTGGAGCAATGGCAGACAGTGGGACCTCGGAGGACCTGGGCCGTGGAGCAATGGCAGAGTAGGAAGCCATGGTGGGGCAGGCAGAGCAGGGACCCATGGCGAAGCAGGCAGAGCAGGCAGGACAGGAAGCCATGGCGAGGCAGGCAGAGCAGGCAGAACAGGAAGCCATGGCGAGGCAGGCAGAGCAGGTAGAGCAGACAGGAGCAGAGATATCCACAGTGGAACCAGTGACATCCATAGCAGAGCGGTGTGTTCACAGATGATTTCCTTGGCTGTGGCATGACAGGCAGAGAGTTCATAATAGGCCTTCCTGCCCGTGACGTGGCGGGCAGAGTTTTCAGGATAGGCCTTCTTGACCGTGACATGACAGGGAGAGAGTTCATAGGAGGACGCCGCCCCCATGGGAGGATCTACAGCATATGCTGACACCTCTGGGGGCATGGGCGCAGATTCTTGGGCAGACATGGCAGCGAGCTCATAAATAGACGCCACCTCCTTTGGAGGATCTACAGTGTACGCTGACACCTCTGGAGGTATAGGCGCAAACTTGTGGACAGGGGAGGCCTCTGGAGCAGACTTGTGGATAGACGAGGCCTCTGGAGCAGATTCGTGGACAGACAAGGCCTCAGGAGTGGACTCGTGGACAGACGAGGCCTCTGGAACAGACTCGTGGACAGACAAAGCTTCTGGAGCAGATTCGTGGACAGATGAGGCCTCTAGAGCACAGTGTGCAGCCCACACACTGAAAATGGCGACAGCCATTACAGGCAGCACAGTAGATAGTGGGGTGTCTGTTGACCTTGAGGATGTGGATGCTATGGACTTGTGGATTGGGAGTGTGGGCTCTGCGTGGCTTGGGAGCGCGGGCTCTGCGGTTTCAGCTGAAACGTGAGGTTCTGGTAAGACAGCCATTACTTGACTTAATTCATGGAGGTCTGCCGTGACTTGACTTGACTCAGGGAGGTCTGCCGTAACTTGACTTGACTCAGGGAGGCCTGACGTGATTTGACTTGACTCGTGAAGAACAGTGGTGACTTGACCTGGCTCGTGAAGGTCAGCTGTGATTTGACTTGGCTCAGGGAGATCAGCTGTGGCTTGACTTGGCTCATGAAGGTCAGCTGTGGCTTGACTTGGCTCATGAAGGTCAGCTGTAGCTTGACTTGGTTCATGAAGGTCAACTGTGGCTTGACTTGGCTCGGGAATAACAGCAGCAACTTGACTTGGCTCATGAAGATCTGCTGTAGCTTGGCTTGGCTCAGGGACAACATGGCCTGACTCAGGAACAACATGGCTTGACTCAGGAACAACATGGCTTGACCCATGGGGAACAGCTGTGACTTGGCTTGACTCGTTTGGAACAGCTGTGACTTGGCTTGACTTGTGGGGAACAGCTGTGACTTGGCTTGACTCGTGGGACACAGCTGTGACTTGGCTTGACTCGTGGGACACAGCTGTGACTTGGCTTGACTCATGGGACACAGCTGTATCTTGGCTTGATTCATGGGGAACAACAGCTGTGTCTTGGCTTGACTCATGGAGAACAGCTGTATCTTGGCTTGATTCATGGGGAACAACAGCTGTGTCTTGGCTTGACTCATGGAGAACAGCTGTATCTTGGCTTGGCTCATGGAGAACAGCTGTATCTTGACTTGGCACAGAAAGTATAGCCCTGACTTGACTTGACACTGGAGGATCAGGCATCACTTGATTTGTTTTGGGTGCAGCAGATATGGCGAGATGAGATTTGGGTGAGATGACTTTGATTTGATGAGGCTCAGGCGTGGCAGCCATCTTGGCCGGGGACCCAATGCGGGCAGCCATCTTGTGAACAGGCTTGGGTATGGCGTCCATCTTGTGAACAGGCTTGGGGATGGCGGCCATCTTGTGAACAGGCTTGGGGATGGCGGCCATCTTGTGGACTGGCTCAGGGATGGCGGCCATCTTGTGGACTGGCTCAGGGATGGCGGCCATCTTGTGAGCTGGTTGTGGGAGGGCAGCCATGACGGGTGCAGACTCTGGAGTGGCAGGCATGGCGTGAGCAGGCCCTGAAGTGGCAGGCATGGCGTGAGCAGGCCCTGGAGCGGCAGGCATGGCGTGAGCAGGCCCTGGAGCGGCAGGCATGGCGTGAGCAGGCCCTGGAGCGGCAGGCATGGCGTGAGCAGGCCCTGGAGCGGCAGGCATGACGTGAGCAGGCTGTGGCTTGGCAGACATGACGTGAGCAGGCTGTGGCTTGGCAGACATGACGTGAGCAGGCTGTGGCTTGGCGGACGTGACGTGAGCAGGCTGTGGCTTGGCGGACGTGACGTGAGCAGGCTGTGGCTTGGCGGACGTGACATGAGCAAGCTTGGGCTGGGTGGTCTTGACTTGAGCGGACTTTGGCTTGGCAGACTTGGTAGGGGAAGTCTCTGGCATGATCGTGACAATACCGGACATGACGTGTGTGAATATGGGTGTGGCTGGAACAGGAGGATGGTAGGGTTTATCATCGGCGACCCCTACAGTAAATGCCGATCCGGCCATCAACAGAGCATAGTCAATATATCGGATTAATGACCAGTGGCGGTGATGACGTGGCATATTTACTGAAATGTCCTTGTTTAAACCAAAGAAGAAAATGTCCTTAAGAAAACTGTCCTGAAAGTCCACCAAGTGACAGAGCTCACAAAAATCCATGACATACTGCTCAATGTGCCGGTTACCTTGACGAAGTTGAACGAGGCGTGATGCTGGGTCCATGGTGATCTGTGTATGAAAGCCGCTGGATCTTTGGGAGGCGAAGTATTCTGTAATGAGGACTCGTGAGAAGCGTGTAAGATCCAATCGCGAGCTTTATTAACAGATCGTAGTCAAGACAGGCAGGGTCGATAACCAAACAAACAGGAATATCCAGGGCAAGGCAAGAGCGTAAATCCAGGAAACAGGCAGAGTCCAAAACCAGGGAGAGCAGTCCGAAAGGTAACAAATAAACAAGGAAATGAAACCAGACAGAACTATGGCAAAACAAAGACAAAACTATGATCAAGAAACAAAACCGTGAAAAGACAAAAACAGGGCAAAGGAAACAGGGAAAAACGCTTGGTAGAGTCCGCATGAGCAAAACAATACTTCGCAGCTTCCTGTTTGAAAATGGCCTCCTTTTATTGCCACCAAACAGGAAGTAACCAACGAAGCAGCAGAGGGAGCAGCAACAGTCAGTCAGTGGGTGAGGGCTCCCTCTGCTGGCGTGGCGTTACAGTAATCAGATTAATACAGATTAATCAGGTTAACAAACCTAAAAAATCCGCTACGAAGTGAAACTCATAGTTTTTTCAGTAATTTAATACTGACTGAAAAATGATGTATCAAAACTTGTATCAAGCAGTATCAAATATCAAAAAAATTAAACAATCATTTGCATTTTTTCCTGAAAACAGCGAAAATAATTAAAAATGTTCTATCATTTTGATCATACAGTTAAGAGTAATACATCATTTGAATATGTAAAGGATCTATTTTTATTTGTGTACACTCACAATATCAAAAAAAAAAAAAAAATTGTGCTTTCGTAAAATAAAGAAAACAAACAGGTTGCGCTTTCTGCCGTCTCTGTCTCCTTGAATTTCTGAAACGTGTCAAAAAAAATAAATAAATTATTGAAAACTCATGAGAAATATGAGAAATATATCTATAGAAAGTTTGAAATATTTATTTTTATCTTAATAAATGAAGTAGGGCACAAACAAACATTCTCTGATAAAGTAAAACAAATCTGAGTCCTTCCTGTCTGAGCTCATTATCTGTAATGTTCTCACACCCACGTGCAGCGGGCACTATTCATATAACATATGACGTATTCATATGACACTATTCACATGTCCAAGTGAGATGTGTGAACATGTAAATGCCCACATCACCTCCGTAATAAAACGTGAAGATTCATCAAGTTCATCTCGGCTACTTTTCATTTTGATCCAACAGAGGATATCATTCTAATAAGTCATTGATTCTTATTTATATTAGTGTTATTGTGACACATGTATGCATTTTACTAGTTGGACTTTTCCCAAACTATGATGCCAGACTAAAACATCGTACAAAATCTCGAGGCAATCTTTCATTGCATCTTAAAGCTGTATGACTTGTCTGCATTTTAGCTTACATTCTGGGGTGAACTGTTAAAGGGCATACTGACACGCAGAACATGATTTTAAAATGCATTTTACTTGCCCCTGTGGGACACCTCAGTTTACTTCACCATATTACAAATAAATCCTAATCTAATCATGACAAACTATATATCGTTGGGAAGGTCTAAGACTCCTAAATAAATATTTTACCACTCTTTTGTGTTACAAATTATGTAGGAAAAGTAATAGATTAATTTATGACAAGAGTGCACCTCAAAAATCTACATCATAACAGGAGTGCTGACCTTTGTCACAAAAAGACTTTCTTCGTTGCCTTTTTCCCTTTCATGCAATAGAAATCTTAAGAAATTATATATCATCTGAAAACTTAAAATCTCAAAATTCATCCTTTGAAAACCATTTTAAAATCAGACATTGCATTACCATGGAAATTGTACATCAAAATCATATTACAAAATGTTTTCGTTCATGAATTATAAAAATGTAACTTTGGAGTGCATTTTCATGTTTATGTTCAAGATAGGGAGTAAAATGATAACTAATCAAATTACATAAACTTAAAATGCAACGCATTACATTGCTGCATTATCAGGAAAGACTATTGTGTAACGTGCAACACTTAACTCTGGTGCTAGTTCCCCTTTTTTCACTTTAATATTATATTTTCAATATAAAACATAGAAATCTAAGGTCCAAATGTTATTACTGGGCCGGTACATTTTCAAAATATATACCTTTGTACCTTATTTACCCTTAAATATTAGGTGGATTTTAGGGCCTTAAAGATAACTATTAGAACCTAAATTGTACATATTTGTACATTTTGAAAAGGTACAGCCCTAGTAACAGATTTTTTTGGACTTTTCTGTTTGTTTGTTTGTTTGTTTTTGTTTAGACAACTCTATAGAGGTCTAACATAATATGTAGTTACAACTTCATTCAGCTACTGTCCAAGAAAGTAAAAAGACCATGTTATTCCTGACAATTAAAACCCAAAGAAACACATGTATGTGGGTCAAGCAACAAGGTACTAGTGTTAGAAATACAATCTAAAAATGCTAAAAGGTTTATTTAAGGGTATGTTTAAAGTATTTCCAGAATGCACTGGACAGAGAATAAGTTTGTTTAATTTAAATACAATAAGTCAATGGGAAATTAAAAGTTGTGTCTGAGTGTGTGTGCTTTACCTCAAAGTTTTGATCCAAGAAGCAGGTACAACCTACACATGGGCCCTCAATCTTGCATTCTGGTTCACCTCGTTCATTCTCAACAGTGAATTTAGGTAGGCAAGCATGCAAGTTTTGTCGAACATATCCAATGGGAATGCCCGGTGAAGACTGAACTTCCAGCTAAATTATACACATAACATATAACATATGGTACATAACAGAATTAAGGACTAAACAGGATGTGGATAACCTGTATACCTCATGGTTGATATAGCAGCAAACAGACGGGTGCACCAGTCTGATGACCTCTTGATTTGAGTGGTCAGTAATCTTCATTATGAAGGAACGTGCACTACCATAGATTTGCCTGGCATAGCGCTCGCTGTCTTCAAGAATACTGAAAACCTTGTTTCCAGTGTCATCCTTCACATTATTTCTCTTGATAGGCTTTATTCCAAAGCAACCTGTAGTGAATTATAAGGTTAAAGATAAGGGTGTTGTGCATTTGATTTTTACTGTATTTCATTAATGAAATGCTAATGAACAAACCTTCTGCAATACGTTCTTCCATAGTTACTTCTCTGAAGACAAACAGTTGATCCATCTAAAGTAAAATAAAATAAAAAATTAAAGATTCTTTGCAGTGAAAATTGCTTCATAATAAATGCTTTTGTCACAATAACATACACATAATGATTGTCACAGATATGCTGAGGCGTGGGAGTGAGGAACAAAGAAACTCAAGTTAGCACAAGTCTTTAATAATCCAAAAAGAGAGTCTTTAATAATCCAAAGGGTACACTGGGTACACAGGGCAAACAGGAACAAACGAGCAGCACAGCATATGGTGATAGATACCAGACAGAAAGTAAGGGGCAGATCACACTATTAACACACAACTCAAAGTAATTAGGGAAACACAGTTTATTCAAATGATACAATTAGACAAGGGAGAAACTAGATCAAGGGGAGCACATGGGAAGGAAAACAAACATAATGACAGTCCATGGGTGTGATATATCCCCCCCCCGTCCCGGAAGGAGCATCCTTGCGCAGTAGGAAAACATAGGGAGGGCTGGGTGGGAACTTGGGAGTAGGCTCAGGAGGAGGACGGACCCCCGGGAGGAGGATGGCGAACAGAGTCCAGGGTAGAGCCAAGGAGGAAACAGGAGGAGCCATAAGATGGAGGCAGGAGCCAGGGAGGAGACAACAAGAGGGACCCAAGTCACAGCCATGATGACGACCCATGATGGAGCCGACGGAGGGAGGAGCTATGGAGGAGGAAGGGCTGACGACTCCAGGGGGCTGACTGATGGTGGCGGAGCAGGTGGGGGAGGAGCCAGAGGTGGAGACGGAGAGCCAATGAGCCAGGGTGATGAGGTGAAACCAATGGTTCCGACGACCATCACGGAGGCTTGGATCCGAAAGGCCGCAGTGGAGCCAGAGCAACAGAGGACACAGGTGGAGCCGAAGGGATGGAGGAGCTTGATGGAGCCAGAGGGACGAAGCGCAGCCGGAGGGGTGGAGGTGGGATGGCAGGCATTTATGAGCTTCCGGGCTCTCGGGGCTGCCCTTGGGAACAGGAGCCCTCTCCAGGATGGACTTGGGAACAAGAGTAATTGAGGGCTCTGATGAAGGAGGGAGGAGAGGAGGTAAGTCGGCATACAAGTCCACATTAAACAAGCTCTCAGCCTCCCACAGTCCCAGATCCACTAATAGCTCACCCTCACCCAAGGTGCAGTGGACTCCTCTCCTCTCAGTGATCACACTGGCCATGGCTTCTTCCTTCATGGCTGGCTCTCGCACCTGGTCTAACGTTTTGCGTAGCTCTGGTTCTGCGGCGATCCTCAGCTCTGTCGCTCCTAACCGAGGGCTCAGTTTTCTGATCCGCACAGTGGGGAGATGGTGGGTTGGACTCTGGTCAGGAGTGGAACTGGCAAGATCATCCACGGGGTAGATGGTGAGAGGTAACTGGAACAAACAAGCAGCACAACATATGATGATAGACACCGGACAGAAAGCAAGGGGCAGACCACACTATAAATACACAACTCAATGAGGTAATTAGGGGAACACAGGTGATTCAAATGATATGATTAGACAAGGGAAAAACTACGTCACGGGGAGCACATGGGGAGGAAAACAATCACACTGACAGTCCATGGGCATGACAATGATAAACATGATTATAATTACTATTATTATTATTATTATTATTAAGAGGCATCGCCAGTCTTATCTTACCCTGGTGAAGGTCTCCAGATGAGAAGGAAAGTGGTGCGGGTCTGGGGAAGGAATCATTGCGGTGACCTCTAATGAAGCATAAACAGACATAAAATGTGTATGTATCAAACTGTCACAGAGTCACCAGCCACACCAGATCCTTCTACCCCACCCACCCTTTCACAGTTACCAGAGTTCTGTTTCTCTGCACCTGTCTGCACTAATCAACCCCTGCTAAATCCTGTCAACACCAATTTTGGGCATGTTACTAAAAAGTATTATGTCAAATAACTTGCCCCCAATATTAAATGTTACATGAATGACATGAATGAAATTTAAGTTTAAAATTAATTTAATTACATTTTTAGTTTACTCACCAGACTAATATTAAATATCTGATATACTATTATATGGTAGCCAACATTTGAAGTGGATCAAAAAAGTTCATCTAAGTTGTCCTAAGACAAGAATGGGTATTATTTTGGTTTCAGGACAACTTTGATGAAAGGTTTGGTCCATTTTAAATGTTGACTACTATACATATATAAAGCTTAATGGCACAGTTTTTTAAATATCTGAAAGTACACTTAGCGTCAGTCAGTCAAGCATTATAATATGACATTATGATAATTTAGATAACAAAACTACTATGAATTCTACTACTAATAACAATATAAAACCCACAAAGATTTAATGAGCTGCTGGGTTCATGAATATTAATCACGTTGTCTGCATTCACTCTGATTTGCTGAAATCAAAACAGGGACGATAACAGATGAGCGCCAGCCAATGAGATTGCCGTTTGCGCATTAAGCTCCACCTACTACCGCAGATTTTAAAAGCTGAAGAATTCTAGAGGAGCTCCGTTATTTCAACGGGAAAATACAGCAAAGAACATAATTTACTTGTAGTGCGTCAATTCTGCATGGTACGTCTCTCTCACGCTGTATCTTTCTTTGCGTGTGTGTGAGACAAAGTGACAGCTAGTCATGTGCCTTCACAGTAGAGTTTACGGTTCATCAAATACAGGTACGCTGTGCATTTATTTAGAATAACTGAAAAATAAAATGATAATAATATTGTAATAAATTATAGTAACACCGCATTTTATTGTCAGTAGTGATAACGGCGCTGTAACGGGGAAAATTCGTAAATCGTTTGATTACTTGTTACTGAAAAAAATAATGCCATTAGTAATTTAATTTAAGTGTAATGATCTACTTTTAATCATTTCATTTAAAGTTCTCGAGACATTTCATGTTATACACTAAATTCCATTTTTATGACTGGATTCCATGATTCCATTATCGTTTTCAGGATGGCGGAAATAGTGCCCTACAATTAGCTTTATGTTTTTCTGGGTTTATGTATGGAACAACATGGGAGGGATGTGGAAGCTCATCAGAAGAAACAAGGTGAGATATGATCCCATAATATGAAAGACATATGAATAAGCTTCCACTGAGTCCTAGCAGCATACTGAAAACATACTGACACAGCGCTGGAAGTGTTGTAGAATTTTCCTTGTTCTTTATTTATTTATTTATTTTCATTCACAGAAGCACTGTAGGTGCGTGATGCGATGATGTGTGAATCCTCATGGTCTGTTGTTTATGCTGCACATATTAAAGGAGAGCTCCACTTCTGGAACAACAATTCACAAATAATTTACTCACCCCATTGTCATCCAAGATGTTCATGTCTTTCTGTCTTCAGTCATGAAGAAATTATGGTTTTTGAGGAAAGCATTTCAGGATTTTCCCCATATAATGGATTTCATTGGTGCGCCGATTTTGAACTTCCAAAATGCAGTTTAAATGCAGCTTCAAAGGGCTCTAAACCCAGCCGCGGAAGAAGGGACTTATCTAGCAAAACGATGTGTCATTTCTTTTTTTTTTTTTTTTGGAAAATAAAAATTTGTATACTTTTTAAGCACAAAAGCTTGTGTAGCACAGGCTCTGGGATGCACGTTCACGACGCTACGTACTATTGAATCACGTCGAAAGGTCACGCAGAAAGTAGGCGGAACTACGGACCCAGTGTTTACAAAGCAAACGTGCAAAGACTAAGAAAGTGCAAGTAAGTCAAATGCTGTTTATAAACAAAAAGGTACAACGATGTCTGACGATTCTGAAGTTGTATGAGAAAATAAGATGGAGTTTTTCGCCATACTCTACTTTTTTAAGCCGGAGTACACAGACGATGAACTTAGACGTGATTCGTAGTAGTGATGGGAAGTTCGGATCATTTTACTGACTCTGACCTTTGAGTCTCGTTCAGCAAAATGAACAAATCTTTTTTCGAGTCATTTCGTTCATTTCATTCATTTTGGCAAAATATAATTAAATTGTTACGTGTTACTTCCCTAACACATCTACTGCTTACACAAATGTCGATCACACTACAAACAAGACAAAATTATAATGCTATAAGAAACAGAAAAGATTAATTCATTGTTTACCTTTAGTCTTTAGTCTATGATTTGCTCACCTCACCTCTTATCTGACAAGTTTTCGGGTTTGAGTCGTTCGATCATCACATGACAGCCCCATAAGCTTAACCAATGCAGTGTGAGCCGGAAAAAGAATTGATTAGTTCATCTCTCGAGTCTTCGGGTTAGAGTCGTTCATTCATCATGTGACAGCCCCATAAGATGAACAAACGACTTCGAAAAACCCGAAGACTCGAAACAGGTGAACTAATCCCAGTACAGAACCTAATAGGATGTTGCGCATGCGAGCCTGAATGATTCACTATCCGAGATGACTCGTTCTTCCCAAGTCACATTAAAGATTCCTTCAAAATGAACAAATCGTTTAAGAACGACCCATCACTAATTCATAGCATCGTGGACGCGCCTGTGCTACACAAGCTTTTGTGTTTAAAAGTATACAAATTTTTATTTTTCCAAAAAAATGACCGATTGTTTCGCTAGATAAGATCCTTCTTCCTCGGCTGGGATCGTTTAGAGCCCTTTGAAGCTGCATTTAAACTGCATTTTGGAAGTTCAAAATCGGGGCACCAATTAAGACCATTATATGGAGAAAAATCCTGAAAGGCTTTCCTCAAAGACCACAATTTCTTTACGACTGAAGAAAGAAAGACATGAACATCTTGGATGACAAGGGGGTGAGTAAATTATTTGTAAATTGTTGTTCTGGAAGTGGACTTCTCCTTTAAGCTAAAGCCCTGAAAGAAAAAACAACTTTGGTTGTCGGTCAGGAAAACAATATAATGGACAAAGTGCTATTGTTATACAATTCTCCACAAGTCTCTATGCTGTACGAGATCTGAAATCAGAAATACTATAACTAGAGCTAACAGTAAATCAGTTGCCTGATATTTCACATATTATCACTTAGCTAATTATTTGTTCTTCATCATCATCATCATCATCTTCTTCTTCTTCTTCTTCTTCTTCTTCTTCTTCTTCTTCTTCTTCTTCTTCTTGGAATACACTAAACACTAATATGGAACAGAAATTATTACACTGAGTCATTAACTGAGAGTAAACAGAATATTGGATTATTTCATTCTAATTATTCTACAACCACATGGTTTGAATGAAGACTTTGTGAAGGTAGCTGCTTTGATTTGTTATAATTATTATTATTATTATTATTATTATTATTATTATTATTATTATTATTCCTCCTCTGCATAGCGTCAGTTGAGAACCTATTCTATAACTGATTGAATACACGTTATTAATCAAGGAATCATTTAAAAAGATGAATTTCAAGTGTTGCTGTTGTTTTGTTTTATTTTTTTTATTTGTATTTGTATTTTTATTTTTAAGGAATTTGATGGAAATCATTACATGTGGATTGTGCACAGGATTCTCCGTATTTTCACTTGTGAAATGTTTTTAAATTAACTTTGATTTTTTTTTTTTTTTTGCGAAAAAATACCATTTTGTAGGAATCATCCTTAAACCTTTTATAGTGTAAATATTTATCCTTATTTCAATTACGTTTTATAATAAAATTAAATATAAGAATTTAAGATCCTTTAAACATATTAAAAAAAAAATCCCTCTGTTAACCTAATAAAAATAACAATAATAATAAATAATAATAATTAATAATAATAATAATAATAATAAAGTTTAAGTGTTTTTAAATCTACAATGTTTACTGAAATTGTTGAATGTGGCACATCCCTACCTAGAATATTTTCCAAAAGCTGAATGCCGTTGATATGCAGGTAAACAAAAGTGGTTCACCATGTGACATGCGAAAACTCCTGAAAATGAATTTTAATTATGAATAATAAATAAACCAGTTATGATTATAAATTATAAACAAGTTTTGCATTACAACTCTGAAAAAAAGGTTTAAAAGGTTTGTTTTAACAATATTAACAATAAGTATGCAGGCTCCCAGTAGAGTAGCTTTCATTTTGACATCCAGGTTGCTTGGAAACCTCAACACAAAATCTGCATTTGATCCACAGCATGAGAAAGGTTTGATGATTTTGCCAAATGATCTGTCTGTTGTTTCCTCATTTAAAGACAGCAGCTGTGGGCACAGTATAAGACAGGTATAACAACACTCATTAACACATAAAACATTCAAGCAAAGTTACTAGTCCTTATCTACAGTATGTTCCTTTTTTTTTCAACATCAGCTTCGTTCTACTACTGTTTCAATAAGCAACAAGGCCGGATTAGCTCTGACATTTAAAACCACAGAAACACACATTTCTGGGTCAGGTTTTTTGCTTTCATTGTGGGAATCAAATTTCATCAGAAATATAGCACAACCTGAAATTACCTACGGCTAATTTGGGTCAGGCAATGAGGTAAATTACTTTTAAATAGACATACTAAATAGCTGTTTAATTATAATCTAAAAAATTAAAAAATTAAAAAGTTTAAGATTAGAGGATAGGAAATATTGTTGGTCAGCTAAAAAACATTGGGCTAATAGTCACTGGAAGATTGAAACTTGTGTCTGAGTGTATGTGCTTCACCTCAAATGTTTGATCCGTGCAGCAGACACAACCTCCAAATAGTCTCTTAATCTTAAATGCTGGTTCACCTCGTTCATTCTCAACAGTAAATTTAAACTTGCAACAATGCCAGTTTTGTCGAACATATCCAATGACGTTGCCTGGTGGAGACTGAACCTCCAGCTAAAATATAAATACAACACATATATATGTATATACATATATATATATATATATATATATATATATATATATATATATATATAGCACTAACGTACTTAACGTTTAAACAAGATGAGAAAAACGTTCATACCTGATGACTGGCACAGCAGCAAGCAGACGGGTGTACCAATCTGATAACCTTTTGATTTGAGAGGTCAGTAACATCCATTATTAAAAAGAACGACCACTACCATAGCAATACCTGTCACAACACTCGCTGTCCTCAAGAATACTGAAAACCTTGTTCCCAATGCCATCCATCACATAATATCCTCTGACAGGCATTATCCCACAGCAAGCTTTAAAAAAAATAAAAGTTTAAGATATTAAAAGGGTGTTGTTCATTTGATGTCGCTGTATTTTATTCATGTTATGCTAATAAACAAATCTTCTATGAGACTTTCTTTTGTAGTTTCTTTTTTGTAGACAAACAATTGATCCATCTAAAATGAACATTAAAATGACAGGGTCATTGCAGTGAAAATTGCAGTAAAATAAATGCATTTGTCTAAGTAACACAATACTAAACATTATTATTATTTTTATAAAGCATCTCCAGTCTTATCTGACTCTGGTCAAGGTCTCCAGGTGAGAAGGACAGTGGTACGGGTCTGGGGAAGGAATCATTGCGGTGACCTCTAGTAAAGCATAAACAGATGTACCATGTGTATGTATCAACAACTTTGTTAAATTACTACACACTAAAATCTGCAGATCACAACTTTAGTTTTAAGTTATATAATATGATGTATATTTTAATGCCAGAAATTTTCATAAGCAATCCCTTGTGAAGAAGTGTGCTCAGTTGTATTGAGTGTAATTCAATTCTTAAAAGTGTATATTTAAAAAAAAAAAAAAAAAAGTACTCATGTCTACGTTTCTTAACACTTTCGTACACTTTAAATTAAATGATTTATATCAATGTTTTAAAATTCTTGTCATCACTTATGCTGATGCGCTGACTAACATACAACACTTAACTGTTCTATATTTGTTATTACATTTAAAGTTAATATATTTAAAATTGCAACATCAAAAATGTGTATTTATTAAACACATGACATGCAAATTGCAATAAAATTACATTATGGTATATTTTAAGTTATTATAAAGCTTATCAGTACATTCAACAGTACACTTTAACCATAACCTATAAGACAATAGAAATAATTATGAAAATACATATAAAGATGTACTTGAATTCTTAAAAACATACTCTTAACTGCATTTATTATAAATTTCTCTAGCCGTAAAGGCTATCTCTCCCGGCTTTTCTGCAACCATGCTGTGCGCCATCCCGAATGTTTACAAACAGATAATTGGTCTGTTGGTTTGCCTTTATTTTCACTGATCCTCATCAAATGTAGAAAAATATTAAATACAATAATAACTGAACTTAAAAGTGTAACCTCAACAATCGCTTTATTGTTAAATAAAAGTTGTGTGTGTGCACGTGCAAAGTTTTATTTATATAAAGTATACATATGTCCCTTATTTTAACGCTTCATGAAAACAGGCATAGGTCAGAAAACGGGGTAAGTTCAGTTATACTGTCTGCATACTGTATGGCTTTGTAATGTTTTGTCAGAATAAGGTGATTTCGCACTAAAATTGATCTTTTAAGGGCTTTTTTTTTTTTTTCCAAGTAAATGACTGTGACGTGCCGAATCCAACGATAGATCCGTCATTTTTATGTTGTGCGCTACGCTATGCCCCTTACTTTAATAACTGTAGTGGTGTATAAGCAGTGGTGTAGTGCAGGGTATATGCAGGTATACGGCTTATACCCATTTCTTTATCAGTTGGCTTTGTGTGTACCCACTTCTAAATCCCCTCTGATGCGCAACGAGTAGTGTCCTGCATTAGCCAAAAGCGTGACAGTCCACCACATGAATAGCTAATTTAATCGTATGTGAATACATGCAAATATTCTTTAAAAAACACCTGGTAAAGACAGTGATGCGGTCAGAACCGTGGCGCGGGCCCACTCCGCCCACTCATCCACCCAGATGCTGCCTGTTCTTACGCGAGGGCATGTCAGGGGAGGCTCTGATACAGAGAAAACCCGACCGATTTAATCAGAGACTGCGGAGTAGGGATGGGCGATACCTTTTATTTTATTTTCGATCCGATACCGATATTTTCAAGCCCAGTATTGTCGATATCAATACCGATACCGATACCTCTAAACTAAACTAAAAGTAATTATACTCACTTAACATTATATTTGAAAGTCTATAAATGAAATGTACTAAAATTGTATTTTAGCTCTTTACTGGGGCAGTAACCTCAAAGGTGAGAGAGAGAGAGAGAGAGAGAGAGAGAGTTAACCATGGTAAATTTGTTGTTACTGCAGTTTTACTACAAAAATGTGGAAAATGTGGTTACTGTAGTAAAACCATGGCTATTTTTTTGTAAAAGGCTGCCAGACTGTTCTACCTCTAAAGGTGAAACTTTAGCACAAATAGTTAACTAATTAAATAAATATTTAATGTACACTATACTGTTCAAAAGTTTGAGGTCAGTACGATTTTGTAATGTGTCTTTAACCATGCTAACCAAGGCTGCATTTATTTTAACAAAAATACAGAAAAAACAGCAATATCGGGAAATATAACAATTAAAATAACTTTTCTATTTTAATATTTTGAAAAAATGTAATTTAAAAAGCATCTGTGATCAAAGCTGAATTTTCAGCATCATTACTCCAGTCTTTAGTGTCACATGATCCTTCAGAAATCATTCTAATATCATTTGCCACTCAAGAAACATAATTTCTGATTATTATCGATGTTGAAAATAGTTGTGCTGCTTCTATTGGCTTATTTGAACAAGCACTGTAAGCGAAGCATCAGCAGCGAATGCTCTGTGATTGATTGGTTCTGTCTTTCAGCATTTGCGTGTGTTCCGATGAGCAGGAGAAATAGTTCTATCCTACACAATAATTCGATAATAGTATATTGTTCCTCTTAGAGGCATTTTATGCACCTAATTTCTTGCTAAATAAATTAAATTAATGGTTAAAAATGCACTTTAGAATCAATATTTTTATGTGAGGATCGATCCTTTCGATACAACGTCAGATACTTTAGGATCGATCCGCCCATCCCTACTGCGGAGAATCACATCCAGACGTCAGTAAATTATTCTTTTCAGCGTGTATTTGGGGCATACCCACTTCTCCAGGCACCACGACACCACTGTTTATGAGGTCCTTTTACTCTTCCGCTGTTTCAGTGAATGCTTGTGTTGCTTTGCAAACTAGGAGTCCAGTATAAAAATTAAATGGGTATGCCGTCTGATTTTATTTTTTAACAGTGTCGATTCTGCCCTCCAGATTGGAGACTGATTGACATAAACGCAGTTCCTTTGGCCTGAGGGGAAGGCAGTAGGGGCGAACCTAGGTTGCCCGATAGGGCAGTGCTCAAACCAAATCCTCGACAGGAGGGGAGCATACTGCACCAAGCAGACAGTAGCCGCCCCTATCTGTCTAATAATACTGCCATAGGGCCGATACATTCAACCAAAATAGAAGGTAGTGTACCGGAACAGGCTTCTACTCCCGAGGGACGGGAGGAACACCTGATTCCCCCAGGGGGGACGAGCTCTCAGCAAACCCTTTCCGTAGAAAGGGGAGCATCGTCACGCCCTGTAAAGGAGGCCCTGGAAGAGATCTGATCACAGAGATCTTCTCCTAGATCTGATCCCAGCGATCAGTTCCTTTGGCCTGAGGGGAAGGCAGTAAGGGCGAACCTAGGTTGCCCGACAGGGCAGTGCTCAAAGCAAACCCTCGATGGGAGGGGAGCATACTGCGCCAAGCAGACAGTAGCCGCCCCTATCTGTCTAATAATACTGCCATAGGGCCGATACATTCAACCAAAATAGAAGGTAGTGTACCGGAACAGGCTTCTACTCCCGAGGGACGGGAGGAACACCTGATTCCCCCAGGGGGGACGAGCTCTCAGCAAACCCTTTCCGCAGAAATGGGAACATCGTCGCGCCCTGCAAAGGAGGCCTAGGAAGAGATCACAGAGATCAGATATGACGGGGAGCCAGTCCTCAGGCTGTGCTGCGGGTATTCTCTTAAGGAGGCAAAAACCATTGTCACCCCACACAGACCTGCGCTTACCATCTCGATGGAAAGCATGGGCCCCGCTCTACCAAGGCCCGCAGAACCTTGGGAGCAAGGGCCAAGAATGTAGCCAAGACTTCTCAGAGAGTTTCCGCAGAAATGGCTCTGACACGCAGGATGGTGAATCATAGCGTGGTCAAGCCCACTCCTCGGAGGGGTGACTCGCTAGAACACCAAAAAGGTCTGTGTGATAAGGCAAAAACCCAGCAACAGGAGGCCCCTCAGGGCAGGACGCAGATAGAGGGTCTCAGCCAGGTGGCCTCAGGTCTATGTGTCTCTCCAGGATGTCCAGGAGCTCCCTGCAAAAAAAGATTTCCGAAGAGCTTACCTAGAGGTAGGACCGTAACCCTAGAAGTAGTGCTGTAGTGGGGACCTGAAAGCTTCCCATCTCATATGCCGATCCAGGCAAGCAGACCATAACCATGGTCGGAGACCAGAGGGGGTGCTGGAAGAGGACTTACCAAAGGAAACACACGAGACAGGACCCAGAAATACAGCATGGTAGACACATAATAATGGGTCGTACTCACCCACTGTGGTTCCCGCGCATGACTCCAAATAGCTCAGTAGATCTTCTTGAGAAGCCGCCCAGACCATCTACTTATAACCCTAGCAGGGGAGATAATATCAACTAGGCAGGGGCGCAGGGAGACCACTGCTAAAAACTCCTATGAAGGGGAGTAAACCACAAATTGACCGGACCATAAAGATGGGCTGTCTACCTGAACACCATAGCAGGAAGACAGCACTTATCTGGCTAACTCAAAGAGACCGCTATTAGAAACCATGGAAAGGGGAGCGATCACCGAGCTAACACCTGGCTATCCTTAATAGACAGATCTAGAAGGAGTTTTCTAGAGACATGAAAAAGGATCGAACTCACCCATCCGTGGTTCCCGCGCATAATTCTGGAGGAAAGGTCCATGTCAAGTCCAGACCATCAGTAAAGGTCGCTTTTATGAGCATAAAAGCTAACCTAAAACATCATAGGTCCGGGAAGGGGTGCGCAGGAAAATACCGCCAAACCTCAGTCAGGTGGAGAGACAGTTATGAAGGGGGAATTAAGAGGGGGGAGACAGAAATCTCCAGAGGAAGGTGAGTAGAAGTTATTTTCTACTCTGACCCAGGCGAGAACGCTGTCTCGTCTGAATCACTTCCCTCAGATCCTGTCTACCTCCTCTGGACCCACGCTTCCTCCTAGAACCACCCGCAGGTGGGGGAGGGGCGCGAGTAGCCACACTAGTCTTCTGAGCCTGTCTCCGTTCCTCAGAATGAGACGGGCCAGGACCCCCATGTTGTTCGGGCTCAGATCTGGACCTTCGAGGAATGAAGGTTTTGAAGGCCGCTGAGCGCCTCCCTGAATTTCTCGACCACCGTCTCAACGGAGGCAGCCCCTCTCTTTCTTCCCGAGGTCAGCCAAGTTCACCCACAGATGTCTCTCCGTAACCACCATGGCTCCCATGGACCTACCCATGGCAGTGGCAGCCTGCTTGATGGCACGGAGAGCAAGATCTGTGGTGCGGCGCAGCTCAGCAACCTCATCAGGGGAAAGACCCTGACCCTTATCCAGATCTTTTAGCAAATCAGCCTGGTAAGCTTGAAGCACAGCCATCGTATGCAACGCACCCACAGCCTGACCTGCTGCTGCGTACACCCTGCCATTCAATCGAGATGTTACCTGAAGGAGAATGGATGGCAGGGAGGGAGTCTTGAGAGAGGATGCTTTACCCATAGAGAGATAGCTGGCTAGCATCTCTTCTACAGGCGGCATCCTCTGATAGCCGTGCTCACGCAGCCTTTTCCACACCTTCTCGATCTCTGAATGGAGATCGGGAAGGAATAGAAGACTCACCTGAGCCGGGAGGTTATGATCAGAGAGATAGCGCTCATCAAGGCGACCCCGCAGCGCCACCTTTCTGGTTCACTTCCACAGCAAGTCAAGCCTCGCCGTGGCGCGATCCATAACCTCCAGCAGCTCTTCGTACGCAGGGCAAGAGATTAGAGAGGGCTCAGCCTCGGCCTCTTCACCCTCTGACATCTCCTGCTCTTCTTGGGAAGGACCCAACAGAGCACTGGCTGCCGGATCAGATGATGTAAGGGAAATAACATCATCGTCAGCCAACAGCTCGTCCTCGCCCTCAACTGACGAGCACGAAAGGGAAAGTCCCTTTTTTAGCTCGTCAGCGAGGTCCACCTGTGATCCCCACGAGCTCATTTTCCTCCGTGCCTCGGCAGCGGAAGGTCCTGAGCCGCGGGGAACAGGCGGCTGTCCCTCTCCCCTCGAGAAGAGAGACAGGCGAGAACGGAGCTTTTTCATTAAAAAAAGCTCACAGTGCACGCAAACTGCCCCCTCAAGGACATCGCGTGCATGCTCCTCGCCCAAACAATAGATTGTGCGTGTCATCGGGTGTCAAATAACGAGGACACGGATCCGCGCACTTCTTAAACGCCTTACTAGTGCTTGCCATCGTTTAACGAAAAGAAATCTCTTACCAGTTTTTCTTGCACACTCCAGACAAAGAGTCAGTGAAGACGAAGAAGAGACCATCCTGTTCTACCGGCATCCTTTTATACTGTGGTCGCACCGGTAGTGACGCGCCGGCAGCGACGAGTCGCGCCGGAAGTGACGTCATAGGCTGTCGCCGGCCAACTCTGTTGATGTTTTTGTATGTAGACTTCAGACACGGGTCACGCAGACGGCGTTCCCCATAGCGACCCCTAGAGGACGCAGTTAGCTTTTTTTAAAACGTTTTCGAGATCTCGCGGTATTAAAACGTCACGTTATTTGAGAAGCTTTCTCGCAATATCAGCATAATAGAACTGATCTGTGTTTAAATGATTGTGCAGCATCTAAACGAATTAACCTGCTTTCTATATAAAATAAGTCCTTGTAAAAACAGTTTTGTGAATTCTAATTTTCTTAATCTGAAATTTCATTCTAGATATGTGAGATTCTTGCTGGTGCAGATGGACAGCTTTGTAACAGAAAAGTGTAAGGAAAGGCAGCTTGATACCCTGGTTAAAACCTTTGCAAGTAAGTTATATCATTCAATAACATTTGATAAACATGATTTGTTTTAGAATTTGATCTATTCATTAAAATAACCGTAGTTACTGGTATGGCAATAAAATCAAACAATCAATCAATCTAACATTTAAAAGCTTTAACTGATTTAACCACATTTGTTTTGTTTTTGTTTTTATTTTCAAATTGTATCAGATTTCACAAGACTTCAGGAAGCTACATCCAGAGGCAGACGTTTTGAAGACTGGGCTACAATTGCAGACCAAATTGTTGTCTATGCCCAGCAAGATGGAAAAGTGCATTTAGAGCTGGGTGACATGACATCAGGTAAGCTATTTCTTATAATATGTCATGCTATAGAAACAAAATTCAACTGTATTTGACACATCAACTGGTAAATACAATGGTACAGTAACACTTAACTGGTTGCTTATTAGTTTGTGTATTGGCTGTTAATTAGTACTTATAAAGCACATGCTGATGCCTTATTCTGCATGAGCATATTCTACATCCCTGAATCCCACCCCATACCTAAACTTGACCTGCAGTAGTTGAATGGGGGTGGGGATTCATTTGCATTAATACCATTATAATTTTTATTTATTTTTTTATTATAATTTCATTATTTAAAGGAATGAAAAAAATTTCTTATAGAAAGTGTTTCAATGTGTTGTTTTGATTATGAGATAAGTTTCACAGTTTGCACTGTATTATTCTTATGGTTTAGATGCTTAGATGCTAAAGGGGAAAGTGCTTTCAAAGTCTTGCCCATTCTGGAGGAAGGGTCCACAGAACCACAACCACAGAATTCTGGAAGCCATTCACTGACATACAAACCTGTAAGTTTTGTTTTACATTTTATATATATATATGTATATATATAGAGAGAGAGAGAGAGAGAGAGAGAGAGAGAGAGAGAGCAAAAAATAGAAATCACTGACTTAAAACCATTTTTTAGCTGGTGAAAACACTAGTGTTCCAATAATTTTGCCCACCACTGTATGAAGAGTTCAGATGTAAAAGACTAAAAATGTCCAGTTTGAAATTTTCTTCTAAAATTGGCATTTTTTCAGGCCTCTGTGTTTATGTTCACACAGCGCACCCAGTGTATTCGACTTCATTAACAAATGACTCTTATGAACCGTTTTTTTTTGAGTCAAAAACACAAAGCGCGGCCCAGTTCACTAACGAATTGTTTTAAATTTGTTCGTAAATCAGATAATTACTGCTTCTCGGCTAATTCAGAAGTCCTCTGAGAAATCTAATCCCGTCCGGATAAGTCTAAGATTTATCGCGTAATTGTTTGGTGATCCGATTCTCTGACCGCTCGCACCACGTTCATCATGGATATAGAAACAATAATAGCATGAAATCAGTAAGAAGATGCCGATCACGGAAACGTCTCGGTTACGTATGGTAACGCTCGTTCCCTGATGGAGGGAACAGAGACGTTGTGTCGAGTAGTGTACGACACTAGGGGTCGCTCTTGGGAGCCCAAACACCTCTGACAGTTTTGAAACAGGCCAATGAAAATTGGGTGTGCAGAATTTGCATAGCTGGCCACGCCCCGGACATCCGGGTATAAATAGGGCAGCATGCGCACCTGCTCACTCATTCTGATCTGAGGAGCCGAGCGTCTCAACTCACTCAGAGGCGGACCAGAGTTGTGGCACGGACGACACAGCGTCTCCGTTCCCTCCATCAGGGAACGAAGGTTACAATACGTAACCGAGACGTTCCCTATCTGTCGTACACTCCGAGTTGTGTCGAGTAGTGTATGACACTAGGGGTCCCTATATAAAACCGCCACAAGTCTGGCCGCGTCACGAGTGGTCAGCGCAGATAGTAACAAGTCAACGTGTTAGCATAAGTGCAGCTCACCTCTCGCAACCATCCAACGTCCAAGGACTGACCTGTTACAGCAGTGTCCTGCAGCCGGGCCTTTCCTCAGTGGAGCGGCTGAGTATCTTGAGAACGTTGGGAAAGTGCCTGTTTCCCGTAGGAAAAAGGGCACTACGGAGATCACAACCTGCCCAGAGGGGGGGTACAAGTGAAAATATTAGATATGGGACCTGAGGTGGGTCTCACGCTAGGGGAGACAACCAAACTCAGATCCTAGAGACAAACCTGTCTTCAGGGGAAACACCGCACCACAGAGAGTTATAGGTGGAAATACACATATGGGGCCACATAAGGAGCCACTACATACGGGGCACAAATCCAACCAAGAGTTAGAAAAGTAACCATACCTTGCATTGAGATTTCGCAGCGAGTTCCTCCGCCAAACTCTGCTACGTCAGGAGTGCCGTTGATGGAAATGGTGTCCAGGGTTCACGTCAGGAAACCTACTGAACCTCGGAAGCGTAATCGCCATTAGGGGAATCGCTTTTTGGCAAGCTCTACACCGGCCAGTGTGCTGAGTCAAAAGCTTGCATTCAAGACTCTAGCTGACACTGGTTCCATGCGCAAATTGGCAAGTGTATTAGGTGTAGCCCAACCTGCAGCTCTGTAGATGTCTGTTAACGAGGCCCATTTGCCAGAGCTGCCAAGGCAGCGGTGCCTGTGGTCGAGTGGGTTCTCACTCCCAGTGGGCAGGGCAAGCCTCTGGCCTGGTAGACCGCACGGATCGCATACACAAGCTAGTGGGAGATCCTTGTTTGAAGACAGCCTTCCCCTTCCGCTGTCCTCCATAACAGACAAGAGCTGACCGGAACGTCTGAAGTGAGAACGTTCTAGGTAAATGCGTGGGACACGGACCGGCATAATAGGATCAGGTTGGGGTCATCCTCCTGGTGAGGAATTGCTTGCAGGGTTACCACCTGATCTCTGAAGGGAGTGGTGGTTACCATGGGCACGTATTCAGGCCGGGTTCCCAGAACAATGTGAGAGTTCACCAGCCCGAATTCTGGCACGAATGTTGCTGGAGAGGGCTTGAAGGTTTCCCGCTCTTAACAAAAGTGAGCGCAGTCGGGGAGGCCGTCATGGAGAGGGCACAGAATTAACCGACTGAGGGGGCTCAACGGATCTTACTGTAGGCCCGAAGGACCACAGACAGATCAAGAGGGGATGTGGTGTTACCGGGGAGGGTTCATCTTCCAGTACCTCTTAACAAATCGTGCCCCACCGATCTGCCTTCTATCAGGTCATGGTGGCTGAACACGGACCTTGATGTAGAAGCAGAAAGGTGCCTATCCAGGCCTCCTTGGAGGAGGGATAGCACAGATTTGATGCTGCAACTCCATAGGTTCTTCCCGACATTGCACCGTGTCTGTGCAATAAGGCTCATTGGGGAATAAGCCATACAGTCAGCTGAGTGTCAATGGATGTGAACCGAGGGAGTCCTTGGTCAGGCCATATTACCACTGACAACGAGTGGATTCTGGTGAGGCGACAGGTCTACCTGTGCCTGGCTGAATCGACTCCAAAAACAGCTGAACCGTCTGAAGGTGGAGCCTCCATTCACCTTGTCGCCCGGAGGTGAGTGGCGTACAGAAGCCTGAGTCTGTGCTGGCTCTAGGGCAAGAGATGGCGGGTGAGTTGTGATATGCGAAAGTAGCATACACCATCCTGGTGGTCCGTGTATGCGACAGTCGCTGTGTTGTCAGTGCCGACCAACACATGCTTGCCCCAACAGAGGCCGAAACCCCTTCAGGGCCAAAAGCATTGTCAACAACTCCAGGCAATTGAATGCCCAAGCAGCCGAGGGCCCAACCGAACCCCGAGGCTGCATACCCGTTACACATGGCACCCCAGCTTGATTTGGAAGCAACTGTTGAAGCACAGTGCGTCTAGACACTTCTCCTAGGGGCAAGCTTGCCCATAGAACTAATGTGTCCCCAAGGGCTGAAGGTTTGCAACACAAAGTGTGACGTACACACGATGTGAGCCTGGCGCCACGCCCATCTCGGGACTCGGTATGGAGTCAGTGCTACAGCAGTTCCAAATGCATCCGGTCCAGCAGCGTGACCGCGGCTGAATGAAGGAGTGCACTCATGCACTACAGCACTGACTATGCACAGTCCTAGGCAAGATGCGAAGAACAGTGACCGAGTCCACACAGAGAAAAAAGCAACCCCGTACTGAGAAGAGTTTACTCTTTCCCCAAATGACCTGAAGTCCCAATTAAGCCAGGTGGTTGTGAACCACATCCCTGAGAGTGCAAACCGAACCTTGTGAGTGTGCTAGGACAGCCAGTCACAGAGATAACTGAGAATGCATATGCCCGCTACCCGAGGGGGCGAGGGTAGCCTCCGTGACCTTCGTGAAGGTGCGGGGCGGTAGGGATAGGCCGCAGGGGGAACCTTGTACTGATGAGCCTGATCTCGAAGACAGAGTCTTGGAGGATCAAGACATGACAGTACGTGTCCTTCAGGTCCAACGCCATCAACCAATCCTAAGCCCTGACACACAAGGGATGTGTGTTCGAGAGCTAACGTTTGAACGGGAGCTTGAGAAAGGGACTGATTCAAAAACCTCGACCACCCATCTTGGTACAATGAAGTAGGGGTCGGCAAACCCCTTCCTTCATTTTGGCTGAGGAGATAGGCTTTATCGCACCTTTCCCAGGGGGGCTGTGATTTCTGCTTAAAGGACTACAGCATTCTCGCCCTGAGTTGATTTGTAAGAGAATGCCGTAGACCTTAGCGGATGCCTTGCAACCTGAGTCGCATAGCCAAGCTAGGTAGTTCTGAGAATCTTAAGGTCTCAGGGAACTATACCCGACGTACCTGGAATGGGGATGTCGTGGCTGAATAAAGCAAAGAATGGCGTGCTTGGAGATGAAGCCCCAAGAATGCGGTGTGTCTTTGCCAATATGCAGAGAACCAGGTAAGTGCCCACACACCCTGGTCTGCAGATTCAGCATCTAGCCGTCACATGGAGGGCTATTGCTGCAAGATAACCGAGAGGGGGGGTCTATATACTGACCAGGCAGTGACTGTCTGCGGGCATGAATTCCTAATAAGAGTTATTTGTTAGTGTTATTGATCTCACGAGTGTTCACTGGGCAGGAGAGTCATCGTTGTATTTGAATTGTGTGTAATCATTTAAGAATACCTGCAATAACTATTAAACGTTTGAAAGACAAATTTATGCTGGCTTGTCTTAAGACTTGTTTAAAAACATAAATAGTTTGGTCAGTTAGATGTTCTAGATGTTTGGTGAAGTGTTGCTAGTTGGTTGCTAGGATATTCTGGGTGGCTGCTAGGCTCTTGCTATGCAGTTGCTGGGGTGTTGCTAGATTATATGATTGATGTGTTCTGGGTAATTACAGACATTCCTACCTCTGTTAATAACAGAAAATCAAACATTGTTTCCAAAACTGATCCAGTTTCAGTGCTTTGAAATTATAATATTTCTTTCTAATGTTAGGAAAGTAACTTTAAATCATCGACATTAACATCTTAAACTTGCACTAAAACGTGATACCATCTAAGTAGTAATTTAATAGAATCGCATGTCTTCTTTAGTGATACAAGCTCAGAAACATTTACTGTATAACCTGTTTAAGTTTTTATATATTGTTTATTGACTTGGTGCCATGATGGACATTGAAATGTTGTTATTTATTTTTCATTTTAAACAGTATAGATGATTACTTAATGGTAATGCAATATTTGTGAACACAATTGTGTATGTCAGACTATAAATCCCCAAAAACTACGCATGGGGGCTTTCTTTGGTGTTGCCACCCCTCATAGACCCCATGCCACCCCTTTGTCACCCTAAAAATTATTTTCTAGATCCGCCCCTGCAACAAAGATATACTGAAGTATATTTGATTGTGCTAAAAGTGGAACTATTGTGAGTATACTTAATGTATACTATAAATACATTTAAAGACCAAAATTATTCAGAGATCACACAATCGTCATCAATAATAACATGAAAACACATTTTAGGCTTCATATTGAAAAATGTGTATTGTGCACAAGTAGTTCTGCAAATAAAGCTTAATTATATATATATTTTTTTTTTATTTGTAAGTATAGAGTGATATGTCAACAAATAGACAATAAATAAAGAAAATAAAATGTTAATAGATTTGAACTAATAATAAATAAATGTATTGTTAATACAGTATATTACTATTTTACTCGGGTTTGTAATATAAAAAAACAAAAAAAAAACATGATAGCAGTGTCAGGGAATAGGCAGGTGGCTGGCAGATGCCGCGGCAGCAACGGCGGAGACAAAGCCGACAAGGTAGCTCGCTAATCCAAGTGAGAGGCAGGGTAGTCCGCTAAGGAGTCCGCAGAAACCCCGAGAAGGAGGGGGCAGCCCAGGTAAAAAAAAGTGCACTAAAATACATTTTATTTAAGTACACTTAGTGCACTTCCCTAATGTACTTAAAGTGCTCTATCTTCGTGCACTAATTTTGTATTTAATATACTAAAAGTTGTTCTTTAGTACTTCTTAAGATAAACTTAGATGTACATATGTGTACTCAACTGTGCTATTTTGAGACACCATGAAGATGAACTAAAACGTCTTTTTAACATACTATTTTAGCAATATTTTAAAAATGTATTTTGCACTTTTAATACAATTAAAACATATTTCATAAACCTTTAAATTATACATTAAAATACACTTATTAATTATATAAAATATACAAATAATATATAATAATTATATACAAAATGTATTTATAATGTATTGTCCACATATTTTTATAGATTAAGTAATTAATTTCAAATGTATTGTCACGCTAATATTACCTTTATAAGACAAACGTAATTATGTTAATGGTGTCTTTAAATAGTAGTCAAGTACACTATTACTGTAATTAGCACTTTCTTCCTCATTAAATACACTTCAAGTACTTTATGGTAAAAGTATACTTACTGTTAAAATTGGTACAACAGATTCTAAAATTACACCTCACTTCATAAAGCTGTTGCTTTCGATCATTAATAAATGAACTACTTGAAAGTTAGACATAATACATTTGATTAAAATAACAGTAAATGTAATTCATGTAAATGTAAACACCAATAAATTGAAAGGATATTACTGTATTACCACAGATACAGCAATGCAGCACAGGTATGGTATGTAATGTACAAACGAACAAAACAGCATTGCTTTCTTCAGAACCACTTTAATTTTTTGTGACATACAACAATCCCTTCACACACCACACATGGTGAAAAAATACTATTAAATGTATAAAAAATGCATTTGAAATACAAGTATGTTTATGCTATATTTGTATCACAAACATCCTCAAGTACATTTTAATACATTATACAAAAAACATAATAGATGAAAAAATGCTATGGCAGAGCTATCCTATCCATTTGTAGAACATTTCAGTTATACCTGTATTACTGAAAAGTATAGAATTTTACATCAGTGAATAAATAAAAATTACAATGCAATTTTCTGGAAAAAAAAATAAAATAAAAAAAATCCTGAAAAACAAAGTGCAGAAGTGATTAGCTGTGTGTGTGCAAAGACTGAAGATGATAAAGTTCAAGAAACAGAATAGGGAGGGATGGAGGGGGTTTTGGAGGTGGACTAGGAGATGGCATAGGGCTGGTGAGAGGCAAAAATGCGGGGATGATGGCAGGATGACGATGATGCCCTGGCGCCCTAGTTGGTGTTTGGCACATGGCACATATGGAAATGGAGATAGGAATAAAATTTCGTCGGAAATATAGCACAACTTGAAATCATCTACAGCTAACGTGGATCAAGCAATGTGATAAATTCTATTCAAAGTATCACTATTTTGCGTACTTGATAGAAATGAAGAAATTACTTTCACTCTAACCAAGTATTATCATAAACAGTGGTCAAATACTGAAGCTATCTAATCTAAGAAACTTATTAAGAATAAATAAGAATTTATAATTATTCTATAAATGTTAATGTAACAGCTGCTTTTTTTAATGATCTATTTACAAATCCGACCAACAATAATCTGTAGTTTGTCAGTTTTAAATTAAAGAATTTTACAAAATAAATAAACATAAGAGATTTATGTGCCTCAGAAACAGGGAAATATTAATATAGACTTTTGCAATTTTTTTTAAGAAATGCAATACCAAAATCGATTTGATTATATAAATGATTCTTCTCTTTTCAGCTTTTATTAAAGGATAATTTGTTGAGAATTATGCAGATGTTTGTCTTCTCCTTTCCTTCTTTCTTAATAACTGTATCCAAAAAAACAAAAAAAAACAAAAAAAAAAACACAAGGATAAAATCTATAAAGTCATTTCATGCAAATAAAAATTCCTGGATGCCCCTCTTCACATGATACACCAGACCGGTTTCCTTCGTTTCGTGTCATGCACACAGTCCTGAAAATGTAGTCAAACAAACAAACAGATCAATAAATAAATACATACATAAAAGTCGTATATTACAACTCTTAAAAAGAAAAAAGAAAAATCTTTGAAAGTGTATTTTAACAATATTTACGATAAGTATGCACGCCCCAGTACAGTAACTTTCATTTTGACATCCAGGTTCCTTGGAAACCTCAGCACAAAATCTGCATTTGATCCACAGCATTAGTAAGGTTTGAAGATCATGCCAAATGATCTGTCTATCACTGTTTCATTCAAAGACAGCAGCTGTGGTCATAGTATAAGACAGGTAATAACACACAAAATTGCAAAAAGCAAAATTGGTTACCAGTATGTTCTATTTTTTTCTATTTTCACTAGTATATTTTTATATAAAAATAGGTCTACTAATTTTAGTAACCTAAGATGACCTAATGTTTTCAAAAACAGCACTGGAACTTAAACTTCATTCTGCTACTGTTTAATTGAGTATAAAGACCATGTTAGTGCTGACATTTAAAACCAAAGAAACACAGATATTTGTGGGTCAGGTTTTTGCCTTCATTATGGGGATCAAATTACCCCAGAAATATAGCACAACCTGAAATCACCTACTAATGTGGGTCAGGCAACGAGGTAGATGCTTTAAGCTTTAATTAAGCTTTTAAGCTTTAATTAAGTCTGGAACTCATGGACATCACCAGAAACTGGGTTTCCTCCTTTGTGATGCTTTGCCAGGCCTTTACTGCAGCTGACTTCAGTTGTTGTTTGTTTGTGGGTCTTTCTGCCTGTAGTTTTGTCTTCAGCAAGTGAAATGCATGCTCAATCAAGTTGAAATCAAAAGATTAACATGGCAATTGCAGAATATTCCACTTTTTTACTTTCAAAAACTCCTGGGTTGCTTTTGCTGTATGTTTTGGGTCATCGTTCATTTGTATTACGAAGCGCCACCCAATCAACTTTGCTCCATTTGACTGAATCTGGGCAGACAGTATATCCCTATACACTTCAGAATTCATCCCTGAATACCCTGAAATTAAAGCTCAGAGTGTGTACTTGTAACGGAGCAAGGGGGGAGTGAAGCGGGCGGATCCAAATGCAAAGCTTTATTGTATTTGAACAAAGACATGGTCAAAAACAGGCAGGTCGAACAGTGGCAAACAGGTATATATGCATAGGACACAAGAGTAATCCGTAGGGCAGGCGATGGTTGATAAACGGCAAACGTAATCCAGGGGGCTAGGCAAAAGGGTATTCCGATAAACGAGCGAGAGATCCACAGGGCAGGCAGCAAGACAGACGAAACGAGATAACCAGGCGAGAAAGCTAAACACAGGGAACTAGGGAATGGCTCCAAATACAATACTCGGCCAAATGCAAAGGGAAGTCCGGGGCTTATATAGAGCGTCCGATAGGATACAGGTGTATGCGAGTAATCAGCGCAAAGGATGAAGGGAAATGTAGTCCAGGGTGTGGTGCAACAGTCTGTGTAGTGTGAAATGTCAGTGAGATGCACAGGCGACCTCTGGTGGCAGGCAGACCGGACAGGATTCATGACAGCACTTCAAGCCCATATTAATTATATAACTGTAACTTGAATATGTTTTGGTAAACAGCTAGAAAAAAATGTGTCAGTGTCCAAATATATATATATATATATATATATATATATATATATATATGAAGAGCTCAGATGCAAAAGCCTCTAAATCCATCTGACATATTTCTTTAAAATGAGCATTTCTTTCTGGCGACTTTGTATAGGTTTCTATGTAAGTACTTCTGATTGGGCTAAGCCTGGAATTTAGAGAGTTTGAAGTAAAAGTATTTGATGGACGTATACTATGTGTCAGGAGCATATACTATGCACTTAGTATCATTATCTCATTTTTAACCAAGATGGCTTTTAGCTGGTTTTGCAACTGAACTCTTCATATATTTGGACACTGACACAGTAGTGGGCCTGGGCCGTGGAGCAAAGGGCGCCAAGGTGCAGTGGTGGGCCTGGGCAAACTGTGGCACAATGGAGGACCAGGACCATGGAGCAGTAGAGGACTGTGGAGCAGGTGGGCCTGGACCATGGAGTGGTGGGAAGACCTGGACTATGGAACAACCATGAAGGATTAGGATTAAGGAACCAGGGCGGAGCCAGACAACAGAGTAGAACTGACTGAGCAGTAAATCAGGGTGGAGCCAAAGACCACCAGTGTGGAGCAGGTGAACCTGAAGACCACCTTGGCAGAGCATGAGGGATCAAGGATCCCCACAAATTCATGTGAATTTAAATTGTATTTATTTTACAGAAGTATATTGTCACATTTCAGACTTCATAAGTGGTGTAGCGCAAATCCGTAAAAGAATGTTCCAAAGTGAAGTAAACTTAAACAAAATTCTGTGCTCAAGGAGTAGAGAGTTTATGCATTGAGCTCTCTACTAATGAGCTGGTTATCTAAATCAGGTGTTTTAAATAAGAGAGACAAGCTAAATATGCAGAGCAGTGGTATGTGACGACTGGATTTGAAAACGGCTGACCTACATCATTCAAGTCTTCTAATGTTTGGTCACACTGCACGATTATAGCCCCAATTTTCACTTGCTGACAGTTTTGTGGAAATTGACAACATATTCCCGAAATCAGAGAATTGCAACGCTTCCATGGGTTTGTGAAGTTCTGTTGCTTCATTCAGAATTACAGTCCAGTTACAGCTCTTCTGGCATCGCTTCTTTGAAACAGGCCCAGATCTCTGTCTTAGACACCAGCACCCACCCATGTCTTCCAACAGCTGAAGTAAGTCTTTAGATTTGCTCCACTCTTCTGTCATCCAGATTCCTTCCTGGCTGAAGTGGATGCTTCCATCACAGGTGTGGGGGCTATCCTTTCCCAGCAGCAAGGGGTTCCAGCCTGTCTCCATCCATATGCTTATGTCTACAAGAAGCTCACCCCAACAGATCAAAATTATGACATTGATATCCGAAAGCTGCTTGCCATTACATTGGCTCTCGAAGGGTGGCGGCACTGCTTGAAGGCCTGTCATCCATTTCTGGTACTCACTGATCATCGAAAACTTGAGTATTTGTTTGATCTCAAAAGACTAGACCCATGACAGGCCCAAAGGACCTCTTCTTCACCAGATTCAGTTTTACCATCACCTATTGTTCAGGGTCAAAGAACAGCACGGCTGATGCACTGTAGTCTCCTGAAGAAAGCTCTGACCAACCTGAGCCCATTCTTTCACCCAACTTAGTCAGTTCTATCCAATGGACCTTGTATGATGATGAGTTTTGCCAAGGCTGCCACCACTGAGTCAACTCTGTCTGGTTGACTTCCCAATCGGACCTATGTTCTATCATATCAATGTATTTTGCTCATAAACATTCCTCTGTTGGCACTGGTCACCCCAGGACCAATCAAACTCTCTCACATGTCCAGGAGCTGTTCTGGTGGCCCAGGATGGCCAACAACATCAGAAGGTTTGTTCTAGAATGTAAGGAATGCACAAGTCATCTTGTCACCTTCTGGCCAGAAAACTCCTTCCTCTGCCCATTCCCAGACATCCATCATCACATCTGAGAACAATATACAACCAACTTACCTGCCTCTGATGGTTTCACATGCATTCTTGTCACTGTGGACCCTCTGATCCCTTTCAAGAGCCTGCCCACAACCATAAAAAAAAAAAAAAAAACTGTTAAATCATGTCTTCAGAGCCTTTGGCATATGAGTGGATATCTCAGACAAAGGGCCTCATTTTCAGAGTATGAAAAGCATTCTTCCTAGGTGTGACCACCAGGCTCATCAGGTTACCATCCTTAAACCAGCAGATTACAGAAAGGAAGATGCAGGAAGTGGTACGCTTTCAGGGAACCTTCTGTCACTGCCACCAGACCTCCGGGCATCGGTTCCTGGCATGGGCCAAGAGTTCCCAGAACTCTCTCAGTCAGCCAGACACTAAATTAACACCTTTCCAATGCAAGCTCAGTTTCCAGCTTCCACAGATCGGTCCATTGGTCAGACGGGTTTTGCCGTCCCATATGGTCAAACAGACATAAGTCACTTTTTTGATGCATATGGAGGAATTTATTCGGCAAATGCGTTGCTATCTCCCATTATTTGCATTAACCCTTTTTCGCACAAGTAAAAAACCACCTCAAGCGAATGTAAAAACTTACGGGATTAAGGGATTTTTATTAGAAATGTGGCATTTCCATCACTCATTTCTGATGCGATACTTCAAAATGCACATAAAAACAGGGTGATGGAAACATAGCTCATAAGTGTGAAGTGTCTGGACAAGTTTATAGTTGATATGTGGCATAGGAGCTGTGGGTCATCGTCGTTGATTTATTTGTCTTTCCTTTCTTATAAGATGTCCGGTATCCATATTTACACCGGTGCCTAAAACCACATTCATCTGTTCAAAGGAGCAGAGCACTAAATATTGCTTAAAATGGGAAAACATTTATGATAATCAGTGGTGGACTGGCCATCTGGAGCAATCTTACAAAAATTAACCGTGGTTTTATTGTAGTAAAAGTGTGGTAACCATGTTTTTTGTTGTTGTTGTTTGTTTGTTTTTTTCTGTATTGATTAGCATTTGGTGACAGGCTTCAAGAATAACGGTGCTTTGAGACATCCACCGTTGGGAGATTGGGTGGCCGGAGGTAGCAGGGTGCTCTAGCCCTTTGCCTTCACCATACTGAACAGGTGGTGAGGGGGGAAAGGGCAAACTGGAGGAGGGTTGCATTTGGCTGGAGTGCAAGAAGGAAGAGGCCTTGAGCATGTTAGTTGCATAACTGTCTGTGGAGGGTCAAAAAGCTCTTGGATTTATATATATATATATATATATATATATATATATATATATATATATATATATATATATATATATATACAGTCATGTGAAAAAGTTAGGACACCCTTTTGAATTCCATGGTTTCATCATTAAAAATAACTGGTCCTTGTCTGATCTTAAAATTTTGAAAATAAAACCTTAGATGAACAACAAAACATGACAAATTGCACTGTGTCATTATTTACTGAACAAAAATAAAGCCAAAATGGAAAAGCCAAGTTAGGACACCCTTACTGTTTACATTGGAATTAAGAGGGTAAATAACAGTCAGGCACTGCTAATCAAATACTTTTAATTAACTGATCATCAGTAAGTCTGAGCGCCTCTATAGCATAGAGCTTTGGCAGTTCCTTGGTCTGGAGACTTCAGGTGTGTGTTAACACAATGCCAAGTAGGTAAGACATCAGCAATCATCTTAGAGAAGCAATTGTTGCTGCCATCCATCTGAGAAGAGTAATAGGGCCATTTCCAAACAATCTGAAGTTTATTCACAAGTGGAAAACATTTAAAACAGACACCTCTCCTTCCAAGAGGGGACATCCCAGAAAATTCACCCCAAGATCAGACCATGCAAAGCTCAGAGAAATGGCAGACAACCCAAGAACTACACCTCAGACTCTACAGGCCTCAGTTAACATGTTAAATGATAAAGTTCATGACAATACCATTAGAAAAATATGGGACAAAAATGACTTGTTTGGAAGGCTTGGCAGAAGAAAGCCTCTTCTATCTAAAAAAAAAAAACACTGCAGCACAGTTTAGGTCTGCAAAGTTGCATCTGAACAAAACACAAGTCTTCTAGAATAATGTCCTTTGAACAGACGAGACCGAAGTGGAGATGTTTGGCCATAAATCACAGTGCCAAGTTTGGTAAAAACCTAAAGAGCATATCAGCACAAACACCTCATACCAAAAAACAAGCATGCTGGAGGAGGGCTGATAATTTTGGGCTTGTTTTGTAGCCACAGGACCTGGGCACCTCACAGTCATTGAGTTGGCCATGAACTCCTCTGGATATCAAAGTACTCCAGAGTCAAATATGAGGGCATCTGTCCGACATCTAAAGTTGGGCCAAAACTGGGTCATGCAACAGGACAATGATTCCAAGCACACCAGCAAATCTAAAACAGAATGGCTGAAAAGAAAAGAATCAAGGTGTTGCAATAGTCCAGTCTAAGTCCAGAGCTCATCCTGACTCAAATGCTGTGGTGAGAGCTGTGCATAAGCAAATGCCCACAAACCTCAATAAACTGGAGCAACGTTGAAAAGAAGAGTGGTCCTGTCACGAATCTGGTCGGTGTCCTGTTCTCCGCTCACCACCAGATGTCACTCTCACCTCACTTACACACTCTGACTGTTGCACTACACCCCAGACTACATTCCCCATCAGCCATTGCTCTTCTCCCGCATCCAATCAGAGACAGTATAAAAGCCCCGGTCCTCCCACTTGCAAACCACGGATTGTTGGATTAGATTGTTTTGTGTTGTTAGCGTTCCCTAGTTTCCTTGTTCCCGTGTTTTTACTTGTCGCCTGGACTTTCGTTTATGACTCTTCGCCGCCTGCCTATTGGACTCTTGCTCTGGTTATTGGACTATTCTCTCTCGGATCGCCCCTATGGATAATGTTCGCTACTGTTTTGACCCTGCCTGCCTGACCATGTATCTGTCTCATCCTTCTAATAAAAGCTTGCACGTGGATCCGCTCGCCTCTCGTCTCGTTCATCCGGTTACAGAACAATCCGTCACCACAGGATCCAGCAGCTTCACCCCCGGACAATCTTCCGATATGGACACCGACAGAACCCTATACAGAATCAAACAAGGACAGCGTACACTCGATCAACACATCCGTGAGTTTCTAGCCATAGCCAATTATTCCACCCTCCCGGACAGCAGTATTATGGAGATTTTTTGCGACTGCATTAATGAGCCTCTAAAGGCCAAACTCAGACGCGAGGGTCCGCGCTCATCTCTGGCCGCCTTTTTGAACTTTGCGTTATTGTGTGTGGGCTCGCCGTGTACTGTGGGGGTCGCGAAGGGGGAACGCGACAACGCGGACACGGCAGCCCCGCACCCCGCTCGCAGATTGGTGGTTACGCCAGATCACGACGCCAAAACCAAGTTTTCCGCCTGGATCGCTCGCGAGATGGCAGCCGTGTCGGAGCGCGTCCACACAATGGCGGTGACTACAGAGCCCGTTCACAAGATGGCAGCGAAGACAGAGCTCCGTCACGTCACGGCTGCCATACCAGAGCCATATAGTGTTGCAGCTGCGTTTCCTGAGTCAAGTCGAGTTGCAGCTGTGTTTCCTGAGTCAAGTCGAGTTTCCAAGTCAAGTCAAGGTACAGCTGCATTTCCTGAGTCAAGTCAAGTTTCCAAGTCAAGTCAAGTTGCAGATGTGTTTCCTGAGCCACTGCACAAGATGGCCGCCGTTTCCAAGCAATGGCACAAGATGGCCGCCGTCTCCAAGCAACTGCACAAGATGGCCGCCGTCTCCAGGCCACCCCACAATATGGCTGCCATTACAGAACCTGAGGTCAGCACCCAGATGCCACCTGTGGTCATGATGGCCCACGTGCTGGACACACCTCTAGTGACGGTATGGGCAGCAAAAATGGTGCTCCTTCATGCCGCGGCGGCTACCCCAGAGTCAAGTCAAGACACAGAGTCAGGCCAAGTCACAGCTGTTCTTCACGAGTCAAGTCACGTTACAGCTGTAGTTCCTGAGTCGAGCCCTGTTGTTCCTGAGTCAAGTCACGTTACAGCTGTTGTTCCTGAGTCAAGCCATGTTGTTCAGGAGTCAAGTCCCGTTACAGCGGATCCTCATGAGCTAAGCCAAGCTGCTGCTGTTTTTCCAGAGCCAAGTCAAGCTTCAGCCGCTGCTCCAGAGTCAAGTCAGGCTACGGCTGTAGCTCCCAAGTCCAGTCAAGCTCCCAAGTCCAGCGATGCCAAGGCTGCTGTCCCTGAGTCAAGTCATGTTACAGCGGATTTCCATGAATCAAGCCCTGTTACAGCTGGTCGTCACAAACCAAGTCAAGTTACGGCTGATCTTCATGAGCCAAGTCAATTCACTACTGATCTTCACGAAGCAGGTCAAGTCACAGTTGGTCACCACGAACCAAGTCACATCCTGCCCGACGGCTCAGAGCCCCATCACGCCTCATCTGACCGCTCAGAGTCAAGTCAAGCCTCGTCTGACCCTCCAGAGCCCCGTCACATCTTGTCTATCTGCCTAGAGCCTCACCATGTCTCGTTTGACCGCTCAGAGTCAAGTCACGTCCCGCCTGACGGCCCAGAGCCTCTCCATGTTTCATCAGACCTCCCAGTGCCTCGTCATGTCTCGTCTATTCGTCCAGAGCCAAGTCACGTCTCGTCTGACCTTCCAGAGCCGTGCCATGCCTCGTCTGATATCCCACGATCACGGCCTATCATGATAGCCGGTGTACTGGACCCACCACAACCTCCCGCTGCTGCTCTACCTTTAATGGCGGTTGCCATCTGGTGTGTGTGGGCTGCACACTGTGCCCCTGAGGCCACGTCTGGTCTCCAGCCTGCTCCAGAACTCCTCTCTGATCTCAAGCCTGCTGCAGAGCTTTCGTCTGGTCTCCAGCCTGACCCAGAGCTCCCGTCTGATCTCAAGCCTGCTCCAGAGTCCCTCTCTGATCTCAAGCCTGCTGCAGAGCTCTCGTCTGGTCTCCAGCCTGCTCCAGAACTCCCCTCTGATCTCAAGCCTGCTGCAGAGCTTTCGTCTGGCCTCCAGCCTTACCCAGAGCTCCCCTCTGATCACAAGCCTGCTTCAGAGGTCCCGTCGGGTCTCAAGTCTGCTCCAGAGGCCTTCCCCATCGGAGAAGCTGCGCCAATGCCTCCAGAGGTGTCGGCGCCTGCCGTAGAACCTCTTATGGAGGGGGCGTTATCCGCTAAACTCTCTGCTTCTCCCTTTTTCCTGTCTGCACCCTCTCTCACTGTTCTCCCCAGGTCCCAGTCTATGACACAGCCTCCTGTTCCGCCCCGGAGGGCTGCGGCGCCTCCTGTTCCGCCCCGGAGGGCTGCGGCGCCTCCTGTTCCGCCCCGGAGGGCTGCGGCGCCTCCTGTTCCGCCCCGGAGGGCTGCGGCGCCTCCTGTTCCGCCCCGGAGGGCTGCTGCGCCTACTCCCCCTATTCCGTCTGCCTCCTCTGTCCCTGCTCTCCCCAGGTCCCAGACCATGACGCAGATTCCTGTTTCGCCCTGGAGGGCTCCTGCTCCGCCTCCGCCCTGGAGGGCTCCTGCGCCTCCTGCTCTGCCTCCGGCTCTGCCCTGGAGGGCTCCTGCGCCTCCGGCTCCGCCCTGGAAGGCTCCTGCTCCGCCCTGGAGGGCTCCGGCGCCCCCTGCTCCGCCCTGGAGAGCCCCGGCGCCTCCGGCTCCTCCCTGGAGGGCTCCGGCGCCTCCTGCTCCGCCCTGGAGGGCTCCTGCGCCTCCTGCTCCGCCCTGGAGGGCTCCGGCGCCTCCTGCTCCGCCCTGGAGGGCTCCGGCGCCACCTGCTCCACCTCCGGCTCCGCCCTGGAGGGTTCCGGTGCCTCCTGCTCCGCCCTGGAAGGCTTCCTCCCTACCGGTTCTGCCTCAGTCTCCTGGCCCCCCCACCGCTCCCCTGGACTGTTTTTTCTGTTGTTTCTGTTGGAGCGTCTGGAAGCCGCTCCTTGGGGGGGGGGCTATGTCACGAATCTGGTCGGTGTCCTGTTCTCCGCTCACCACCAGATGTCACTCTCACCTCACTTACACACTCTGACTGTTGCACTACACCCCAGACTACATTCCCCATCAGCCATTGCTCTTCTCCCGCATCCAATCAGAGACAGTATAAAAGCCCCGGTCCTCCCACTTGCAAACCACGGATTGTTGGATTAGATTGTTTTGTGTTGTTAGCGTTCCCTAGTTTCCTTGTTCCCGTGTTTTTACTTGTCGCCTGGACTTTCGTTTATGACTCTTCGCCGCCTGCCTATTGGACTCTTGCTCTGGTTATTGGACTATTCTCTCTCGGATCGCCCCTATGGATAATGTTCGCTACTGTTTTGACCCTGCCTGCCTGACCATGTATCTGTCTCATCCTTCTAATAAAAGCTTGCACGTGGATCCGCTCGCCTCTCGTCTTGTTCATCCGGTTACAGGTCCAAATTCCTCCAGAATGATGTGAGAGACTGATAAAGTCACACAGAAAATGAATGCTTCAAGTTATTGCTGCTAAAAGTGGATCTACAGGCAGTTGACTCATAGGGTGTCCTAACTTTGTCACACATGGTCTTTCCCTCTTGGCTGTATTTTTCTTAAATAAATAATGACACTGTGCAATATGTCATGTGATGATGTTTATCTGAGGATTTATTTTCCAAATTTTAAGACCTGCCAAGGACCAGATAATTTTTTATTATGTCCTGATACAGAAAACCATGAAATTCAATAGGGTGTCCTAACTTTTTCACGTTTTTTTTTTTTTTTTCACAACTTTTTCACATTTTTTTTTTTTTTTTTAATCTTACTCCAGACTAAATGGTAATGTATCACCGTTTTTCACAAAAAACAGCAAATCAGCATATTAGAATGATTTCTGAAGGACCATGTGACACTGAAGACTGAAGTAATAATGCTGAAAATTCAGTTTTGGTCACAGGAATAACTTATTCAATATATAACAATATTGCTGTTTTCTGTATTTTTGTAATCTTTTCCACAATTGGAGCTGTATTCCATAAAATGACAGGAGATGTCAAGCTTCTGCAAAAAGACATATAATAGAAAGGCACCATTAAAACAGTCCACATTCTGGACTACATTTCAAGTCTTCTAGATTATATATAGATCTAGATTATATATTATAGATTTCTATTTCTGTATTATTTTAAAAATTGCTCTGTGCATAATAAGCTGGTGGGTTTATGGTGTAGTGTGTTGCGGAGCAGGTGTGGTGGGCCACTCTGTGCCAAAAAGTCCAGGGCCACTTTTTTTTTAGCCCTAGTCTGCCTCTGATGATGACTGTTCCCAATTATTTGGCTATAGCAAGACTGAATGGACAAAATGCATCATGTATATAACAGTGCATTGCTTTATATAACTGTCTTTGTGACCATCTTTATCTTTCATTTGAAGTAAACAGGAAATGGAACAGACAAGCTTATTAACATGTTGAGTTCATGGGACACTGGTCAGAAGTCTGATATGAAATACATAATTTGTTGTTAATGTTTGTGCAATTCAGTTTTTTTCTAACAGGGCAACAGAGAAGCTTTAACATTCTGTATGAATGTTCCATGATGAGCACCCTAGTTGTGGTATTCGTTCACATCTCCTGGGTTAAATTGCTGAGAACGTCAGCTGTAGGTGTTTGTGGTTACTGCTCTTTGTTTCAATTTTAGATCATGCATGCAAACTCCGCATAACCTTCTTACAAGAGAGACACAAACTGGAACAAGTGATAATTTGTATTTTGTTAGTTTTTAGTTAAAGAATTTACAAAATAAACAGACTGTATACTGTTTAACAACAGCATTCGCAATGTGAAAGTATGTATGTATGTATGTATGTATGTATGTTTGTTTATTTATTTATTTATTTATTTATTTATTTATTTATTTATTTATTTATTTATTTATTTATTTTTCTTTAGAAATGCAATACAAAAAAAAAAAAACACTTGGTCAAATGTAACTATATTCTTCTCTCTTCAGCCTTTATTGGAGGATGTTTTAGCAAGAAGTCAGACATATGTATTTCATCCTTTCTTCTGCCTGAAGTAGGCCTACTGTAACTAAAAAAAAAAAAAGGGAAAATGTGTTACATGAACACAAAGGTACAGATTGCCTTAAATACATTTTACATATATTTTGCCAAAATAGAGAGGTCGCTACTCACATTTTCCCTTTATCTTTTCCGTTGATAATACATCCAGTCCTGGAAATGAATGGAGTTGTATTTAAAAATAATAAACAGTTAACAAGTCTTACAACATTCTATTGTGGTCTTAAGCAAATATTTTTTACATTAACAATATTTACAATAAGCATGCAGGCTCCCAGTACAGCAGCTTTCATTTTGACATCCATCTGGCTTGGAAACTTCAACACAAAATCTGCACCTGCATTTGGTTCACTATATGAGAAAGGTTTGATGATCTTGCCAAATGATCTGTCTATCACTGCCCCATTCAGTGACACCAGCTGTGACCACAGTATAAGAGAGTACAATTCAATAATGTACAATAACATATTAAGCAATAAGCATTCAAGCCAATTTGGTTACTAGTCCGCTAATGCCCCTTTTTCCACTTTAATATTATTTTTTCAATATAATACGCAATATAAAATATAAAACAAAGGTACAAATACTGACACTTACACTTTCAAAATATGCACCTTTTTACCTTATTTATACCTAAAATCTATAAATCTATTTTTACCTTTTAAAATGGTACTGTCCTAGAATTTTTTACTTTTTTTTTTTTTAATAACATAACATGGATTTACAACTTTAGCTGCAGTTCAAGAAAATAAAAAGACCATGTTATCCCTGACAATTCAAACCAAAAAAACACATGTATGTGGGTCAGGTTTTTTGCCTTTATGGTGGGGATGAAATTCCCTTGAAAAGATAGCATAATCGGAAATTATATACAGCCAACGCTGGTCAAGCAAAAGGTAAATGGTTTAATAAGCATACTAAATAGTGTTAGAATTACAATCTAAAAATGCTGAAATGTTTATTTGAAAGTTATGTTTAAGGTTACAGGGTAGAAAATATCTTTGTTTAATTTAAAAACAATGTCAATAGGAAATGAAAACATTTGTTTGAGTGTATGTGCTTCACCTCAAAGTTTTCATCCGTGCAGCAGGTACAACCTATACATGGCCCCTCAATCTTAAATGCTGGTTCACCTCGTTCATTCTCAACAGTGAATTTAGGTAGGCAAAAGTTCAAGTTTTGTCGAACAAATCCAATGGCAGTGCCTGGTGGAGACTGCACTTCCAGCTGAAATATACACACAACATTTAATATACAGTACATAACACAATTAATGGCTAAACAAGATGAGGATAGCATTCATACCTCTTGGGTGCAGCAAACAAATGGGTGCACCAGTCTGATGACCTCCTGATTTGAGATGTCGGTAACATTCATTATGAAGGAACTTCCACTAGCAAAGCATTGCCTTTCACAACACTCACTGTCCTCGACAATACTGAAAACCTTGTTCCCAATGTCATCCTTCACATTATATCTCTTCATAGGCATTATTCCACAGCAAGCTTTAACAAATTAAAAGGTTGAGGGTGTTATTCAATTGTTTTTGCTGTATTTAATTCATGAAATGCTAATGAACAAACCTTCTGCGAGACATTCTTCAAAAGTTTCTTCTTTGAAGATAAACAATTGATCCATCTAAAAAAAAAAAAAGTTCCTTGCAGTGAAAATTGTTGCGTAATACATACGTTTGTCTAAGTCAGAGTAACATACACATAATGATAAACATTATATATTATATAACATTATATATGTTAATGATAACTTAATATTCTCTTTTCTAAGAAGCATCTCCAGTCTTATCTTACCCTGGTCAAGGTCTCCAGATGAGAAGGGCAGTGGTAAGGGTCTGGGGAAGGAATCATTGCGGTGACCTCTAGTAAAGCATAAACAGACATGTGTACAGTATCAAACAGCTTTGTTAAACAAATTATTATACACTGCAATCTATAGTGTTTTATGAGTCAAAATGGATGCCATCATACACAACATTCAGCCAGGCTCATGAACTTCATATCTACAGGTCATCTTTCTTGTTCACACTTTTAAATTATAAACAAGCAAACCATAGTTAGGTATAATACTATGGTGTATATCTTATTGCATTAAACACTGAAGAAAAAAAAAAAAAACTCAATTTCACAAACTTTAAATTTGGTTTCCATTAAAAGTCCCTCCTAAAAGGGTATGCTTATTTGAATATTAAGGTATATTTTAAAAGTATTTGCAGATAATTGAACTTAAAATTTAACATTTTAAACCAATATGTTTTATTTTTCTTTTGTCATTGTTGTAGCGCTGGGTGCTTTGAGAGATGAGGGAAGGTAGGATTATGTGCAGTTGATAATAACAATCAATATAAACAAACCATAAGATACAGGAATAGAACTGAAAACAAGCATTGATACATCCAACAATGGACAACACCAGGGGATTGTTCGAAGAAGCAGGTTATGTTACATACCTGGGTATGTTTAAGGGTAAGTAAGCAAAAACCTAAACTTTCGGTTCCAAAAAAGGATGTAACTTTCAGGTTATTTAAGTAGCCATAGCAACTTGCTCTCTGAAGATAACCTGTTATTAACACAATTTTTGGCACGTTCGCACTGCAGGAGCTAGGAACGTATTTAGAACTACAAACTCTGTTTGGGGAAACTAAATTAGCTCCTACTTCAGAGTAAAATCTAAAACAGTTCTATAGGAACTACCAGTGATGTACTGTGTAAAATATTTATTCCACGAATATGGAAAACAGCGATAACAGCATTTAGCTACCTTTTATCTGCAGCGCTGTGTTCTTTTCTCAGCCTAGATAATATGTGACACTGCAAGCTGTCATAGGAGATTTAGTCCGATTTTAATGCTCTTTCAATCGTCAAATTGTGCGTTTACGTTCCATCACGAAACCCACAATGCACAACAAAAACAGCTCCGATCTCCATGTCCTCCATTTATCGGTTGTTGACGTTTGTAAATGCCGCAAAGCCAGAAAAGCAGGGAACTATGGTGGAGCTGGCAGAGCCGGCAAAGTAGGAAACCACCAAGGGGGAACAGACGGAGCTGAAGACCACCACAGAGGAGCAGAATACTTCCAAGGTGGTCCAGATGGAGCCAAAGATTACTACAAGCAAACAGAAAATTTAGGGATGACCTCCGTGGGTATATCAGAGCAGATAAAGAGTTCAGGGATGACCTCTGTGTCAGGGCAGAGAGAGTTAGGGCAACCTCCATGGACTTTTCAGAGCACACGTAGGCTGCATTTACACTGCAAGTCTTAATGCGCAGATATTTTGTCAAGATTGGGATTTTGTATACATTTTAGACAAGACTGGTATCCGATATCTGTGTTTATATTTATTCCTGCCCAAAACGATTGTCAGTGATCCCTTAACTATGCATATTGTAGATCCTTGATTTTTGAATGGCCGTGCTATTAAAATTATTTATATAGTTCATGTCAAGTGGCCATTATTTCCCAGCATGGACAATGGCTGGCATAGATGTTTTGCAACACAAAATCTGAACAATCAGCGCATGTGTGACCTACTGACAAGACTCCAGTGGGCGTGACAGATTACGCAGAATATTATATATAATCACAGTAACATTATATATATATAGTCGTATGATATGTAAATTATAAAGCACTAATATAAGTTAAATAAAAGGTAATATTATATTATTCTAATTTGTTTATTATATTTAGTCTGTTGGCATATATAATAGTTTTCTGTATAAATTATAAAACACATGACAATGTTTTTTTTATTATATATGTTCATTATAGTTTATTATCACCTCACACATCATGGATCTGCATTTTCTATAATGTATTTTTATAATAAAAATACATATCTGATATGACTTATTTTATAATTAGCATCAAACAAACAATATAATTCTTATTCTCAAGGATTAAAGATTAAAAAATAAAAATTAAAAAAAGATTGCACAACCACCAATTATGTGGTGATGTGGACTAAGTATGTAAAAAGAAGCAGTATGACGAATAAGCAAGGTTTGGGTTAATCAACCGAGAGTTCAGGGTTTAGCAGTAAGTTAATCTCGCTTTCTGGAATACACCCCAGATATCGGATATGTATCTGATTAAAATCCATATTTGGAAGTGGCCCAGATCGGATGTGACAAAAAAAATCAGATCTTGTGTGGATTTTTATGTTTACACATGTGCAACAAATTCTGATCTGTGTCAGATGTGAGCAAAAAAATCCAATTTTTGTACCAGTGTAAGTCCAGCCATAGAGTTCAGAGATGACCTCTGTGGTTGTATCAGACTGGACAGAGAGTTCAGGGATGGCCTCAGTAACAGTTTCAGAGCAGACAGATAAGATGGCCTTGGAGGCCATGGCAGAGCAGGAAATGTTTAAGGTTGGACACTGCTGCTTAGGAAGGAGCTGTAATGGATGCTGCTGCCTTGATAGAAGTGGAAGTGTATGCGGTCCAAACACACAACATGGCAGTTGCCACAAGAACTGTAGCCAACAGTGGAAGGACGGGCGACCTGCTAATATTTGATGTTAATGGATGGAATAGTATTTACTTTGTCATTGGCGGCGCGAGTTAGGGAATAGGCATGGGTGGACTGTGCAATAGCAAAGACTATTTAGACTCAATTCAACAACTCTGATAGGCAGCTGTTTTCAAAAATTCCCATGCTAATTTGTGTTCACGCACTGTACTGTAATCTGTAGATAATAAGAAAAGTTTCTATTTAAAACACATTCAGTTTGTTCTATGCACATGTTTCTGTTGAGCTTATGGACGCAATAATGAAGTGTTCAAATGAGTCATTGCTGAAACAGTTTTGTTCAGTGGACATGCTCGCTGACTAAACCCTGCACTCTCACATATTGTCTATGCAGATGTAGGTACAATGTAAATAAGCGAATCATTCATCACACTGTGTAGACTCTCGCTAGACTGAAGTCAAAGACTGAAGCTAGACTGAAGTACAATTTATTTGCTTGGAACCTTGGAAACCAGTGTATTATAACCTTTCAATGTGCTGCTTTAAAAGCTTTAAAACCTTTGCAATACATTTGTTTCAAACCAGTGCTTCAGAGCACATATCGAAATGCTAAAATCACATGATTTCAATAAACTATGCTTTGTTACATCATAACTGTTTTGAAAAGTTTCGAAACTTCAATATTTCTTCACTAGGGGGTGATCTTTTTGATCAGTCTTTTTGACAATCATTTACAATTAACTTTTTTGAATGTGTAGATTAACATACTAAACTAAATGTAAAGCACTCCATTATACTTTTAACTCTAGTATGTTATTATATATTATATATTTTAAATTGCAAATGTGTAATTAAAAAATATATATTTATTAAATGCATTCAATAAAAAGACATTAAATTATATTTTAGCTTGCTATAAAGCTTATCAGTAAATTGAACAGTACGCTTTAACCTTATTTTAAGCAATTGTGAAAATACATATTTAAATCCTACTTTAGTGGGTCAAAAACACTGTTTAGTTAAACTAACTAATTATAAATAAAAAAATATATATACTTTTTTTTATTTAATTGTAAAGATAATGCAGCTAAGTATCTGAAACAACAGTCTGCATTTAACTCACCTGAGAATTCCATATTTGATTTTATCTGGGAAGAAAGAAATAAAGAAAGAAAGAAAGAAAAAGAAAAAAAAAGAATGTAGAGATATTTATATTTTACATACAGTGTAAAACTCCATAACACTTTATAAAACTACAAATTCATATATAAAATACACTATTTTACTTTTTTTAAATAAAATAATTTTAAACGATTGTGAGAAATATGTCATACATACCAGTGAGGTACAACTTGTCAGTTAGGCAGTGGCCCTGATAAATACAGTAAATGTTTTTTTTTCTCATGATACACAATGACTACCTGTCTTAAGAACACCAGAATGATGTTTGTGGTTGAGCAGAGCAAGTGTCTGACCCACTTTCATGTATATTTCTGGTTTCAACAGCCTGGAAATGTTCTGTGGGCATTCTGGTAAATTTACGGAAGTAAATAAATATGGCATAAACAATTGCAGTCTTTTTTATTTCCTGCTTCTTCTTTTATTTTATTTATTTATTTATTGTTTTGTTTGTTTGTTTTTTAGACATCACCCTAAAAGGCAATTCACATTTTTTTCTGTGGTGTCTGTTCTCATTTCTATAAGTGTGTTTCTTCCGCAGTGTTCTGAAACTAATACTATGTCAGTGGACAATAGCATCTAGCATCATATAAAATGATCAGCAAATTATAGGAAAACTACATTTTAAAAGGCAGGAAATTTGTATTGACGTCATATAAATAGGTGAAGCAGGTGCGGTGTGGCGGCAACTGTTACTGTCAAGTGGCTTGTTTATTTACTGCAGCAGTTCTTGCTTGTTTATTTTATATTTCCACTAATATTCATCGCTACAACATGTTGACCTGAGATGTTATTTTCTGACTGCAGTGTGTTGTCACATTTTAACATTTTATAGTTTGCTTGTTTAGAAGTAGGCTATTATCAGATTTGCATTTTGTAAAACACTTGGCCTGTCTGGAAGTGCTATACCAAGTAAACATATTATCAGAAGTAGCTGCCTAGTAGTAAAAAAAAAGCCTACCAGTTATAACTTTTGCCAACTGCATAATATGGTTGGTCATGTAATTTCAACATTGGCCGAGAGGGGGCGACCCCCTACATGTATTTTAATGCATTTTTTTTTTTTTTCTACAAGTATGATATGACTTCATCTTATATGAGATGTACACTACCAGTCAAAAGTTTCTGAATAGTATATTGGCCTTTACATGTGTTCAGGGCAGGACTCTTATCGAACAAGTGAAGCAGACTGGACACTGTATGCATGAGTTACAACAAATTCTTCGGTCACACTTTACAATAAGGTTCATTAGTTAACATTACTTAACTACATTAGTTAACATGAACTATGAATGAACAATACTTCTACAGCATTTATTAAGGTAAGTTAATGTTAATTTCAGTATTTACTAACGCATTATTAAAATCACAAGTTGTGTTTGTTAACATTAGTTAATGTACTGTGAACTAACATGAACAAACAATGAACGACTGTATTTTCATTAACTAACATTAACAAAGATTAATAAATAGTGTAATAAATGTAGTGTTCATTGTTAGTTCATGTTAGTTAATACATTAACTAATGTTAATAAATGACACCTTATTGTAAAGTGTTACCAATTCTTCTTTCATGGCATTAATAGCATGCATTAGCACTTAGTAAGTGCTGCTAGCATGTTTCTAGAATGTTTAGCACAAAATGGCATATTTTGCTGTGCTTTTAATAGTCCATCACAGTGTTAAACAGGTCACTTCCGGTTGCCAGCAGGTGGCGCTATGACTATAACTGAATATGGGCATGTAGATATCTTCAGGCCAGGACTCCTAGCAAACATGTGAAGTTTGGGGCAGACTGGACATTGTTTGCATGAATTACAACAACTTCCTGTTTTATGGCTTTAACAACATGCTTTAGCACTTAGTAAGTGTTGTTAGCATGTTTGAGCGTGTTTTTAGCAAGTTTAGCACTCAAAGGCTTATTTTAGTGTGTTGCTAATAGTGTATCAGTGTTAAACATCACTTCCCATTGACAGTAGGTGGCGCTATTACTACAGCAGTCAACATTTGAAGTGGATCACAAAAAGTTCATCAAAGTTGTTCTAAGACAAGAATTGTTTTGGTTTTAGGACAATTTTGATGAAAGGTTTTGATCCACTTCAAATGTTGACTACTGTATAGCTGAATATTGGCACGTAAACGTATTCAGGCCAAGACTCTTATCAAACATGTTAAGTTTGGGGCAGATTGGACATTGCACGCCTAAGTTACAGTAACTTCCTGTTTCACTGCATTAATAACATGCTTTAGCACTTAGCTAAGTGTTGCTAACATGTTTTAGCATGTTGCTATCCTATTTAACACTTGTTGATAGTTTTTAATATGTTGCTAGGCATCCATAACAGTATTAAATATGTCACTTCCTGTTGCTATCAGGTGGCACTATGACTATAACTGAATATGGTCATGTAAATGTGTTCAGGCCAGGACTCCTATCAAACATGTTAAGTTTGGGGCAGATTGGACATTGCATGCCAGAGTTACAGTAATTTTCTTTTTCACGCTGTAGTATTAGCATGCTTTAGCAAATAAGCTAAGTGTTGCTAGCATGCTTTACTATGTTTGTAGCATATTGCATGTTAGGTTTGGGGCAGATTGGACATTGTATGCATGAGTTACAGCAATTTCCTTTTTCTTTGTATTAATAGCAAGTGTTGCTAGCATGTTTTAGCATGATTCTAGCATGTTGCTAGCCTATTTAAAACTTGCTAACGCTTTTTAATATGTTGCTAGGAGTCCGTAACAGTGTTAAAGATGTCACTTCCTGTTGCCAGCAGGTGGCGCTATGACTATAACTGAATATGGGCACTGACATGTGTTCAGCACATGACTCTTATTAAAGGTGTGAAGTTTGAGGCAGATCGGACATTGTTTGCCTGAATTACAGCAACTTCCTTTTTCATGGCGAAACATCAATTTTTTTTTTTTTTTTTACTTTTTTTTAATGTGTACAATTTACAATTCAAATACAAACTTTAGTGGCTCATTTCAATAACTGAACACATATTGTTAGTGTTGATACAGCAAATTGAAAAAATACAGAAAGAAAAAAAAAATACAATAAAACAGGAAAACAAAACAATTTGTTTCAGGTCTCATTCTAACAACAAAAACGAGTTCAAATGATCTAGGAGTTTCTGGGCGTTTTTGTCTGTCATATAATCAAGAGACTTCGCAATTATCTTCAGGTCATTCTTCTTCCGCTGAAATGGGGTTTGACCTTTAAATACTTACATCAATGAATAAAGTGTTTGCACAAAATAATTAGGTTATTTATCCAAAAGTCTAGGTTCTTATCTTTCACCAATACTCCAATTTTAATTGAGACCGCAGTCAAAGGGTATATTGGTATATGTTTGGAATGAAGCCAGTTCTGAAATTCAAGCCAGAAATGATGCACAGGTTCACAATAGAAAAACAAATGTTTTATCGTTTCAATGTCTTTTTCACAGAATACACATGAATTGTTCTCCCAATTAAATTTTTCATGCAAAAAGTTATTAGATGGATAAATGTCATTTAAAATTTTAAATGTCACTTCTTTGGCCTTAGGAAGAATCGGATATACTAAGTACCTCTTCCTTATTTTCTTTGCCTCTTCTTCACTAAATTCTTGAAGAACATATTTTCTTTTCAGCTGACTGGGGAAGTATTGTTTAGTTAATAGCTTTCTAATAAACTTGTTTGTAAATTGTTTGCTTGTAAATTTATGCCTTCAGTACAAAGTGATCTCATTTCTGGTACAGTATTAGAGTATAATACAAACTGTTGAATCATTGTTTGAAGGGATACTGGGATGGTCTTCATTACTTTGTTGTATTCTCTAATTGAGCACTGAAGATTAAATTTATCACACAAATCACTATAATATAAAAAATTACCATAATTATCCATCAAATGTGATATCACCCATATTCCTTTTTCCATCCAATTCCCTTCAAACAAAGATTTTCAATTACTAAGAATGCATCTGTTGTTCCACAGGGGTGTATTATGTGGAGTAAAATTGTGTTTAAATATTAAGTTCCGGTATCGAAGAACCTGCTGGTGGAAATCTGACAATTTCACAGGCAGTTTTTGTAAATCATAATCACAACATAACAAAAAATCAATTCCACGCAGTTTTCCAAAAATTGCATTAGGTATGTTAAACTAGAAGGAGTCATTATGACTAACGAAGGAATTCAACCACTTCAACTTTAGTACACCATTCATCACAGAAAAATCCATCACATTCATGCCACCTTCCTCAATACTCTTAATCATGTCAGCTTTCCTAATGTAATGGCATTTTTCCTTCCAAATAAAGTTAAAGTTTGTTTTGTTCAATAAATTAATCATATTATCTAAAATGCTTAATGAATAAGCTGGGTATATAGCTCTGGATATACTCTCCATTTTGGACAGCAAAACCCTACCAAATATAGTTATTTTCTTTTTCTCTTATTTCTTTTTTTCGGGTGGCTGTAATACCCAGATATTTAACTTCTGTTTTAACACTTACGTTATTGATTGAGCAAGCTGGTTGTTTATGCAAAGCAATAATTTCACTCTTATTAATATTTAACATAACACCTGATGCTTTAGAAAACTGATTAATTGAATCTAGAGCTGTAACAATTTGGTTTTCATTTTTTAAGAACAAAGTTGTATCGTCTGAAAATTGTGTTGTTATAATGTGTTTCCCCAGTATATTAAAACCTTCTGCTCCACTGTTCTTTATCATAATGGACAATAATTCAGCAACTATTATAAAAAGTAAAGGAGAGCTGTTACAACCTTGCCTAATACCCCTCTTCACTAAAGATCTTGAGCAAGTGCCATGTTCTAAAGACACACAACTATCAATATCCCTATAAAGTATACTAAATAAATTTGTAAACTTCTGACCAAAACCAAAGTGTTTCAAAGTTTCTAAAATAAACGGATGTTCTACTGAGTCAAAGGCTTTATAGAAGTCTAGAAATACTATAAAGCCCTCCTCCACAAATAAATCATTGTAATCAATCAAATCTAGAACCAATTGTATGTTGTTATGAATGGATCTTCCACCTAGGAAGCCAGATTGAGTTTCACTTATTATGTGAGATAGGCCTTTTTTCATTCTAGCTGCTATAATTCCTGATAATAATTTGTTGTCTGTGTTTAAAAGTGTAATGGGTCTTAAATTATCAAGTAATCTCTTATTTGCCCTGTTTAGGAATTAGTATTATTAAGCATTGCTTCATACTTGTTATTAATTCTTTCTTTTCTATGCATTCTTGTATCACTTTGAATATCATATATCTAATGTCTTTCCAGAAAAACCTATAAAATTCGGCCGTGAGCCCATCAGATCCAGGAGATTTATTCAAAGACAGTTTCAAGCTCACCTCATCCAATTCTTCTATTCTTAAATCAGACTCACAAAATTCTTTGAATGCATCATCAATTTTGGGTATGAAGTCCTTGATTGTATTCAAAAAGTTGGAAGAATCGAGAATACATAGATGTGTATAAGTTTCTATAGAAAGTGAAAAGAAACATCGAAATTTGTCAGGCCACCAGGGACACGCCCCTTGGACGAAAGCACTGCAGTGCTCGGGCCCTAATAAGGAAATACAAGATAATATGAAGATCCTAAAGAACAGATTTACAGATTTACTGAACAACCAAAATTCTTTCTGAAAGACAGAAAACAACATCCACAAAGCGTTTTGTGAAGAAGGACTTTTATCTTATTTCCGCGATAGTGTGTCGACCGGAAGTAGGATCAGGATTGAAGCGGCTGCAGTCAGTTCTCTTCATCACTCTCGCGCGTACGGCCATCTTCCTTCAGCTCGAGAAGACTGTTCCTGCAGACATGGCCGACTACTCTAACGTGGCTCCACCGTCCTCAAACGCCGGTGGAGGGATGAACGATGCTTTTAAAGATGCCCTTCAGAGAGCTAGACAAGTGAGTGTTTTAAAAGCGTCCGAAAATATTTCTTATCTTCAAGCATACCACTTAAAATTTAGTATGAAACGTAACCAGCTCGTTAGCTAACTAGCTAACTTGAGGCCTTGATGCGTTGCAACAAAGAGGTTTCGGTTATGCCCGTTTTTCTTGAATTTCGTTTCTTTTTTTACTATTTTATTTTAAAGTTTAAGTGAAGCAGAATGCGTTTTGTAAACAATACGTATGTTTAGCGCATGTTCAAATAAGTTTAATAGCAAATTAGTAGTTTAAGCTTGTAGTAGTTGTTAGACAATTGCGGGAGCTGTAATTTACAGTCACATATAGCTGGAATTAGGTCACTAGATGTAGGGTGACCTAATAAATGTGCTTTTGTTTTTCGTGAGTTTATTTCTTCATCCCTTTTTTTTTTTTTTTTTTTTTTTTTTTTTTTTATTTTTTAATTAAGCGATGTACAACTGCGTATGTTTGTGGTGCTGTTGAGTCGATCTAGCTTTGTTTAGGGCAATAGTAGGGACTCTGTGCGGGCCTCACACTGTTACAGTGTTGTTATAATCATACAGAGTTATAGAAAACCGATTTAACTTTGTATTTCATAATGTTATTTTAGATAGCTGCAAAAATAGGAGGTGATGGTGTACCCCCCTCTCCAGCTTCCAATGAGTTTGGTTATGGAGGACAGAAGAGACCTCTTGAAGATGGAGGTAAGTTCATAGGTGCCATGTAGTGGCTTTGTTATTGTGCATACCATTCAGCGCAAGCTATATTACTTGCGGTTTACAAATGTAATTGAAATGAATGTGCTATAAAACACCATAGGATTAAAAGTTTATCAAATGTTTGCTCTATTAGTTTGATGTGTTGCTTCTGTTGATAGCGATACTACAAATTGTTTGAGTTGGTAGTATTATTTTGGTATAAACATATTTTATCTTTGCTCTCTTCAGATCAACCAGAAACCAAGAAGGTTCCACCAAGTGATCGTAAGCATTGCAGTCATTTTCTGGGAGAAACTAATTAGCTGTTACATATGTTGTGTATTTAATCATTTTAAGAATGTGACTATTGTGTGTTCATCTCATAAGTAATGCTTTTATTTGCACCAGCTTTTTCATCTGTAATGGGAGGCATGGGTGGCCCACCAAGGTAAATGTTTATCCTTTTAAAAAATATCAGTCAATAGTAAAAATAACAGGAAATTTGTATTTAAAATGTAGTAGCATATTTCTGCATTGCCCTTCTAATGTTATCATATCTCTATGCAGGTCTTTGTCAGAAGAGTTCAAGGTTCCAGATGGCATGGTTGGCTTCAGTAAGTTGGCTTATGAATACAGAAAAACATTCATTGCTTTAGAGAACTTGCATTCAAATCTCACAAAAAATATCCAATGTTAATTAAACCCTTGTTTTCAGTTATTGGAAGGGGAGGAGAACAGATTTCAAGAATACAGCAGGACTCAGGTTGCAAAATACAGATTGCTCCCGGTGAGTCAAATTGCCACATCCTGACTGTATCTCAGTCTGATTGTTGTCAGCTCTTTGGAGAGAAAAAAAATGACAAAACTTATTACACTCTAACCAACAGACAGTGGTGGCATGCCTGAGAGGTCGGTGACATTAACAGGCTCGCCTGATTCAATCCAGTGAGTATCTCCACACATTCAGAATTTTGCCATGGTTGAATTGGTTATGATGTTGTTTTGAAGCAGGAGCAATCAAAAATGTACATTTTCCATAATAGGGCTGCAAAGAGGTTGCTCACAGAGATTGTAGAGAAAGGCAGACCTTCTCCAGCATTCCACCACAATGATGGACCAGGGATGTCTGTTCAGGAGATCATGATCCCTGCCTCCAAAGCTGGTCTGGTCATCGGAAAGGGAGGAGAAACAATCAAACAGTTACAGGTAAGGTGGACAAATGCATTTTTTCTTCTTTTTTTCTTTCACTTTTTAACATGAAGTAATTTTTTTTAAAGAGACATTTACTTAATTGTTCAACAATCAAATTGTGTAATAGGAACGTGCTGGAGTCAAAATGGTTATGATTCAAGATGGACCTCAAAACACAGGTGCTGATAAACCGCTCAGGATCTCTGGCGATCCTTTTAAAGTTCAGGTGAGTTCAATTTAAACTTTGCAGTGCTTGATTGAAGTTATTCCAAATTATGGGCTGTATATCTAAATATTTTTAAATTCCTTTGTATAATACAGCAAGCTAAAGACATGGTGATGGATCTAATCAGAGATCAGGGTTTCCGAGAACAGAGAGGAGAGTATGGTTCTAGAGTGGGCGGTGGAGACAGTCTGGATGTAAGTACTGTATGAGAATAATCTTTATATTCTTTGTGGTGTTATACGTTTAAATAGAGTTTTGAAAGACAGTTGACTTAATTTATTTTACTGTTGATGTAGGTCCCTGTGCCAAGGTTTGCAGTGGGAATTGTGATTGGCAGGAATGGTGAAATGATCAAGAAGATTCAGAATGACACTGGTGTGAGGATTCAGTTCAAACCAGGTATGTAAGATTGTTAATATGCTCTTAAAAAAAGCTAAATCTGAATAGTATTCAGACATTTGATGTAAAAGCTTCTTATATAGGCCAACCTTTGACATACATACTTGTTGTTTTGCTTCAGATGATGGTTCCACACCAGAGAGGATCGCTCAGATTATGGGGCCCCCAGACAGGGCACAGCATGCAGCAGATATCATATCTGACCTGCTGAGGAGTGTGGAGGCTGGAGGCCCCCCTGGTCACGGGGGCAGAGGGAGGGGCCGTGGACAGGGAAACTGGAACATGGGCCCTCCTGGAGGCCTGCAGGAATTCACTTTCACTGTGCCTACCATGAAGACCGGCCTCATTATTGGCAAAGGTCAGTTGTTGGTGTTTGCATTATCTTTAAAGGGACATGCAATGTTTATATGACATAACTTGATAATTAATGAACATTGTGATAATTTGTTGTTTTATTTTCTCCAGGAGGTGAAACTATTAAGAGCATCAGCCAGCAGTCAGGAGCCAGGATAGAGTTACAAAGAAATCCTCCACCTAACTCAGACCCTAATATAAAGATCTTCACAGTTCGTGGATCACCTCAACAGATTGATTACGCCAGACAGCTAGTCGAAGAGAAGATTGGAGTAAGTGACGTCATTTCCACTAGGCTCAGACACATAATTTTGTTTATCAATCACTTACTGGCTGGTTTATACTTAAAATGATACTTGTTTGTCATAGGGTCCAGTTAGCCCTATGGGTGGCCCTCATGGTCCTCCAGGACCCCACGGAGGTCCCTCTCATGGTCCTCCTGGTCCACCAGGACCACCTGCTCCCATGGGCCCATACAACCCTGGGCCTTATGGCCAGGGTCCTCCTGGACCACAGTAAGGACTTTCTCGTGTGTCAGTGTTTTAACTTGGTCTTTAGGTGCCAATCATTCTTGAGATTAACTTAATGTAACCTCTTTCTATCCTCAGTGGTCCCCCAGCGCCATACCAGCCTCAAGGCTGGGGCAACGGATACCCTCACTGGCAGCAAGGACAGCCAGATCCCAGTAAGTGCTCGTCCTGTAGCTGTTCTAACTAGGGTTTGTTTAGAATGGTATTCAGATTCTCTGCAATGTCCATCCACAGTGCTAGTTCAAACAGCCTGAGTTGACTTTTGGAAGAAAAACGAAATGGACTAAACTGTTGTTTGTTCTGCAGATAAAGCAGCAGCTGATGCTAATGCGGCCGCATGGGCAGCCTATTATTCTCAGTACCAGCAGCAGCCCCAGGGCCCCATGACACCAACGTCAGCAGCCCCTGGCACAACCCAAACCAATGGACAAGGTACTTTTTTATTTTTTTTATTTTTGTTTTTTGTTTTTTTAACCTGCACTCCACACAACTGTCACCCTCGCTTCACTTTAGATCTACTGTGGTCTGTTGTACAGTAGTACTTGGTAGCCTTTCAGTGTAGCCATCACTGCACAGTACAATGTTGCTTTTCTAATAGTCTCTATACGTTGTTCTGGGATGGCCTTTTTCGACTAGTACTCATGGACAGGGCATTTTCTGAGACACTCGACCTGTTTGTGCAAAGTGCGCCACCTAGTCAGGTGGAGCACTTTCTGCAGGCTTTGAAAGAATGGTTCTCAATTTCTCAAATTGTACCATTTTTAACAGGTGACCCGCAAGCTCCAGGTCAAAGTGGACAGGCAGATTACACCAAGGCCTGGGAGGAATATTACAAGAAATTGGGTATAAATATTTTGCCAAATGTAGCTTCAGGTTATTTTCTTTTGAGATCAGGTTAAATAGCAGCAGGGCTTGAATAGCCAATCAGTCCTGTTTTACGTTTGGGGTCTAGCGAGGCAAATTAGTGGCGTGAGAGTTTTGTCTCTGGTGCTTGTCCACAGAAATATTGGTCTCAAACCCTGCTGTTCAGAATGAGGAGCTGTAGTGTCTCAGATAGAGTAGGATGAACACAGCGAAAAATCATGAATGAGATTGTACTGCTCAGTTTTGTATATGTATATAATGGATAAATATGTATGTATTTTCAAATTTGTGCCCGATATTACTGTTTCAATGCCAGTTGTACTTAATACTAAGTTTAAAATTGTATTGCTAACTAAATCTTCAGTAAATGTTTTAAATGAACAGTTAATATTATAATGTTTTTTATTATTATTATTTTATATATATATATATATATATATATATATATATATATATATATATATATATATATATATATATATATATATATATTATTTTTTTTATTATTTCTTTTTTTTTTTTTTTTTTTTTTTTTTATAAATTTGGTGCTAGACTTTCATATAGTATAGTTGCATGTTTGTACCAGAATTGTCAGTAAGTAATTCAGTAATGTTATCTTCATTGTGATTGTTCCAGTGTTTAAGCTCATGATTGATGTTGTGTAATCTAATCTTTTCAGGTCAAGGACAGCCTCAGCAGGACTACACAAAGGCATGGGAAGAGTACTATAAGAAACAAGGTAAGCTGTCATAGATGTAGATGCTTTGAATTCTAATAATTTGGGCAGCTGCAGCTTTTTCACAGTCCTGCAGTAGTGGAGCTGCTGTGGTCTCAGCTGCCCTAGAGTAAAGTAGTGGGTTTCTGTCCCGCCACTCGGAGGTAGCGTGGGCGGGGTCGTTCCCCCTCTTACAAACATTGTCATGGAGTCATTTGTGACCCTGGACCATAAAGCCAGTCATAAGTAGCACGGGTATATTTGTAGCAATAGCCAACAATACGTTGTATGGGTCAAAATGATCGATTTTTAATGCCGAAAAACCTGATATTAAGTCACGATCATGTTCCTTGAAGATATTTTGTAAATTTCCTACTGTAAATATATCAAAATGTAATTTCTGATTAGTAAGATGCGTTGCTAAGAACTTCATTTGGACAACTTTAAAGGTGATTTTTCTCAATAGTTTAAATCTGCACCTAGCCTAAGTGATCGGGCCAAAAAAATGATCACGATCATTTATTTTCATATCAGTCGATATTGATAATTATCATGATAATTGTCACATTTTTTTATCTTTCAAGTTTAAAGGCAGATTTTTGCAACAATATAAATGTTGCAAAAACCAGACGGTTAAATGTGGCTTTAAAATATTATTTAAGGTTAGAACATGACAAACACTTCATGTTTTTTTTTTTTAATTCTTCACACTTCCCAGTCATTTTTCCTTAACTAAATAAAAATCTTAACAAAATAAAAATAATTTCTTAGTTCTGCATGTTTTAATGAGTAAGACTGTTTTAAATCAACTAACAGGTTTGTGTTACCTGATGATAATAATAGAACTTTTTTTTTTTGTCTTTTAGAAATACACATTTGATAGTAGCTTGAGTTAGGATGCAGATGTAGATTTGTTCATTATCAAAATCAGTAATATCTGTAAAAGTTGTAGCCACCTCATTTTTAAATATTCTGACTTCAATATTTTTAATACATGTCTACATTAATAATATAATAAAATTTGACACAAATAGCCACATTTCTGACGCAATACCACTGTGCAGTCAGTGCTACTACAGTAAATCTATGGTAAATAGTCCTGTCTGCACCCTCAGATTCCAGATTTTTAAATAGTTCTATCTCAGCCAAACGTTGTCCTATTCTAACAAACCAATAGAAAATCAATAGAAATCTTATTTAATCTCAATTTCAAAAAAATTACCAATGTCTGGTTTTGTGTTCCAAGTTCACATTTATACTTAAATCAATCTTGTATAAGTGATCTAACCCTGACATATTATTTTTCTGCTTCACCTTCTATCTTTAATGCTTTGGCTTTTATTTAATCTCAGGTCAAGCTGCGCCTCAGGCGGCGGCAGCAGCAGCGGCGTCTCAGCCAGGAGGTCAGCCAGATTACAGTGCGGCGTGGGCAGAATACTACCGCCAGCAGGCAGCGTACTACGGGCAAGGTGCCCCTCAGGCAATGGGAGCTGCACCCCAGGCTCAGCAGGTACACTTCCATTAAAACACTCTGCTCTTTGCCTTTTGCGCTCTTCACTTGGTAGATGTGCATGTGTATAGTTTCCCCCCCCCCCTCCTTTGTTTTTTTTCTTTTTTTTTTTTTTTTTCTAACTTTTGCTTCCACAGGTTCAGCAGGTTTCCAGATGAGTCATCGATACAACACATAACCAAACTCTTTCCTCCTCAAACAGGCTTTTTATCTTCTTTTTTTTTTTTCTTTTTTTTTTTTTTTGGGAGGGTGTTGGATAAATGTTTCTGCTCTTAACATGTTGTGTATTTCTTATGTATTTCTTCTGCACAGGGCCAGTAATGTGAAGTGGACATAAAGTAAATGCTACATTGTCAGAAAAAACCTTTGTTAAATGTTTGGATGCAGACGCCATGATGAAGATCTTAATTTCATTGGTTTGAGTGTTTAAGATAGATCGCAGACCAGCTCCAAAGTCAAGTATATATATATATATTTTTTTCCTTTTTGTTTTGCCACTCTTGTAAATGAACGGTTTGTTTTTATTCGGGTAATATTGGTCATTCCAGCTCCTGTATCTCCTGTATCTCATGTAGTTTTGAGACTAAACTATAGTCATTTCCATGTAAATCATCTCAGTTTTAATGATATGCCTGTTGTGTTTTGCAATAAAACAATGAAACCACCTGTGTTGGTAAGTGGGGTGCAAAAGTGGGGAGTGTTTTGTGAAAATTTCATTTCCTGTTTCGGGACAGGGCTGGGGGGGGGGGGGGGGGGGGAGATGTTATGCAAATTTACAGAACAAAAATGTTGCTCTTTTGTTGTTTCTTTTTTTTTTTTTTTTTTTTTTTCTCTTTCAACTGTTTTTAGTTTGATTCCTGGTCTGTTTTAAAGTCACAAGTAAGAGATCATTGATCATTTGACATTGCTTGTTTGACAAATGGACAGCTGTTTTTTGCTACATATTATTATTATTATTATTATTATTATTATTATTATTATTTTTATTTTTTTTTTTTAACTGGTCATTGCTGTGGATGTAGGTGTAGGCAGGTTATCTAAGGCAAGGTGGCTTGGTGTTGGCAAGGTATGTGACTCATGCAATAACTCTTCAGTGCTGTAGTGTTGCTCATTCTTGTACTGCATTTTACCTGGTTTGTTGAGGTAGTGTGCACTGTTAATGAGAGACATTTCCTCCCTCACAGGCGAGATTAGGAAGGCGGTAAGCAAGTATGCGTCTTTACATAAACTGTTCCTTTTTATATTGTGACTGCAATCATGTTGCAAGTATTTTAGTTTTTTCTGAAAAGCTGCTTTTTTACAGGGCAGGTCAAGTGTTCTGATCAACAGTTATGTCTTGCGAACATTACTTGTCCCCATCTTTTGTCTAAAATCTACAAATTGTGTATATATTTCTATTAATATTGCTGGCATTTTAAAACCATTTTGATACGATAAAAAAAAAAAAGTTCGAATGCGAACATGGACTACTTTTTTGTCTGCCCATTGTCTGTTAGCATTCCTCCAATATAGGCCTATAGGTTTTTGGAGACACCAGTGAAATGAGCTCCCCACTGTAAGTACAAAATGTACATGACTTTCCGGCCCAATTTGTTTTTTGCTGTCAATGCATTGTCTTTGACTGAATGAAACGCAATGTATTTAAATCTCTAAATGTTGCCCTTTTTGGGTAAGTATGTCAGGGCTGTAATTTTGATTTAACATGTTCGAGATAATGACCTGACCCTTTTTCCACATTGGACTGTTATCTTTTTGCCATAACAGCATTGTGTGATATTTATCAATTGAGTTGTTGCCATGTTGACACTGCTTTAGCCATTTAGGACTTGTCTCTCAGACTTATCATATGAAACTGTGAACTGTACCACTGTGTGATTTTAAGTCAGTCCGTTTGTAGAAACAGCAACTTTTTCCATCTGCAAATGTGTGGTTTAAACATTGCCTAGACATGTAAATTGTCCATTTTGTGATTTGTCAAGTGTTTTATACTGCATAGCCTATTAAGACCGTCAGCAGATTGCCTCTTTTTACATGTTAATTAGTATTAATGTCCCATTTCTAAATCTGTGCCTGACCTATTTGTGATTAAGGTCACTGAGGCTGTGAATTTGATGCAAGTTCTTTATGATTTTGACTGTTCATTAGTGAGCAGTGCAATGTCTAATCTTGCAGTGTCATCCCTGACCTTGCACCTTAGGTTCTGCAGCAATAACACAGGTAAGAGTATCCTAAGAAATCCAAACGATTGAACCTGTGATCTAGTGTAATGCTTTTCACCTTTGAAACCGAGGTCAATATGTGCCGGTGTTTTAATGAAGGATGTCTCTCGTAGTAGATAGACTGACGTACGCCACAAATGTCAGAAATTAGATATGTTGGAAGTTTTTTTTTTTTTTGTGTCCATATGAATTGCATGGCATTGACCTGTAGTTTACAAATGTTTTTTTTTTTTTTTTTTCTCCTTCTGTTGACATCTAACTAGGATTGTTTATTTTTTTTTTCTAATTGAAACCAATGTGATTTATGATTTGATTGCCCATTTGTTAGCTTCCTGGTAAGTCTGTTTAGCGTGGTCCTCTATTACTGTTACCCAATGCATGCAGATGCGAAATGATCCAGGCTTAGCCTTACGAATGCATTCGCTGATAACTGACGTATACTGTATGTATGCTCATGTTTCATTGGTTTGCAAGCTTTCTTGTTGCCCCTCTGTAGTGCTAATGTTTGTCCCACATTGCTGCCTTCATTCTCACTCACAGTGTTGAAGATGCTGCAGGCGTAGTTCGTAGAATCAGGTCCTGAGCTAGTTTGTCCGTAAGGAGGAATCCTTTCAGTCTGTCCCTCCGCTGAACGTAGACTGTTCAAGGGCTCCAATTATAAGGTAAAAATATCATGAGGAATCTGTCATTGCAAAGTCAATGTTACTGTTAGTTTAGGGTGATGCCAGTTAGATTTGATTATAGCAATGTATTACTGGTTGACTAATGGTTCTATGAAATGTTTTTGAGTACATGCTTTGCCTTTTGTTGATAAGTGTAGGGATTTTATGTGCATTAATGCTGTACAGGTGGACCATGACCAGGAACTTTTTTTTTTTTTTTTCCTTTTAGTAGACATTTGCCAGACTGGTTTTTGGTTGTCAGTTAAATAGTTTCTTTAAACCTAGTCTTTATCTACTGCTGCATATCTTTTGTATGCATGCAAGATGTTTCCTTTTGAGCAAATTGTTCACAACAGAATTCGTGGGGGTCTAAAAACGAAGAGAAAATCGGAGGCTATCTGAGAAATTTGGAGCATGCCTTTGAGGTAAAACTATCATGAACTGTTAAAGTTGTTGAATGTACTTTTGATTTTTGCTGAGAATTGTTGGTCTGAATTGTTGAAGATTGTTGCCATTGTCATCAATAAAATTGTAATCATTAAACCTGGCTTTGAGGTTTTTATTTTGCATTTAGTGATTTCATCTAATACATATGTTATACTGGCCTAACATGTTCATTATGAAGAAAATACAAATGTTTCAAGTCACAATACATGTACTATCTGTAATGCTTGTAATAATGACTTAAATTTGCAACAGCCAGCTGTTTCATGTAATACTTATGGCATCACTAAAAGTAGAAAATGTTTGGAGACTCAAGTTACCTACATGAAGACTTATTTTAAAGCAATTAACATCTTTTTTTTCACAACTATGAAAATATTCATACTTGGAGTTAAAACTTTCAACTCTCAATCCATCAAGGACCCAAAAGAATTCATTGTGCAAATCTTTTCTTCATTGTAAAAAATTAAAGCTACTGGAACACCACATGAAAGGCATATAAAAACATCTCTCCCTTCTTACCCACTTAATTTTAAACACTACACAAACTTTACACTGCATTGACATGGCACTAATAATGACTTGGAAGACAAGACTGATGTAGGTCATTGAACCTGTGCTTCCAGCAAAGCACTAGGGACCAGGTGCAAAGGTGTGCCATTACAGCCATTTAGGTGACAGATCATGTCAGTGCCCAGATAGGCAAGAAGCAGTTCAGAGCGTCGGTGAAGCAGGTGCAGGATGTCCTCTGCCAGAGTGTCCAGACTAGAGTAACGTACTTTATCCAGATCAAAAATGTCCTTCATGAAGAACAGCACCTGTTCCTGTGGACAAAAGATAAACAATTTTGCTCTTAAATGATTGTATTCATCAAAGCTGACACTGAAGGCATTTGGTGAAGATAATACCTTGGGAGTCGTACCTAACAGAGCCCCGATCATCAGTATCAAGTTTGGTGAACACCATCTAATTCTAGCCGACTTCAGGGTTCCTCAGAACCAGCCAAGAAAGACCACTACCCTGCAGAATTTAATCTCTACCCACAGACACCTAAGCAAGCTAATCAAGGTCTTTAGAGTTACTAGAAAATTACAGGTATCAAGGTTTGGGCTAAACTCAGCAAGATGGTGGATCTCCACAGCCAGATTAGAGGAACTGTACCCTTTTTGAACAAAGAGATAGGAGAATCTTTTATTCAGGGGTGTCCAAACCTCCAGCAGAGTATAGCTTTATCCCCATTTAAATAAACCTGCACCAGCTATTCTAGTGCTACATTCCAAACAAGATAAATCCACCTCCAAAGGGCAATTCATAGTAAGAATAATCATGGGTGCCATATTGAAGGGTCATTCCAAACTAAAGTTCTCAAAGCTGGTCACAGATTTAATTGTGTGACCCTTTGTAGGGATTAGGGCATAGGGATGAGCCCTTCAAAATGGAATGCAGCAGAATGAAGCTTTTCAGGGTTACTAAAAGCTTCTAGTCAGGTAGACTGGAGCAGGAAGCAGGAAAGAGACCCACAGGACACTCCCTCTGAACCAGGGGTGCACAAACCTTTGTTTGGAGGGGCAACATCAGATACCCCTTTTCCACCAGAACAAACTGGGTGCTAGTTCAGAGCCAGTGCTGTTGCCAGTTCAGAGTTGGTTCAACTGGGGAGCCTTCTAAGAACCGGTTTGCCTTTCCATGGCTAGAGAGCCACCACAGAGCCAGGTCTTACGTCACTGAATCTCATCTTTCCTAGTAACGCTAGCATGACAACACCAAACACACTAAGCATGCTCGAGATGCATCGGCGCCACACAGACCGACCAGCGCATGACACCAAAACACAGCGAGAGCGATTGAAGAGCAGGCAACTCTAAGCTTTTGAATTGCTCTTGCAGTACTTCAACACCACACACCGACCGGTCCATGCAGTGCCGACGCATCCCAAACAAGACTAATAACAACAATGGCAGACGTTGCATTGCTATTGATGTTCATGGCTTTGCGAACCTACATCGACATCCAAATACAGTGAATCCAGTGTTTTCATGTTTAACTGCTATTTCAAAAATGGCGGTCAAAAGTTTCACAAGCGGTTCTTACTTCTAGACCAGCAATGTTTTGGTGCTACTTACAAACCACTTTCCTTGGTTTAGAGCTGTTGCTTTGGGTCTTGAAAGACAAACAACCGATTTGAAACTAGGCTGTGTCTCTGAACCAGCACTCAAATTGCCTTAGTAGAAAAGGGCTATCATGGGTGCCATATTAAAGGGTCATGCAAAACGAAAGTGTTCAAATCTGGGCACTTCATTTGGCCCTTCATGATAAGGAACTTTAAAGGGTACAGCCGACACTTCACCCTTACGATTCTTTGTGCAGATTCAATTGTGCAAACCTTCAAAGGGATTAGGGCATAGAGATGAGCCCTTCAAAATGGAATGCAGCAGAATGAAGCACTTCAGAGGTTCCTAGCAACTTCTAGTCAGGTATGTTGGAGCAGGAAGTCTGTAGGAAGGTGGCCCTCGAAGAGCAGGATTGGACATCCCACTTTTATCCAAAGAGACTTACAGGACACTCCCTCTGGACCAGGAGTGCCCAAACCTTTGGACTTGGTCTGGAGGGCCAACATCCTATAGAATTTAACATCAGCCAGCTCTGACACACTTGCCTGGAAGTTTCTATTGAGAACTTAAATAACATACAGACCACAGCTGTTACGACAGGAGCAACTTCATTTACATTAAAGGTAGTAAACTGTAACAGTATAAAAGGTTTGAGCTTCGAATGTTCTGGGTTCATTCTGACTCCGTCAAACCTAAGGTACTTCACGTACTTTGTCACTGCTATGCTGCAATAAGCATCTTCATCAAGATCTTTGACATCCTCTTCACTTTTTCTTACAAGTTCTACAGAGTTTAGCTCCAACCCTAATCAGACACTACAGGAGCAGTTACTCAGGTTCTTTTCAGGATTACTGGAATACTTCTGGGCAGGTGTATTGGATTGGCCTGGCCTGGAGCTAAACTCTACAGGAAAGTCACCCAGAAACAGGATTGGATTCCCTGGACAAACCAAGGTCTTGTTCGCTTGCACAAAACTTCATGGACAAGCACTAGTCCTTGTAGGATCTTTAAACCAACAGCAACTACATTTAATTGTTTGTCATTTAAGAGCAATTAAATCTGAAGCTGGTGTTATTACGGTAAGACTGGTGAGCACTTGGTCAAACCTGTGAGGACCTTTTTCCATTATCTGCTTGATCATCTGTTATCCAGTATTGATCTCACAAAATTTTCAGAATTGGATGTTTTTCTTCCAACAAAACTCTTGGATAGTTCAAATATTTAAAGGCAATACATTTGGCAAATCCATCGAGTTCTTGCTTTGAAATGTGCAGTGCACTACAACAGTGTTTCCCAACCTCGTTCCTGGAGGCACACCAACACTACACATTTTCCAACTTTTCCTGATCAAACACACCTGAATCAACTCATCATCTCGTTAGTAGAGACTCGAGGACCAGAAATATATTGGTCAGATAAGACATCCAAAATGTGCACTGTTGGTGTGCCTCCAGGAACAGGGTTGGGAAACACTGCACTACAATGCCAGCCAAACAAACTGGATCAGGTGATTTTCACCAGTCCTTCCTAATTTAGTTTTTCCAATGACACTGGTACTGATGATTCTCTCTGACCAATCATCCAAATGATCTTTAGTGCTTACATATCATATTTTAGTTTTGGTATGGTTCATTTGGAACCTCAACTGAGGTTGTACTAAAGTAATAAGTACTGTACACAGTGGAAAACCCCCCAAAATTGAGCCGTACTGATCTGTCCCATGTGATGGAAAAGCGCCATTTGTGACACGTTCTCAGGGCCATCTCAGGGCTATACAAATCTGGCTATGGAGGGCCACTGTACTGCTGAGATAAATTTTCAGCTTTCCAATTGTCAATTTTATTACGACATAGGTGATAAAGCTTTTAAATGTGGTAACAGGTCGCTGTAGCTATCTCAGTTCAGACTGCAACACTTGAGCGCACATGAACCACTCATCTCTTTCTCTTGACTAGTCATAGCACATATGCAAATATCCAAGGCTGACATACTTTAGAGATACAGAGATCATCAAATTAGAGCTCACCTTGAAAAAGCAGCAGAAATCGTTTAGGGAACTTTTAGGGCCTAGAAACCCCCAGGCCAAGACAGGACTTATGTGTTCACACACTGCGTAGAAATGCGCAATGAAGCCATCTTGAACCTGCAAACACAAAACAAAATATTAACAAAAAATATTTATATCTTTCACATCTTGCTGTCTGGAAAAACTAAAGTACTCTACTCCGTACAACAATCAAAACATTTACATTTCTAACAATACCTTCATATGTTGCCTCTTCTGCTTCAGAACAGACCAACAACTTGATGCAACAGCCTATGATGGAAAAATACAGCTTTATTAAATATCAATGTGTTACTGAAATGTAATTTTGTTGAAGTCAGGTCTAATGCTACAGATTCTGTACGCACCGTCTCTTTGAAGGAGTTGTTGAGCCAACGATTGTTGACCACATTTTGAATAGAGATAGGTGGATTCTCAAGATCCTCAAATGAGTCCATAAGGATGAAGTCAAGAACAATGTCATAGAAGTTCAGATGTTTAACCTGAAGAGAAATAAAACCCATCAACTTTAAACAAATCTGAACACTGTTTAATATCTAGGACAGGTCTTGTATCTGTATAACAAGAGAACTCTCACCCCTCTTGCAGAAAGCTCCATTTCTGTGTTCTCCCAGTGGTCCGTTTGCTCCAGAAAGCAGATCATTTCTTCAAACACCTCCTCAAACCTCTTTGGGCTCTGCAAACCACACAACAGGTCAGTTGGGTTGGGAACTGTTCATATGTGACCACATAAAGGGACAAACACTCACCTTTCTTGCTTTGACAATTATTGAAGACAATATCCTCTTTCCAGTGTCAGCCAGAAATGCTCTAGCTGTTCTTTCACATAAGATGACCTGAATTAAAATACAATGTAGAAATTGAAAATGGTTTCCCACACAGGCCCCATTCCAAATGACACAATTCATGCACATTTGCGGTCTTGTGGGCTTAACAATGGACATCACAAGTGTGGATGTCCATGAAGTTCACAATACCGTAGCATGTCCTATTTGTCATTTTAGGTTTTAGAAGGGTGCTCACGGGTACCCACTTTATGGTTTCACCCTTGATGTGCAATTATGCAGAGCCTGCACTGAGGTGACCCCCACAGCAGACTTTAACCCAACAGTCAAAGCATCAGAAAAGTGTGGACCTGCAGGAAGACTATTGTCACCAAGTGTCATTTTTCCACTGAATTGGGCTAAAGCTATACTGTTGTCACAGGCTGTTTTTTTTTGTTTTGTTTTTTTTCAGTCTGCAGGTTGAAGCGAAGACTGATAGCCATTTTCTCCCAGAATGCATCTGGGCTTTTGGCCACAATTGGGGTAGCCTACCAATTGGGCTGGTTTTGTTATGGAGACCTGGCAACCCTTAGGAGGACTGCGAGGGCTTATGGTGCCATTTGGGGCAGGAGCACAGACTCCATCTTATTCTGTCCAATGCAAGACCATTAACATGAACTATCAATTTTACTTAATAAATTAAACAAATGCAATGTTGTAAGCATGGTATCCACCTTATTTTTCCCGTAAGAATGGGCGAAGCCATTTGTAATTTTTATGGGTCAGGCTTCCAGTTATTTTTAGCTGTACAAAACAGCTCGTTTTGCTGCTTGATATTGCAGATTATTGTGTTTTACCATGTTATTTTACATTTACTGCATGTTATTATTATTCTTGTCATTTCCCTATAGTGAATAATAAACCGGAAATATCACTCATAGGCTTTACAGGCTAAACATTTAAATACATGTATGCATCTCTGAGAAAAAAAAACAAAAGTTTCACGGTAACATTAAAACCAGGATCGTACAGTAAAAGTACTTAACAGTTAAAGGTACAGTAAATGATTACTGAGAAATGCTGCAACTAAAATGGTCACACCCCTATCTTGATAGCTTTATTCCCAAATTCACAAACATGCTATGTAACAGGCACCTCCCCATCATGAGTGGACACACCCCTTACTGGTGATTGGCTAGAAGCATGTTGTGGTGTTCAGTCCAATTCAATTTCAACAGCGTTTCTCACTATTCACTTACTGCACCTTTAAATCATCTTAAACCCACTAAAAAAAATAAATAAATTGTTCATTCAGGACATGAATCCTTTACCTGGCATGCCTGTCGTACACAATGCAGCTTTGCCAGGAAGTCAGTGTCTCCAAGACATTCAAGCATTTCAGTTCTGTTTTAAAAAAAAAAAAAAAAAAAAAAAAAGACCAGTGAATAACACAGTCTCCATAAAACATATCAACTTAAAATAGAACTCAGCTCTGCACTATATTTTCAGTAAGATGTGCAAACAAACATTATAAAACAGATCCGTTAAGAATTTCAAATGTGATTGGATGAGCCACATTCAAAAATGTCCAATACATGCATACCTGTGAACATGATTGAACTTAAAGCATCTAGTCAACAATATTATCTAGAGTCTGTCTAATAAGCTACATGAAATAACCCATTACTGTGATTATTATGAATACATGCATTTATTACACAACTATAAGGAACTCTAGATTCTGATTGGGCAATTGGGTATACCTGACACAGTAGACTCACCTTAGCACTCGACAGGAGATCTTCCCTTCCTCAGCCAACTGCAGGGCGTCCTCATAAAAGGGATGATGACACAGAGACCCCAGTGCATGGGCACTCCTCAATTCTCGGTGCTCAGATAACTGACACAAATTATAGGATTTAGGACTTTTTTGTCATAATTCTTTAAAATGTTGTATATTTCTTATTTAATAGGTTGGTGCTTATGTGTATCCACTGACAACAGTGTCTCACAAAGTCATTAAATGATGAAAGGGGGACAGATTTAAATTACGTATGATTATTACCCTTAAAGTACTGTTCAAGTTCTGGTAACCGATGGTAAAACCATTACTTAAAAGCTATATTTAGCATGATACATGAAGAAAACCATGGTGCATGTCCAATACCATGGCTTTTTATTATTGTAGATTATACATGATGGGAGGCAAATGTGATCTAAAGCCTATGCTGGCAACCGTGAGTGCCAAACAGTCCAAAATAAAGCATTCATGTTGAATCCCGTAACGAACGAAGGTCTGTGAGATGTGAACTGATGTACAGCAACCTGTACATCAGACTTCTCTCTCACCTCTGCAGCAGAGACGAAGGAATCTGTTGAGGCGATGCTGATTGAATCTCTCAGACAAGTGTCCTCCAAGTCCTCCCGCACGGAGAGATCCATGTGCTTGTCTGCCACAGGAAATAAGGGAAGATTAGACTAAAGTGCCTTTATCTGACATGGGTGAGCGAACTGGACTAATTCCAAAACAGCATAAACCACTTCAACGGGACTGAAGGACAAATGTGTTTATGGGGTCTGTACGTGGAGGGGTGTGAATCGAGTGTGTTATGCCATGTGCTCTGGGGGGTGGGTAAGAAGTAGACATGTAAACAATTGTAAGGAAAGAACTTTGGACCATGATCAGCGTCTTTATTTAGATACAGAACATGAGCTGAGTAATATGCTGCAGGCGCAGCTGCATGAAGCAGAACGTGCAAAGCTACACATGTACTGTGCCCGGTTCTTCGTTTAAAGAAGAACTTAACGGGGACCTATTGTGCAAAAATCACTTTTATACACCTTAGTTGTGTTGACGCAGTGTGTGAAAACAACCAGCCTATAATGGTAAAAATCCACTCACTCATTTTTTTTTTTTAATCCCAATAGATCATAAACAGTCTCTCTGAAACACATGATTCCAGATTTCTCCATATGTACATGTCATCGTAGGGAGAAATCCCACCCATTTATGATGATATCTGCCCTATTAGCATAGACACAGCTCTGAGTGAGAAGCAGCAGTCGCCATTACTGGAGATGTACAACGTCAGCACCAAAGAGGCATTACAAGTGTTGTATTTTCCAGACAAAGCAAGTACCCACGTGTTTGTTTTCCAAAATCGCCTTTCTGAAAAATCTTCTTGGCAATCTTAAGACTACTGTTGCTAAAGCTATCATTGTTTCTGCCTGTTTTCTACTTAGAGTTTCTGACATTTTCAGTGTGTGAGATTGTCTTGTTTTTGCGGCTCTTGAAGCTCCGCCCTCTTCTGAAAAGAGGGCCGGGAGCACCAGCTCATTCGCATTTCAAGGGTCAAACACAAAAATGGCACGTTTTGGCCTATACCCTAAAAGTGGCGATTTTAACAAGCTATAAAAAAAATTATCTTTTGGGTATTTTGAGCTAAAACTTGTAAAAAAGGGGAATCATGGGTCACCTTCAAAAGGCATAGTTATAGTAAATTTTACAGTCACAATTCACAGAGCTAAGCCCAGTAATAAATATTACATAAGACCATTCATTCACTTTCACTTACTCATCTATTGACTTTACACAAATGTCTTTAGTTTAACAGTTACCGTTACAAGGACGTGGTGAAGGGTCTGTCATTCCGAGCGCTCCCTCAAACTCCTCCTGGAGCCGATAGGCTCTCTGTAACAGGGACTCCAGCTTTCGAATGAAATCTACACTGATGATGTCCTAATAAAGAACAAAAATTGTTATTAGAATACTACACTTTATGAGCATGGAGCAAACACATTAAGATTCTGTTTATATTTAACAGTATTATTAAAATTTTAGTGTTTTTAAAGATGTAAACATTTAAGTGCACCTTAGTGGCAAATGTACCCTAAATGTAAAACTAAAGAAAATGAGCATGAACATTTAAATATCCAATATTGACCAATACCAATAAACGTGACCCTGGACCACAAAACCAGTCATAAGTAGCATGGGTATATTTGTAGCAATAGCCAAAAATACAATGTATGGGTCAAAATGATTGAATTTTTTCTTTTATGCCAAAAATCATTAGCATATTAAGTAAAGATCATGTTCCATGAAGATATTTTATAAATGTCCTAGCATAAATATTGGAACCTAATTTTTGTTTAATAATATACATTGCTAAGAATTTCATTTGGACAACTTTAAAGGTAATTTTCTCAATATTTTGATGTACCCTCAGATTCCAGATTTTCAAGTAGTTGTATCTCGGCCAAATATCTTAAACCATACATCAGTGGAAAGCTTATATATTCAGCTGTCATATGAGGTATAAATCTCAATTTCCAAAATTTGACCCTTATAATTAGTTTTTATGATCCAGGGTCACAAATTATAAAAATATGAGGTATAAAGGCAAAAAAATTATCTGTATGGATTTTTGCCTTCTATTTATATCGTATGTTATGGTGGTTTATCAGTATCACATAAGGAAGTGTTGTCTACCCAAATATTCCCATGATTGAAAATGTGATGTTGATTTTTTTTTTATACAACAGTTCAATAAACAAGTTAATACTATATTGAAGTTTTAGAAAATATTTTCTGTTTTGCTCAATTTCCCTAACAAAAATAGCTCCAAACAGAGCAAAAGCAGAACTGTTGTGCCTTTCTGACTTGCTTCGTTTTTGAGTGAATCACCTGGAATGAGTTGAGTGAATGAGTGAAAGATTCAATCATTAAGACATTGACTTGCTGCCATCTACCTGCAATTTTAGTTTCATTTAGATAATCTTTTCCTATTTCAATATGAAAAACATGGTTTGTAGGGCAAATAGTTTTACCATTTACTGCACTGTTATTCTTGTAGTTATTTACCGATAGCAGCTATTGAATTGCATCTCTCACACATTCACTGAAAACAGCATACTTCAGCATTGCAAAATAAGGTAGATACCACCCATTCCTACTGATGACTACAGTGGTTGGGGAGTAATACCTCCATGCTTTCTTCTGCAATGGCATCTCCAGCTCCCACCTTCACGGACGCACAGTTTTCCTCATCTTCTGCTTGCCTACTCCGGAACGTTAGCGCCTGTTCCCAACGCCGCAGGGCCTCCTCGAACAACTCCATTCCTGTAGGTGAGACATCTACTTAACATGTGGAACTTTTTGCAGATGAATACACAGATCAGATTTAGAATGACATTTATGATTGTAAACATAGATGATTCCACTCTTTAAGATCAATATCAATTGTTTGTACAAAAATGATTAATATAGAACACAATGCTTTCCGGATGATGAGCTCTTTCTAGGCTCTCATTTGTGTCTTATGAAACAGAGGACAGAAGATGAGTTTTTACCCATTAGGTAGAGATTCTCTGGAGTAGTGACGGGGATGTTGAGCAGGTTACAGACATCACCATCATCTCCTGCTCCATCCCAGCAACTAGAGCCATTAGCACAGGTGGAGCTACTGGAGGAGTGCCTGCTCCTCACCTGAGAAAAGATGTGACATTTCAACATCTCAATAGCCGGGTTTCCATCCAAGTCTGCGAACATCGCATTAAACGTTTGCGAATAAGCACTGTTTCTATCCAACAAGTCAAAGAGAACAAAATCGTCACTTCCCGATAAACACACTGTATATGACTAAGAAAAGTAGGAGAGACCACTGAATATAGTCATTTCCTTTTGTAATAAATTTCTTGCACCTCAGAGCAAGCAGACGAAACACAAAAACTTTGAGCATTTCTTTCGGAGGATCTTTTTTTTTTGTTGCAGCATGAGCTGCTGAAGTCACAAATATATTACACCACTATCCAAAGAATATGATGATTAAAAAAAAAATAATAATAAAAAATTGCTTACAGAGGCCAGGCTTGGCAGTGAGCCCGAAAGCTTGTTGTACAAGCTGCCATTGGACACCACATTACATGAGTAGCAATTCCTTGAATTCAGAGGCAGATTTTGACATTCTGTTTCTTGAAAAGAGAAAGAAAAAAACACCCACTGTACCATACAATTTTATGGTAGTTTTTAAATATTATACATGTATAATTAAAGGTGATTTGCGATCTGTTTTTACCTTTTCTCAGGGGGACAGTGGTGAGGAACTCAAACGTTTCCTGCTCAGGCAAACTGGCTTTTTTCTTGCCCTTCCTCCTTCTGAAGCGTCGGGCGAGGTAGATAAGGGAGACTGCACCGAAGGCAGTGGCAGCAAAGAGCTTCTTCGTGCCGGTGCTCAGGCTCACCTGCTCAGTGAGGGAATGGAGAGACATAAGGCAACGTTTAACTTTGGATCAACCGCTCAGCTCAAGGCACAGAAATCAGAGTGAGAAATGCAGATAGGGTGAGGGTAAGACAGTCAGACAGGGTGACAGCAGGGATTACATGACTGGAACTGACTGCCTGGCATTTGGCCTGGCGTATGGTGATTGGCTTGAGCGATCTGATCTACTGTGCCTAAGCTAATCACAGACACAAGATTCATCAGAAGACACATAATACTACCCACTAGTGTTTATGTGAATGACCTAAACATTGTTAAAAAACAAAAAACACTTTTCTCAATTCATGTCCCCCATTAAAATACCAAGAGGAACTCTCAAAATGACACGAAGTAACGCACATAACACCGCCTATTATTAGCAAACAACGTCACCCTAGGTGCTACATGAAGCACAGCTACTCATGCCACAGCTTTTTTCTACTTCGATAGTTCAGCCAAAAATGAAAATTCTGTCAGAACACAAATTAAGATTTTTTTTTGACGAAATCCAAAAGCTTCTTGACACTGTATAGACAGCAATGCAACTGAAATGTTGCCAGAAACATACTAATGACATCGCTAAAATAGTTCAGGTGACATCAGCTACAAGAATACTTTTTGTGTGCAAAGAAAACAAAAATAACAACTTAACTAAATTTTTCTGAAGATGAACAAAGGTCTTAGAGGTTTGGACATAAATAACAACATAAGGGTAAGTAATTAATGACAACATTTTTGGGTAAATGTATCACTCAATAATGAAACTGTCAGTGAGATATGAACAGGACAGGAGAAAACTTTTAGCACATTATTCAAACTGAAATGTGGGTCTTTTTGTCACACAAAGCTGTCGTATTGCTTCAGAAGAATTCAAATATAGCATTTGACTGAAATATAGCAGCAGCACTTTTATCTTTTTCTTTGTTAGAGCTTGACAGTATCTGGTTGCTGTCTTCCTTTGATATACAAGAACAAAAGCTTTAGGAAAAGATCTACTTTTGTGTTTCACAGTAGAAAGCCATACCAAAAAGGAATGGAAAAGACAATCTCTTTTCTAAAGGAATCAGTGTTAAGACATTAAGCCTGCAGGTGAGAATAGCAATGCTGGCAATGCCACCCGTGGTCCATTAATACCCATCTTATCCATGGCAGGGAGCTTACTGCATGCAACACACATATCCCTGCATTTAAATATCAATCAGACACAGCTGTGAAATCCATAAAACATGACTAGATGGCTCAAAATGGAGATCAAAACAATGTCAAGCTAGTGAAAAGCTAAATATAAGCTCATAGGCAAAAACTAGGTTGTGGATTTTCACATACATTACTAATTTTAAAAAAAAATTAAATAAAACATGAAATTTAATAATCCATACAATATATATGAATTTTTACAACTTTGAAAAAGCTAAACTGTATTTATCTTTTACACTGAGGTCTACAGACCACCTTACACTTTCAAATGCCACCAAACAATCATGATATGCAGGAAAAGGGATAGCAGACAAAATGTGGTAAATTCATGCAAAGGGAACAACCCAGGATGTATATAAAATCCTTTGTCTAATATAAAATATACCCTACATAACACTTTGCAATAACTTTCATTAATAATAACATTATAGCTAAAGGGTGTATATGCTTCACCACCAATCAGAACTGCAAAGATAATATTTTCAAACTGGTTTCTCAAACATTTCCCCTGTCTGGACAAACAGATACATAATGACACCATTAATCCACCACAAAAGTAATTGCAATTGGTTACAGATTCCAAATTACATGACAAAAACTGTAGTTAGTAACGTAATCCATTACATTACAGGTTATATAAACAGACTACTTTTTGATTACTTTTGAGCGTTGACCTAACATGTTTATCACATTGATTTAAATAGGATAATCTTGTGCCATATTGATATAAAAAAAAAATAGTGCTGTCAAACGAATAATCACAGTTAATTGCATCCAAAATAAAAGTTTTTGTTTACATAATATGTATGTGTGTACTGTGTATATTTATTACGTATATATAAATACACAAATGCTTTTATAGATTTAAGAAAAATGTTGTTTATATATTAAAAATATTTATAGATATTATCAATTACATGAATATAAACATGTAAATACATGTAAAAATTTTCTAAATATATACTGTATGTATGTGCATTTATATATACATACATACATACAGTATATACATATACTATTCAAATAAAACTTTTATTTTGAATATGATTAATTTTTCGACAGCACTAATACAAATCAAAAAAAGAGAAAGATGATATGAAGAGTTCAGATGCAAAACCAGCTAAATCCATCTGATGTCTTTTTTTAAAAAATGCATTTTTATCAGGCTCAGATGTATAGGTTTCTATGTAAGTACCGGTACTTGGGATTGGGCTGAGGCTGGTATTTTAGCGAGTTTGAAGAAAAAGTATTTGATGGACGTATAATATGTGTCGAGAGCATTCACTCAGTATCATTATCTCATTTTTGACCGAGATGGCTTTTAGCTGGTTTTGCATCTGAACCCTTCATATATTCCATTCATTGTTTTCACAACATTAAGTGCATTAAACATTATATTATGTAAAAGTTTCCCAAAAAGTTTTAAACGACCACAATCTAAGTAAAACATAAAAAAATTACACCTGTTTACCGGCACAACATGTGAATAATATGTAATCAATTAAAAAAGTAACTGTAGTCTGATTACAAGTACTTCAAAATGTAATATAATCTAATTACAAGTACTTAATTTTTGGAAACCTGATTACATAATCCAGATTAGATAATCAGGTTACTACCTAGCACTGTTTTGCAATTTTTGGATGACAATGCGATAAACTTAAAGTCAATAATCTTACAAAACATCCCTGCTGCTGGTCGGTTTACCTGTGGAAGAGAGTAATAGACGGACAGTGGCAAGTCCACAAAGCGCAAAGCGGCCACCTTCATGGACACCTGTGTGTTTCCGAGCACGTCCTCAGTCATGACCCAGTAATCTGTCTGACAGACAAAGACACAGTCATAAAGACACGCGTGTTTTTTTTTTTTTTTTAATAAAATTACTCGCTAATACTCACACTGTGACTTCTTATAGCTAACAGTCCAAAACATGCAATCTCTACTCTTACTTGGGAAATAAGTAAACAAGCTTCCATTGTGCCATTTGCGACACGTGAACCGACTTAAAGAGGTTAAATAACGGTCATGTTAATGGCGTAATCCAGTGTTTGTTAAAAACACACAACGATCATAGCCAACAAAACAAAAAATTGGGACCATTATGAAAAATGACCCACATTTAACGTTATCCTGTTTCGGTAGTCGCTCGATTGTTAAATCTGTAGTAAACAAATAAATAACACGCAACATCATAAACACTGACAGTACTGGCACTGACTGTGGGTTATAAACAGAGGATAAAAACATAAACATACTGTAACGCTTACATTTATGCTTTATCTCGAAGACACACCATCTGTCCTCTATCACTCACTGCGATAGCTGCGCCTGTGAGCTCATGTGGAGGCGAACCGGCTCCGCGAATCTGGAACTCACTTCCGGTGCCACTTTGCGGTTTCAAAATAAAAGTTAATGTAACTAATCTTTAAACTCTTGGGGAGAGTCGGCTAGTTCATCCAAATGTTGAATTCTCTCATCTTTTACTCACTTGTTGTTTCAGACTAGTATATTAAGATATTACAAAATTGCATATTATGGTTTAAGGAACTGTAAAACTAGGAATTGTCACCGTCAAAGGAATTCAGAAATTAGTAGATTTTTTTTATAATGTTGAAAATCTCTAAATTAAAGCAATTAAGAATCATTTATTTCAATAAAGCAGCAAAGAAATGTTGTTTTTATTTATTTTTTTAATTATGTTTTTTAACAATGCTTTTAACCACAAAAGCCAGGGCATGTCAAAACTTATAGGGCCCCAAAACCCCATCAGATTCCAGAGGGTTAATGAAGATAATCAAAATATTTAATGAAAAATAAGAAGAAAAAGAAGAAGAAGAAGAAGAAGAAGAAGAAGAAGAAGAAGAAGAAGAAGAAGAAGAAGAAGAAGAAGGTGGGAAAATGTATAACGTTTGAATTTTGTTAAGAGTTTCGAGATTTTTATTTCAACTAAACAGGGTTCTGGGTTCATGTACACAATGTTTTGAATTTAAGTAAATGTAAACATTTAAGGAAAATGTTTACATTTTTAAACAAATATACGTCTAGACCAGGTTTAGGTTTTTGGTTTGCCTGATTTGAGCAAAGAGGAGACTCGATTTGAGGTAGCTCGCCAATCCAGTCAATATATGCTATACAGTGCCACCAACCACCTCCCCCCTCCACACACACACACACACCACACTCCACCCCCCTTTTATTTTATTTATTTATTTATTTTTTCCAGCAGGCCTTTTTTCAAATAAATTATTTGTTTTGACATATCAGCCGTGATATAATCTTAATTATTCCGTTTAGTATTTTAATTATCATTAAACCCGTATTTGATTATTGCAGTTTGAAAACTTGCGGTAAATAGGCTACTACTGTTTACCGTTATTAATAAGAGTCACATGAATTAAGGCGCAACGCTCAGATTAGGTTTCTTTTTGTATGGAAATATGGCAGAAGGCAGACTGCTGAGAAAAAATATATGAGAGAATGTATGATTTAATTAATTGTATGAATGCATAAGGAGGAACCGGCTGCCTTTAGGAAAGTTTCGTTGGGATTTCTTTTCATCTTCCCAACCTGTAATGTGCAGTAAAGCTGTGCTCATAAATTCAGCGCTGCTTTGTTTACAGCGGTTACCGGAGAAACTGCGTTATATCTGTTCCATATGCGGCACCTTCTGTCAAACAGTGGATTTGCATTTTTATATTATCCGAAGTGTTGAGATTTTTAGAAAGCCTATTAGCTCTTGTAGAACTGTTTGGAGCAGATAAAATATAATTTATCTTTCTGACATATAATATTATAATTAGTGCTTCTTTATTGGTTTTCAACATAAAACTTAAAATGATTTAAGTGTGTGTATCAGTACTTTTTGAACATTTCCAGTACATTTTAACATGTATTATACCATGTTATATTATGCATAACAGGTTGAACTTATACATTACGCCTGTTTAAGAGATTCAAGTATTGCATAACATGGGTAGCTCTCAGCCACTTTCAGTTTTAAAAATTAGCTCTCGAATGAAAGACCGGACCCTTGGTCTAGGCTATGATAAACAAAAGGCAGGTAAACTGCACTAATAGTAATAGTGAATACCTTACCGAATACTAGACTGCTTACATAAAATGCATATCAATATCAGTTGTCACTGTGTATCTCCCAAAAAATAATTCTTAATAAGATGATATGTAAATATTTAGTTTTTGGCAAAACTGCTTTACTTTAAAATTACTGTAGTTTTATTGTTGGGGGAAACATACAATGCAATCCAATACAAGTATGATTGTACAAATAACGTTCCTCAAATGCCTGATGTATCGTATTTAATACTTACATTTTAACATATATATATATATATATATATAACCGAAAATTCTCAGAATTTTTTTTTATCAGTGAGGGAAAAATCTGAAGGCCGTCCGTCATTGATGGATTGTAAATTGTAGCTGTAATTCCCACTCCTGTTCAGTTGGTGGCGAGTGCGCTCCAGTCAGCAGAGCACGGGATACAGAACAAAAACGAAATTATCATGAATATTTTCCTGTGCGTTTGATTACGCTACAACGATCTATCACACCACATTAAACAGCGCCAAAACGGTATTTATTGTTTAAATGTTCTAAGCAAATTGACAGAATTTGAAATCTGAGACTTTGTTTCATATCAAAAGTAACACAAAGCCTGGCCTATTGCTAATTGTTGGAAGGAAGACGCACTATGTACTGTCCATACATCAACTGAAAACAGCATAGACCAAGAGAGAGATTGTGATTTAAGAATCGATATCGGTTAATTAAAATGAGAATCTATTAAAACAGAGAAATCGATTTTTTTTTCTAGCGTATTTTTTTGTCCTGTAGGTTCATGATTAAAAACGAAAACGTGAACAAAAATAAATATTACTGACAATATACGTTTACTTAAGAAAAATCAGTAAAGATTTCACAGCAAAAAGACATCTGAACGTCAATATTTTTAGGATGATACTGAAAGGTCTTCTACGTGCTACAAAATATCATGTAGTAAATCGTGTACAACAGGCTTTTCAAGGTTTTGATCTTGTTGATAATTTAAAGGCCTAAGAAATGTGTGTATCAGATACAGTATACTTGATAGGGTAGGAGGACATTTACCACAAGAACGTATTTGTTTGTACGCTCAAACAATATTTATATATTTGTATAGTTATTTTTTTTGTATTAATAATACTGTTTTTTATTAGATTTTTATTTCTTGTTATGCTTGATATAGAACTTTGGTCTGCCCTCTGCGCTTTATTGCGCTATATAAAGTTGGACTGATCTTTACTGTGTTTTATGTCAGCTAAATAATTTTACCATCAATAAAAAAATAAGAATAAAAAAAAAAAAAAATCAAAACCAAGTTCTAACTGCTGATCTCCTAACGTAATGTAATTGACTCTATGGCCACACGGGGGCGTCTGGGCTGGGATAGCTCTCGCTCTGTCTTCGGGGGATCAATGCGCATCTGTGAGTCGTTCCGCGCGTCCACACTAGGAGGCACCGCAGCTGCCTGCTTCCCCCATTCACTTTCAGCACCGCACAACAACCGGAAGAAGCTGTTTGAATGTGTCATACCATGTAGCACCAGTCTGAAGTTAAAGTGTCTGACGCTAGGCGTTTGAAAACCCGCTGTCTGCAAACTGAAGAATACTACAGATATGTAGCTGACAAGCCGAAAGACATCTTTAAACCTCCGGTATCTTCATCCGCAGAAGAGAAGCGACAATCGATTCATATTTAAACCATCGTTGATTTCCCTAGAGGTGAGCTAATTTTATATCACTCGCTTGGGTGCGAACTGAAATATGGCGTATTTAAAGCTTTCGTCCCGCACAGTTAATATAAAAGTGTACATTGATTCTGTGCTGTTGTAAGGGTTGTGCTGTGACATGAGCTGATGCAGAGGCAGAGCTGTCAGATGATGAGCGGCGCACTGACTTTAGCTTTAGCCCGCCGCATTTACACGCCTTGTATCTGCTCTTCATTCAGAGTGAACACCTCATTTAGTGACAGTCTGCTGGGATTTTAGCTGTTGTTGTGATTGTAATGATCAAAAGATTTATAGATGTAGGAAAAACTGTGGGGAAGTATGTGCGTGACAGGCTGAAGCTAGTTGCTAAGTAGCCTAGCGAAGATTCTGGCTTATGCTGACGCGTTGCTGGAGTGACGTCACACACAGCTGTAGAGGCCCATAACTGTCGTTTACTGTATATGACTGTACATTACTACTCAATGTTTTTTTGAGTAGTGTACATAATAAATATGATGATTATGACGAAATAGTATCATCATTATTATTATTAATAATAATAGTATATTACATAATAATAATAATAATAATAATAATAATAATAATAATATAATATTGTTAATATTAATAATAATGAATGTTATAAATACAATAATAATAATAATAATAATAATAATAATAATAATACATATTATTATTATTATTTATTATTATTATTATTATTATTATTATTCAGAATAATTATTACTTCTATTAATTACTGACAATCTGGAATTCCCAGATTCTTTTAAATACTCTTGCATGTTTATGATTCTCTGATGTGGGTTAATGGTCACGTGACATGCATGCAAACAAATAAAATTTCATATTTCTTGAGTGTTTTATTTTGAATTTTTGTATTTTTTGATTATTATTATTATTATTATTATTATTTATTTATTTATTTATTTATTTATTTATTTTTTTGATGACCACAATGGGTCTGTCAGAATGTTAATAAAATAAGATTACATATAAAAAAAATCATAGTCAAAAATTAGAATAAAGAAATAATAAAAATGATATCAAATAAACTAAATGTAATGCAATTTAACTTAATAGAAAGGATTTGCAAATAATATTTTAGATACATTTATATTGTTTTTTTTATGGTATAAATTAGGTGTTTATACAAGAAACCATGCTTTTTTACATTTTAGAACACAAGGTTGATCATATTTGGCTGTACACATTTAAAAAAAAAAAAAAAAAAAAAAAAACTGTTTAATTACGTGTTAGCTTTTCATTTCTATTTTAAAGATACGATTTTATAATGTTATTATTGCTATCCGTTTATGTAAGGTCAAAGTGCTATGAGATATGAGATGTGCAGGCTATACAGATTTTGCCTGCTTATGCTGTCCTGTCACAGATATTCATTATGCTACAAGTTATCGATTGAAAACTAAATTTCACAAAACATTTCTTAACCTTTGTACTGGATTACACTCAGTTGCCACAGAGTCTTTTGTACACAGTTTTTGCACACAATTAATGATAAATGTTGTATTGCTGCTCTTTAATTAGGTTAACATTTACAGAAAATTAAATAGGAATTGAGATTTAAAAAAAAAAGTAACTGTATGTGCAGATAAAATAATATTAATGAAACAAAAGGGCACTTAAGTGTACTTGAAGAGAGTTTACTTTCATGACTTATTTTCCTAGCACTTAAGTACACCTTCAAAAATGCACTGAATAGTAATGTCAAATTAAAAGTTTTACTTTAAAACATGTATATTCTTTTAAAGCAGAATGAGCTATGCAGAATGGCAAGAGTTTATTGCATTGTTTATGAAATAGCATGTAACAATGTGCTGCCTATTGTTTTTTATGGTGAATAATATAAATAGTTCATATGTTAGCAGTGAGGTGTTCATATACAGTTTGACACATGGTCAGAGTGACTGATACATTGCTTTTAAAATTTACTCAGCGTTGCCCTGGTCTAACTTGCTTCTGGTCTAATACTTATTCTCTCAAAGGGTGTAATATAGTGTGCTCATTTTGGCCGTTTGAACAATATGGCATCTGTACAGTGGTTTTTACCCCATTACAGAAGTCTCTGTTGTGCAAAATGACAGATCAAGGCAGAGACGCACAAAACCTCTTAAATAATTTATTTTCTTATAGATTTACCTGTTTTCTGTTAAAGTTAATACAAATGTCAGAAAATGAACAAAACAATTTGTGTTTTGTTAGTAGGTCATTTTTAATTTTCAGTGAACTTTGTGTTGCAAAACATTTAAAAAGCTGCATTGCTTTTTTTAAAGCACTATTAAAGGAATACTTCAGCTAAAGTGAACATTTTTGGGGCCTGAGGAATATGATTCATCATTTACTCAACCTTATTATGTTACAAAGCTGTATCCGTTTGTGGAACAAAATAGGTGATGCATGAGAGGAAGTGATTATAATTGGTGAAGCTTCAAAAGTACCTAAGAGGATGATAAAAGTAGTTCATATGACTTGTTCTATATTATACCATACTATATTTATCTCAAATGTGTCTTCATTGGCCACTTGTGTTTGATTTTTAAGGGGATGGTCTCTGATTTCATCAGCACAGCTTACGGACAGTTTTGCTAACAGCTTGCACCAACGCAAACCATCTTTTGGCGTTAAAATACTGTCAGGATTTACTAAAGACACGCATAGACGGTGTGGACACAGTTATTGTTGCGCATGACCTTATTGAATATGCATCTGTAGGAGTTTCCCTTTTCAGATGCAAAATTTATGGGAGGAGAGTGTTCAAGTGAATCACGCAACGCGGTTTACTAACATTTGCGCTTGTCAGATTACTGGTATTTGAGCCATTATTTAATGGACAAAAAAATAGCATGTCTTAAACTGTTTTACGCTTGAAACGGCTGCAATTGTTGTTGCTAGGAGGAGGCACCGGAAAGAACAGAGAGCGCGTGGTAGAAGGGAGAGGATTTTTTTTCACACATATTAATTTATTTGGAATCCAGAAGAACACATTATCCGAACATATTGTTTGCCAAGACATGTTATTTTTAATTTGCTTCAGGAAATGAAAGACGACTTGGAACCCTCAACTAGGAGTCATGCAATACCAGGCCTATCAAAACCTCTTGCAACCTTTCATTTTTTGGCCTTCGGTTCTTTTCAGCTTATTGTGGGTTCTTTACGTCCTTATTCTTTATTTGCGGCTAGGCTAATTTGCGCTGCGCTTGATATATGGCATTGGTCGATATGTAAATGAGATGTTGTGTCTGTGTTCTTTAATTTGCGTGTTATCAGTAAATCGCCCACAGAAATTTTCCACGCCCATTGGTGCTGTTTTGGAATTGCGCTTTCGCGCTAATTTGCTCTGTTTTGTAAAACTGGCCCTTAGTGTTCACACTATAAATATATTTAAGTAGTTGTTTATTGATGTGTTCATATATCTCTCTCTCTTTCTAGAAGAGTGATGTCTGGAGCGACAAGCAATGACTGTCCGCACTTGGAGTGTGTGGGGGAGATCACCAAGGAAGAACTCATCCAGAAGTCCCATGTGAGTCCCCACCATGACCCAGTCGCTCTTTCATCATTTCATTGCTTCTGCCCATTTCTCATAGGTCAAATGTAGTGTGTGCTATTGACAAGGTAATGACCCCTGTTTCAGAGTTTGCAAAGTTGCCATAAGCACTAATAATGTGTGGCTGCCTCACATGTAAAAGCCTAGGCTATAAACAGTGCGTGCTGTTAAAAGGAATGTGATGAAATCAATGTGCAATTATGTGAATGCATTATACGTTATTGTAGTTTGAAAGCATTTGAGATTGCCGCATAATTGCTTACAAGATTGTACCTTTAATAGAATACATTTTTTCAATACAGTTTTTCCATAATGTCTTAATATGGGCTCCACTGCATATATACCATTCAAATGTTTGAGGTCGGTAAGGTTTTTGAAATAAGTCTCTTGTGTGCACCAAGGCTCCATTCAGCTGATCAAAAATACAGTAAAAAACTGTAATATTTAATGCAATTTCAAATAACAGTTTTTTTTATTAATGTATTTTTCAATCTAATTTATTCCTGTGATGTAAACCTGAATTTTCAGAATCTTTACTCCAGTCTTCAGTGTCACATGATCCTTCAGAAATCATTTTAATATGCTGATTTGGTGCTCATGAAACCTTCTTGTTATTATCAATGATGAAAACAGTTTTGCTGCTTAATTTTTTTTGTTGAAATCATAACACTTTTTTTTTCAGATTTCTTTGATGAATAGAAAGTTCTAAAGGACAGTATTATTGAACTAGTAGTATTGGTAATTAAATTATTATTTTAAATTAAAATCATTAAAAATGTTCTTTCTGACCCCAAACTGCAGTGGTATACATTGTGACTTTTTAAGATGCTTAAGTATAAATGTGTTTGTTTTCAGGGTCAGTGTCAGGACTGTAAAGTCGGGGGACCAAACCTTTGGGCCTGTCTAGAGGTAAGTTATCTTTATATTAGGTAATGTTCTTCAACAAGTTTGATTTGTAACAGAGATGAAAAAATAAAAATACTGCAGTGATAGCGATTAGCTGCAAATATTTTTGATGTTATACCTGATAGCTGATAAATGGCTGATATTGAAATTCTACACTATTTTGTATCTGTCTGGGTGAAAAAAAAAAAATAATAATCTCATGAATGGTGATGTGAAATTCTTAATTGTTGGAAGGTAGTTTATAATGAAACCTGTAGAGTATAATTTCATTTCATGTTTCCCTCTCATTTAGAATGGTTGTTCATATGTTGGCTGTGGAGAATCACATGCAGACCACAGCACCGTCCACTCTCAGGTTAGTCATTTTATTCTTTGTTTCTACTGTTTCTGTGCAATAATTCAAATATATGCACTTTGTGTATTAACAACTGCTTTATTTATACAAAATTTCATTTAACATTTATAATAAATGTATTGTTTTGTGTACTTGCAGCTTAAGATGTTTTCACCCACAGTGAGCTGTCGTTGTACATTTCAGACATGATTTGTGACCCTTATAGTGTTACAACTCTGATTACTTTTGTATGTTGATTTAGACAGGTGACTCTGATCCCTGATCATATGTGTCACCCTGTGTTGATTTCACATCTGTTATTCTCATTGTGACTGGAGACTTGAATGATGCAATGAATCGCTAAAGTGTGTTTGCAGGCTTGCTTGTGGGTGAACTCATCCATTATTAATGAATGCTCCAGTGGGGATCTCCCTTCCCACTAAAGCTCATTCTGATTACCCATTATCAAAACCCCACAATGCTCTCAGAACACCCTTGTGTCTGTGTGAAAGCGACTGATAGAAGACAGAGCCATCAGCCATACTTCTGCTACAATAACCTGCATTTGCTGCAGTAAATAAAATTCACCCCATGTTTTTTTATTTTTTTTTTTTCCACCAAGTTGTTTTTCTCTAGCAGGGTGCTTGTGGGTATAGAGCAATGCAGTGATGATGTGTTTTTGTAGGCAAACACAGAAGTTAGCATCACTCTGGTTTAACAAAAACCCAATAAGATTTTTCCATTGGCTTTAGGATTAGTGCAGAAAATAATCTTAGTGACCAATGAAAGTATGTGATTCTTAGATTTTGTTCATAATGATAATTCTTCACAAATGAACACAGTGATTGTGAATTTAAAGGAGAAGTTCACTTCCAGAACAAAAATGTCATCCAAGATGTTCATGTCTTTCTTTCTTCAGTCGTAAAGAAATTATGTTTTTTGAGGAAAACATTTCAGCATTTCCCTTCATATAATGGACTTCAATGGTGCCCCCGAGTTTGAACTTCCAAAATGCAGTTTAAAATGCAGCTTCAAATGGCTCTAAACGATCCCAGCTGAGGAAAAAGGGTCTTATCTAGCGAAATGATCAGTTATTTTCTAAAAAAAAAATGTACTATTTATATACTTTTTAACCCCAAACGCTCATCTTGGTCTAGCTCTGCTAAACTATGTACCTGTTTATGACAGTTAGGGTTTGTCGAAAAACTCCCATCTCATTTTCTCCTTCAACTTCAAAATCGTCCTACATCGCTGCAGAAGTACTGACCCAGTGTTTACAAAGTGAACATCCAAAGAAGGTCAGTCGTCCTTTACAAAAAAAGGTAAAACAGCGATGTAGGACGATTTTGAAGTTGAGGGAGAAAATGAGATTGGACTTTTTCGAAATACCCGAACCGTAGGGCCCTATGATTTCCGCGATGCGGAATCCAGTCATAAAAATGGAATTTACTGAATAACACGGAATGTCACGGAATTTGTCGAAGTTTGAATGAATTAATCAGAAGTAGGTCATTACACTTAAATCAGACCGCAATACGGACTATTATCTGTAAATATTACGCCGCAAAAATACCATTTAAATGTGAATCCTGCATGTTCTGCGTGTCTCTGTTTTAATGAATGAAGCAGACAAGCGGTTTTGTTTACTACACACACTGAACGGCGCGTGACGCTAGCGATGATTTCAGCGTCTGTCGTCTCACTAAATGAGGACATTTTAGGAAAACTAGCGTTATATCATATACACACAGAAATGTAGAGGTAGACACAGCAACCCGTCAAAATAAAAGTACGGTTTAACTTGAAGGCATAGTGCCAGATATATATTACTTATATATTACTACTGTTACTACTACTACTACTACTAAAATGAAACAAACATAATTTTTTAGGGTATAATCACACAACATTTCTAAATTTTAATAGTAAATTCCCCTTTGTTTGCCAAAAAAAAAGTTTGCTTAATTTTCAGTAATTAAAAAATAAATGAAATTAATGTTTTATGCCTTCATTTGATAACCAGAACATTTTAAATACACAACAGGATTTCTGAGGGTAAAAACTTTCATAAGACTATTTTAAGAATAAATTTGAATAAATTAAGTATGCATTCAAATAATTAGACATGCTAAAACACAGAATTTGATAACAATAAAACATATGGTGAGAAAAAATAAAACATTTCATAGGGCCCTAAACATGTCATTTTTGTTAAACCTTTGTTAAATTGATGTGAAATTTAACCGTTAAAAAGGAGTTGAGAAAAATTAAAACGGGAAAAAAATATTAAAACAGAAAAAACGGAATTTGGAAAAAAAATAAAACGGAATTTGGGAAAAAATAAAACTGATTCCATAGGGTCCTATAACTGTCATAAACAGGAATACACACCATTCAGCAGAGCTAGACCAAGACGAGTGTCTGCGGTTAAAAAGTATATAATTTTTTATTTATTTATTTTATTTTATTTTTTTTTTTTTTTAGAAAATAACAGATCGTTTTGCTAGATAATACCCATTTGGAGCCCTTTGAAGCTGTGTTTAAACTGCATTTTGGAAGTTCAAACTCGGAGGCACCATTGAAGTCCATTATATGGAGGGAAATGCGAAATGTTTTCCTCAAAGAACTTAAATTCTTTACGACAGAAGAAAGAAACACTTCTCGGATGACAAGGGGGTGAGTAAATTATCTGTAAATTTTTGTTCTGGAAGTGAACTTCTTCTTTAAGGCATAAATGCAATCAACAGAAGTAAAAAGCTAAACAGGCCATAAATGAACTGTACCATGGTTGCATGACCGAAACACACCTGTAAAAGCAGACTAGTAGGTAGATGGTTTGCAAAAAGGCTTAATACTAATTTGATAATGCTCAGTTAAAAAATAGTAAACTTTTCATTACATAGTTTGTTTCACAAAATGAAATTGAAAATTTTTCAAATAGTATATTGTTCCATTTTAAATCACTTAATCAAAATAATAATAATAAAAAAAAAAACAGTCAAATATCAAAAGTTTTGGTTTGAATGACAAAAAGAAGTGTTCAGCTTGTATAATTTAACTTAACGGTTAAAAAGGAAACATATGTTTAAATACTCCATGTAATGTCAAACAATGTGACATACGTTTAAATAATAAACATAAAGTCTGTACATTTGTGTTGCTGTTTTGATGTAGCAGAAAACATATGGGTCAGGTTTGCATTTTCTTGTGTCACTGGCCATAATTTTTACCTTGAAATCAGGATTAGGCATAAAATGATGTCTTCGGAGTTATACATAGATGTAAAAATCAGCTGAGAATTCAACAAATAGTTGTAACCTGGGTCAGAGGATGATAGAAATCATGTCCTTGTGGCAGATTTTATGGTTATTGAGGGAAGATACCAGATTTATTACTTTACGAATGGCTGTCGAAAGCGGAAATGCTACAAAATGCACATCATATTTTGTGAGAAAGTGTGGCGTGCTACAGCAAAAAAGGCTGTATTTTTGGAATCAGCACCCCAAAATGAATAAGGAAAGAGTAATGAATATCATTCAGCGAATATTATGTAGGCAGTGTTTTTATTATTTTATCTTTTTTTTTTTTCAATTATGAATCTCCCAAGATCATGAGTTCACTGGACGAACCACAATGTATAATGTAGATGAGATTTTTATTATGTTACCCTTGCTGGGCTGTGAGATCAAATGGATATGGGCATGTATAACATCCGATCCATCACCGAAATGGTTGGCGTGGCAGATTTTGGCAGGGTTTTTATTTTGGCGCAGCTCTCATAAATGTTTTAACTACCCCTGTCTGGCTGCAGTTGCACCAGTCCTAGTGCCGCAGTGAAAGCCAATCCAGACACATGAATAATGTAGAGACCCTTTAGCCACCGCTCTGTGCTTGCCCAGGCTTCACATAACCACTTCCCATTTCCCTTGGTACATTTTCGCTCTTCTGTTGCAGCATGCATCTGTTTTGCCCTAAATTTTGAATAGTCTTTCTGATGCATTGTAAGTTTCATATGTAGAGAAAGAGTTCAGCCATTAGACTGCCTTTTTTAGGAAGTAAAAAGGCAGTGATATAGAAATATTTGCCTTAATATTTGGCAGCGGGTATCTTAAATCTATACAATTTTTTTTTTTTTTTTTTTTAGGTGTTAATAAAAACGTGTCCACAATAAAGCTTTAGCTGTAGAATTTGAAATGTTTTAAATAATTCAAAACCATACACATTACAAAACCATGAAAATTTTTGACGCAGTGGATTTTGAATGAAAATATTCAAAATATGACAAAATATGGCCTACAATGATATATATATACACCACTAGACTCATGATTTACAATCTTCAAATGAAATCAGTCATCAAAAATGGGCAATTTGCATTAATAAAATACTTTTCTATATATGTATTTTTTCTATTTTTTTCCAATTTAGATGAGTGCTTATACTACTACTACTACTACTACTACTAGTAATAATAATAATAATAATAATAATAGTAATTATTATTATTACTATTATTATCATTATGGAAGCTGATATTGATATGGTCACCAATATATTGTGCAGCTCTAGTTATTGCAATTTTTTTGTAATATATATTTTAAAGATATGGTGTACAGGTTCATTTAAATGTCTATCTAAGCACTTTGCCTTTTTCTTCCAGGAGACACGGCACAACCTGACGGTGAATCTGACCACTTTGAGAGTGTGGTGCTACGCCTGTACCAAGGAGGTTTTCCTAGAAAGAAAACTGGGTCCACATGCACAGCTGCCCAGCGCTGTCAAACCCATCTTTCCAGTACAGACCTCCAGCCCGGTCAGAACTCTTTCTGTGAATGCAAAGTAAAAGTTAGAAGTTTGGTTGTGCTTAGATAAAATCCTTCTTTACATTTACAGTATCTCACAAAAGAGAGTACACCCCTCACATTTCAGCAGTCATTTTAATATATCTTCTCAAGGGACAATATCGGATGATTGGCATCGGATGATGCCAATGCAAACCGACTTGTTGCAGTGTGCAGCGTATGGTCTGAGCACTGACAAGCGGACCTTCTACTTCTGCAACCTCTAAAGCAATGCTGGCAGCACTCACACATCTGTTTATTGAAGCCAGGTTCTGCACCTGATGCACAGAACGAGCACTCAACTTCGTTGATTGACCCTTGTGAGGCCTATTCCGAATGGAACACGTCATGGAAAACCTCTGTATGACCCTGGCCACAATACTGTAACTCGGTTTCAGGTTGTTACTGAACCTCTTAAAGCCTAGGCCATCTTTGAGGAAAGCAACAATTCTCATTCTCATGCCATGAGGTGCTTTGTTGAACATCCAGTGGTCAGTATTAGAGAATTGTACTCAAAGCACCAAATTTTAACTGCTCTAATACAAGATACACAACTTTGTATGGACCTGTCAAGCAGACAAAAACACGTACATGATGAATAGGACATGTGGCTTTGCATGGTTAAATGACATAGTGCTGTTATCACTTAAGGTGTACTCACTTTTGTTGCCAGCTATTTTGACAGTAATGGCTATATGTTGAGTTATTTGCAAGGGGACAGTAAATATACACTGCTATACAAGCTGCACGTTGACTACTCTAAAATATATCCAAGTTTCATTTCTATAGTATTGTTCCTTAAGAAGATATACTAAAAACGTTGCTGAAATGTGAGGGGTGTACTCACTTTTGTGAGATACTGTAAACATTGTCGTTGCAATGTAAACATGACTATAAATGTTTGCAAAGAAGACAAGTCCAATCACAGTCTCAGTATCCACCTTATTCTTCAATGCGGAAGTAAGCTGTTTTCTGGTAATGTGTTAGACTTCCTGTTCATAATCTGCCATAGAGAAATAACGAGAAGAATACTGAACTGCCGTAAACGGTAAAACAGTTTGCACTACAAACTATTGTGTTCAAAATTAAGATAATACATTAAAATAATATTGTAAGACACACCAATATGCAATATCAAGCAGGAAAACAAGCTGTTTTGTACAGATAAACATAGCTGGACGCAGATGAGACCGGAAGCCAGACACATTAAATTTACAAACGGCCGCTTGCACTCTTACGACAAAAATAAGGTGGATACAAATAGATACAAGACAATAGACCAATCACAATTCAGCATGTACATTTTATAATGACCTGATTTTTGTCGGTTATATTTTGAATGCTAAACATACTATGTGTGGTGATGGAAATTTGTTTTAATTAAATGAAAGTCTTCTAATGATTAATTTTGAGATGGCAGATTTTCTAAACTGCATTTAGGGGCATTACAAAAAGTGTGCTTTTGCTGATTTTCTTTCATCGTCTTTCTGGTTTTCAGGACCCCAAAGCTCCTGGGAGCCCCACTTCCCTTAGAGTTCCTCCTGCGGGACCCTGTGATGACCTGGATATGGAGACTGAGGAGGAGGACGAACTGAGGGCTAGAGGTCTTACATCTCGCATGTCTGGTGTTCAGTGCATTTGCTCTGCATGCTACACTGTTAGTCTGAACGTTGGCATCTGTTACACCTCACAGGTCTGACTGGACTGAAGAACATTGGCAATACCTGCTACATGAACGCAGCTCTCCAGGCGCTTTCCAACTGGTGAGAACGCCAATAATCAATAGTGTTTTAATCTTAGTGTCCTAATTGTTCTGTTTCAGTCTGTTTTAATTATGCTCTCTCTTTATGGTTTATCTTCTAGTCCTCCATTGACACAGTTTTTCCTGGACTGTGGTGGTCTAGTAAAGACAGACAAGAAGCCAGCGCTATGCAAGAGCTATCAGAAACTCGTCACAGACCTGTGGCACAAAAACAGGTAAATTCCTCTCTGCCATTTCCTATTTCAGTGTAATTTTACAGTTTTTTTTTTTCCCTCAAGAAACAAGTTTCATTATAGCTTTCTTGCTCTTGTTTTGTGTGATTGCAGGAACTCCTATGTTGTTCCTACAAATCTATTCCAGGGCATCAAGGCTGTAAACCCAATGTTTCGTGGTTATTCCCAACAGGTATGTTTTTTCTTTTTTTTTCTTTTTTTTTTTTTTTTCTTTTCTCATTGACATGCTTAAAACATTTGATATACAAAGATATTAAAATTATGGCTTACACTATTGTTCAGAAGTTTGTGGTCAGTCAGATTTTATTTATTTTATATTTTTTGATGAAATAAATGCAGCCTTGGTGAGGAACAGGAAAAAAAAACACCAAAAAATGTGAATGCTGTTATAAAATGCTGATGCTGTTTTGTCTAAAAAAAACAAAACAAAAAAAAAAAAACACTGAAAGCTAAAATTAGTCGCTTTAAATGCTACAAGTGACTTTAGGCATGACAACATTATAATGTACATTATAAAAATACATTCATTTCAAGGTTTGCTGAAAATTACTTTTACCAGTGTTATTAAATTATTAATGTTTTTATTGATTAGATAATTGCAAGGGTAATCAGTGTTAAAAAATAGGAGAAATGTTTATGAACTCGATCTTGTAAGTTATCAGATATATGTGACCCTGGACCACAAATCCAGTTGTAAGTAGCACAGGTATATTTGTAGCAAAAATATAAAAGTATGGGTCAAAATTATACATTTTTCTTTTATGCCAAAAATCATTAGGATATTAAGTAAAGATCATGTTCTGTGAAGGTATTTTGTAAATTTCCTACCATAAATATATAAAAACGTAATTTTTGATTGGTAATATGCATTGCTAAGAAGTTCATTTGGACATTTTTAAAGGCGATTTTTCTCAATATTTCAATATTTTCAATATTGTTGTATCTTGACCAAATATTGTTCTATCCTAACAAGCCATGCATCAGTGGAAAGCTAAAAATTGACCCTTATGACTGGTTTTTGTTGTCCAGGGTCACATATGTCCAGTATTGACTATATAATAATGTGATTTAAAAAAAAAAAGCCTATAATATTGCCTATTAATAATATGATGCCAACGTATTGTAAAATGTATTTTTTTATGCATGTTTTAATTGTTAGAGTAAATCTCTGTTGTGCAAAACTTTATTTGATAGAAAAGGTAATGTTTTATTTAAAATTAACTTTTGTATTGTTCAGTTGTAGTTAAACCAATTTTTAATGGTGAATTTGTATTAAATAAAAAAAAAAGATTTCAGAAAAATTCAGACATTTTAGGTCTCTCTTAAACTGTTGAAACTCTTAAACTGTTGATTTCATAGGGCCCTAGAATTCTTATTAAAAAAATTATTTTTTGTACAGGCTTATCCTGACCAGCCTAACATAGTCAACCATAGATTTTCTCTTAATTTTTCCCAATGACTGTTGAGGTCAAACTCAAATTTTCCTGCTTGCTGTGGGAATTTCATCTAAGAGAACCTCATTCTCATTTCATTGTTTCTCTTTTTCACCCTTTCTCTTAATATACTTTGTACTCTAGCTGCATTTAGGAAAAGACCCATTTTTATTCTTGATTATGGAGCACAATCTGATTCAGAGTCTCTAAATGTTTGATCACCTTCAGCCAGTGGAATACATCCATTGTTATGCCTGGCTGGAGAGGAAGGCCGTTTGGAGAATTAGCGTTGACTTGAACGGGCCATCATAGGCTGTTCAGAGACTGTAGGAAACATTAATCTCATTTTCAGGCTCACTTTCATGAAGCCCAGACAGACTGTGGACTCCTGTAGAGGGGATATTCAGTCAATGAATGCCTTGTTTTAAAATCATTCCCTCTACTAAGGGCCAGGAAACCTTTTGTCCTTGTACTGCATTGACATAATACAGTGATGGCCTTCTGGTTTAATATGCTGTGTCCTGTTGTTGGAAACTTGTTTGCCTACCAGGATTCTTAATACCAGGATGTTAGAATGCCAGCTGGCCATGTTGCCATGTGGATGAGCCAGTAATGACTAATGTTCTCGTAAGCTTCAGCTGTTCCTATGGCGATGGGGTCCCTGCAGGTCCCTGTCTAATCTGCGGCATAAATCGTGAGCCTCCATGTGTGTTGCATTCTTTAGATAATGCCTGGAAACATTTGTGTGTGACTGTCAGTGTGTCAGTGCACATGCCAGGATCTGACCCCCAAGTTTATGAAGGTCTTTAAAGTCTGGTGGATTCTGATTGGCAATTTTTTTTTTTTTTTTTTTTTTTTTTTTATCGTTCGTAAGCTGGAAGTAGTCATTTGAAAGTGATTCCACCAATATTGTTTCTCTGAGGTGTGAACTTCCCCATTAAACTTTATAGTTATTGTTATTGTCCTTGGTAAGTTTATTAAACGTTACTTTTGTTCTTATTTTGCAAAACATTAATTAAAATCTGTCTCTGTCTTTAGGACTCGCAAGAGTTCCTGCGCTGTCTGATGGACCAACTCCACGAGGAGCTCAAGGAGCCCATTCCTGAACCCGAGGACCCAAACCAGGCTGTGGCCATGGATGATAGTCCCGACGAGGACAACCACAGCCAATCGGACGACTTCCAGTCCTGCGAGTCTTGCGGCAGCAGCGATCGGGCTGATAGCGAAGGCCTCAGAGTCCCAGAAGACATCAACGAAGCTGAGATGCTGATTTCAGAGCAGAACCAAAACAACCGAGATTGGCAGAAAGAGAAGAATCTTATCAACAACCTGTACCGTGCCGGTTCCCATGGCGACCTGGATAAAGACGTGGACACAACCAATGAGTCGAGGCCAATCATCAGCACCCAAGGAGCCATTAAAGCTCAGGGCCGAAATTCAGGTAAATGCAAGGCCATTAAAGGAGAAGTCCACTTCCAGAACAACAATTTACAGATAATGTACTCAACCCCTTGTCGTCCAAGATGTTCATGTCTTTCTTTCTTCAGAAATTTTGTTTTTTGAGGAAAACATTTCAGCATTTTTCTCCATATAATGGACTGCTATGGTGCCCCGAGTTTGAACTTTCAAAATGCACAGGGCTCAACGCTAAGAACTTTTTCTACTGGCCCGGTCAGGCCAGTGGTTAAAATCTTGCCCGGACAAAATTTTCACAGGCCCTACCACAAAAAAATTAAATAGTTGCTGTTATCATTGTTTTGGACTCATGCTATCTTTTATTTTAATAAATAAGCTTATATGACACCAAAAGTTTACATATCAAATGAAATTGTACAATTCTCAATTCCAATTTTAATACCACACCTAAACCTAGTAGCCTAACTAAAGTTCACATATTATTCGTTTGTTCAAAAATTATTTTATTATTATTAATAATTTATTACAAATATAAAGAAGATGCTTTAGGGAAAAACAGCAGACAGACTGAAAGAATGCCAAGTCTTTTTGTCAGCAGGTGGCGCTTTTGGAATAATAGTGATATTACGTTTCTATGGTTACCGCTGTAAACAAAGCAGCGCCGTGTTTATGAACGCTACTTTAAATACATCATACATGGGCAAATGAAAAGAAAACGCCATGTGACCTTTTATTAAAACAGTCAGTTCCCCTCAAAGATACATTCACATAAACCACAGTTTCAGTATTTAGGATAATATTTCCAATATTTCGCACATTGTGAACCGTGATCTAGCTATACTTGCTACAGTATTTTTTTCCTCTTTGCGTTCGTCTTCAGCGTCTCTGGCCTCTGCTAACGGACGTTTAAAGAGTTCATAATATTTCCACACACGACATTTTGAAAAAAAGTATTAAGTTCGTGTGCAAGCCCGGAACAGAGATCGGTTGAAATATGTCCAGTAGATCGGTGCACCTGTACTCTAAATTAAGTATGGATTGATCATTGTTGAAGCTACAAAGCTAATTGTCAAGACGAGTATTTTGACATACTTTTGTAGGCTATTTGTCCTTCAAAGACACGTCTCTCTGTGAGCTTAAAATTTTAAATTAACAAGATTAAAAAAAAAAAACCACGCAAGTGATAAACTTTCGTGATGACGCCACAGTGGCCCGATCGGGCCAGTGACTGATTCGTCAACTGTCCTGAGCGTCTTTCACGCTGGCCCTGGGCCATCGGGCACTCCTTATTGTCGAGCCCTGATGCAGTTTAAATGCGACTTCAAACGATCCCAGCCGAGGAAGAAGGGTTCAGTTATTTTCATTAAAAAAATACAATTTATATACTTTTTAATCTCAAAGGCTTGTCTTGTCTTGCTCTCCCTGAACAATCTGTATTCTAGCTCATTACACTTAGGGTATGTCGAAAAACTCCAATCGTATTTTCTCCCTCACAATAAATCTGTAAATTGTTGTTCTGGAAGTGGACTTCTCCTTTAATTCTATGCAGTGTTTTACACTAACATGTAAACGAACAGCCTTGCAGGCTAATAAACTCAGTGAAGTGTTTTTGTTCTTTGCTCGGAGGTAAAAAGTTTATACTATGTGAATATTCTGAAAGCATTTGATCTCATGGATATGGTTATGTTTGCAGCAGCTCTGCAATTCCAGTGTTTTACTCATGTCTAGCCTTGACAGAAAGTTTGCACTTTTTTGCTGTAATCCACTGAAATTAACTACAAAAGACTGTAATTTTGGCCTGATTTTGTTTAAAATGACATCACATGTATACATTCTTCGATTTCACTTGAAATATATCAGGCCATAGTTGAAATACATTGTGGCCAGTGGTTGTTTTGCTTGCTTTTATTGACTGACATGTTTGTTTCCACCTTGTTCAGATTCAAACCCGGAAATCCAAGTCAGCAGTACCATCAGACCACACAGTCCGAATGGAAATGAGGGTGTCACATCTAGACTGTCCAGCAGTCCTCCCAAATCTTCAATGTGGCCAAACCTGAGCTCTACTCACAAGAAAGGTACCAGAATTTGAGTCTGATTCACTTCTGAACAGTTAGGGGGTTATGTAGTAGTTTAATTAAATGTATTAATTAGTGATGCACTGAAATGAAAATTGTGAACTGAAACAACAATTTACAAATAATTTACTCACCCCCTTGTCATCCAAGATGTTCATGTCTTTATGTCTTCAGTTGTAAAGAAATTGTAGTTTTTGAGGAAAGCATTTCAGGATTTTTCTCCATATAATGGGCTTCATTGGTGCCCTGATTTTGAACTTCCAAAACGCGTTTACGAGAGTACTATGACATATGCGTGTGGTGCTGCTGATGCAGGAGACTGAGTTCTTATGTAGAACGTGGATGTGCCTTGTTTTCAAGCAGAGGAAGACACACGCTGTATATAAAACAGTCTTCGTAAACATGTCTCAAGATTTCGACAGAGGATGACTTGCAATTTTTTGCCCAGCCTTACTTATTTGAACCAGAATATACAGACTGTACTGATGAAATCTGACCAGCAAGAGTCCTTCCACGTTCAGGGTCCAGATAGGTAGTAAGGACATTGTTAAAATAGTCCATGTGATGTCAGTGGTTCAGTCGTAATTTTATGATGCTACGAGAATACTTGCGCAAAAAAAACCCTAAATAACTTAAATACAAAATAACAACTTATTCAACAATTTTTCTCCTCTGCGTCACCCTAGTGCAATTTTAGAGAGTAGGGTTGGGAACGACATGAGGGTGAGTAATTATCGAAAGAATTTAATTGTTGGGTGAATTAACCCTTTAAAAAGAGCATCAAAACCACATTTATTGTTTCTATTTTTTTTTTTGTGATTAAAGTGAGAGAATTTGAAAGCTGAGACTTTGTTTCATTTTAAAACTAACAAAGCTTGTGTTTAATGGGTGGCAGCTGTATTACTAATAATGTTTAGTGAAGTTTGTGCATCAACGCAAAACAGCATAGACTAACAGATTGATCTTTAGATTTAAGAATACATAGCAGTATTGATTAAAAGCGCAAAATCTATAGAGTTAATCCAGCACTAGCATCCACACAGCTGACATGTTTACCTGCTGTAGTTTTTCCACTTTGTGTTCACAAAATTGACTGTGACACAGTCAAAACGTGGCATTTGAGAAACCTAAAAAGTCGAGAGAATGTAAAAGTTTGAGAATTTGAGAAATGTAAAAGTTGCTGTTTCGGTCAAAACTATTTTTGGTTGCCGAAATTTTGTGGCATCAATTTAATAGTTGTGAGCATCACTTGAACTGAAACACATTTGACATTGATTCTAAATGGTTGTGATGTGTCATGTTGACAGTACCCTCGTTCACCCCACCAAAGAGCAAGCGGCAGAGGAAATATCGCAGCATCATCTCTGAAGTGTTTGACGGTACCATTGTCAGCTCAGTTCAGTGCCTGACCTGTGACAGGGTGAGTGACCTGTGTGCTCTTCAGCCAAAAATGCTCCCAAACAACCTTGCTTTAATAAACAGTGAACACAAGCATTTGATTCTTCAGTTTGTAGAGAAAGGTATTTTAAAACTGACAGAGGACTGAGTATGGATATGCTATCATTAATGCACTTTATTGTTGGAGTGAATGAATGAATGAATGAGATTAAATGAATATTGATTTTACTCATATAGTGTTTTTTATTTATTTTTATTTTTTTTACACAGTTTTGTTTTGCCATAATTTTTCTCTTAATTAAAATAGCATATAAATGTTGTTGTTTTTTTTTCTTTTCTTTTCCTTTTAAATAATATTTCACCATTTAATGTGTTTCAAAAGATTTCTGTTTAAAATAAATGCAGTTCTTTTGAACTTTTTGTTCATCAAAGAATATTGAAAAACCATTAACTTGGTTTCCAAAAAACTGTGAAGAAGCGTGAATGTTGTTTTTTTTTTTTTTTTTAAACAGTAAGAAATGTTCCTTGAGTACCAAATCAGCATATTAAAATAATTTCTGAAAGATCATGTGACACTAAAAAACTGGAGGATGCTGAAGATTCATTAAAGGAATAACTGCTTTAATAGAAAGCAGTTATTTTATTGTAATAATATTTCACAATATTACTGTTTTTACTGTATTTTAAATTAGATGAGCATAAAACACTTCTTAATGATTTGAAATGATATGATAATCATGCGTCACACTTTTAATATTCGCTTTATTGTCATTATAGATGCAAGTTGTAGTATTAGGTTTATGCGGTTGATATAGCTGAATAATCTGATATAAATATGTATAGAGCACATTTCAGTACTAATTAACCCATGTTAGAACCCTGATTCAGTTTTAGCAGTGTTCAGCTCTTTCCACTTCCAGGCACAAAATAAGTAATTTTGTTAATAATATCAACATTGTTTGCATATGAAAAATTATGAGTTATAATAGCAGAAAATGGACATTGTCATCATGATGAAAGTTGTTACATTTGAGCTAGTTTGCAGTTGTTTTAGTGGCTTTGTTATTGTTTCTGACAGAAGTTGAAGTTGCAGATTAGCATTTTAAATTATGCTCATCTGTTACTTGTCCTTCCCGTCTCAGGTTTCGGTGACTTTGGAGAACTTCCAGGACATCTCTCTGCCCATCCCAGGGAAAGAGGACCTTGCCAAGCTGCACTCTTCCTCCCACCAGACGGCTCTTGTCAAGGCTGGTTCATGTGGAGAAGCCTACGCCCCTCAAGGCTGGATTGCTTTCGTCATGGAATATATCAAGAGGTATTATGCTGACATTTCTTTTATGTGAGAGTGTACCCTTGTGAAAAAGTACACAGAAGCATACTTTTAAAGAGTACTTCTTGTGACAATAAGTGTGAGCTGAACATTAACTGCGAATAAATGAGAATATATTATAGTTTACATTTTGATTAAATGCAATGCGTTAAACTTAAGAGTGTGTTTTTGACCCACTTCAATTCTTCTTTCTATGTAATTTCAGAATATATTACGTTACATCTTAAACATGGTTAATCTGTACAGAATGTATTGGCAAGCATCTATGGTAAACTAAGCTATAGTCTAAGTCAATTCTATTTGAACTTGTATGTTAATTTATTTCTAATTACACATTTTTAATATGTAAAATCTATGTCCTAAAATCTACGTACTGCCTTAAAGCATGACAAGGTTATTAAAATGATTTAAAATGTACTTTAAGTTAAACTTTTAATTGATAGTAATTTGACTTTATTAAAAAGCGTATTGTAAAAGTGTACTTAAGTCTGTTAAGAACCAGTCATTTAATATTAAGTTACTGCAGGTTAATTTTAACGGGTCATGAAAGCACTGGTTAGTTCTTACCACAGTTTTAAACAAATGCTGCAAAAGTGGGCGTAGTGGAGGGGGAAGAGGGGAGACAGACAATGCAGACAACTTCAGGTTCAGACAGTTTCATTTTGCTCCCATTGAGTTATATATAATCCATTATAATCCTTTTGATGGGCTGCGTCAAGGAGCTGTAAAAACCGGTTACACTCACTAAATGAATGAATTGTGTTTGTGCCGAACTCTTGCAAAGCAAAAAAACAAATTTGATCCATGAACATTTTTCTCAGTTAATGTATGCAATCTCACAGTCTGAAGCTTCTTTCACAGCAAATCAACACATGCTGTCTTCTCATAGGATAAGAACACGAAGTCTCGTGACTATTTATGAGACACGGACTCGTCATCGAAGTACTATAGTCTGTTGCCATGTCACAAACTATGACGTCAACACAATGTAGAGTTTAAAAATCCCTCCGAAAAAGCTCAAAATTAACCAGTTCTCTCCAACAATTAATATTAACGGAACATTGTTGTCTATGATGTGCAACACAAACACTGTGCTAAAATCTCAGAAAAAGTAGTCATGGGTTTCATGACCCTTAAGGTTAATATACACATATTAACAAACACAATTAGGTGCACAAGGGTATATTATGTTGTGTTTAAAATGCTGAAGCATATGTGCTCTTTTACAAGTAAGAACATATACCAAGGCTTATTTATTTCTCCTAACCCTAATGCTACCAACATCCCTCATATAACATTACAAATATCAGTAACCCCTTACAATAAGGTGTCATTTGTTAACATTAGTTAATATATTAACCTACACGAATGAACAATGAACAGTACATTTATTACATTATTTATTAATCTTTGTTAATGTTAAAGGAGTAGCTCACTTCCAGAACAAAAAATTACAGATAATGTACTCACCCCTTGTCATCCAAGATGTTCATGTCTTTCTTTCTTCAGTCATAAAGAAATTATGTTTATTGAGGAAAACATTTCAGGAATTATCTCCATATAATGGACTTCCATGGATGCATTTTAAAGGCAGCTTCTAACAGCAGTAAATGATCCCATCTGAGGAAGAAGGGTCTTATCTAGCAAAACAATTAGTTATTTTCTAAAAAAAAAAAAAAAAAAAAGACAATTTATGTACTTTTTAACCTCAAATGTTTGTCTTGTCTAGCTCTGCATGAACACTGTGCGTTACGGTTCATGAGTTAGGGTATGTCGAAAAACTGTACGCAGTCTCACAGTCTGAAGCTTCTTTCACAGCAAATCAACACATGCTGTCGTGAATAATTAAGCAAAGTGTCTTTTCATAGGATAATAACATGCAGTCTCGTGACTATTTATGAGACATCGATGCATCATTAAAGTACTATAGTCTGTTGCCACGTCACAAACTGTGGCATTAACGCAATGTAGATTTTAAACCCAGATGATGAAAATGGTGCAAAAAAGTTCAAAATTAACCGGTTCTCTCCATCAATTAATATTAACAGATGCTAACATTGTTGTCTATGATGTGCAACACAAACACTGTGCTAAAATCTCAGAAAAAGTAAACCAGGGTTTCATGACCCATTAAGGTTAATATACACACACAAACACAGTTAGGTGCACAAGGGTATATTGAGTGCTGCCTTGAGTCATTATATCCATAAAATATAATTCAAGTATTTAAGCATGTATATAACCATGTATAAAACATTGTAGACCAAGAAGAGACTTAATATGTTTCTTTTGAATGATTGACCCTGTTAATTTCTGCTCTTTGATTTTTAGTTGGTTCTGGGGACCTGTGGTCACGCTGCAGGACTGTCTGGCTGCTTTTTTTGCAAGGGATGAACTAAAAGGTTTGTTTTTTGTTTTTTCCCTTCTTCCCCTTTCTTAAAGGGGTCATCAGATGCAAAGTTCACTTTTACATGTTGTTTGAACATTAATGTGTGTATGTACACATCTACCCTATAATGATAAAAATCCATGGCGTTGTTTTTAATTTATCTGTAGAAATAATATCCCCTTTTTCAAATCGAGCCATTCTCAGATGCCTGTCGGTGTGGCATCACATTGACAGAGGCCGCTTCCATGATAGTTGATTGACATGAGCGTCTTACCTCAGATCAGCTGTAACAGTCCGACCTCCATTGTTTCGATGCCGGAGCAGGGATGTAAGTTAGACAAGAATATCTCCGATTGAGGTGTTGTGTTGCTGGATGTAATAATGAACATAGTGGTCATCATTTACTCCCGACATCTGAGCGCTGACGATGCAGTGGATTACGTTTGTTTGTGAATGGAATGCGCCTCCTGATCTACATATATATGTCTATGTTCACGTGAATCATTCGTGATCCAGCTTCACTTACAGCAGAAGTGAGTATAAGGTTTTTTTTAATGAATCTTTGCGATCGCCTTTCCTAATAACATGCTAGTTAGCAAGTTTAGCGGCTAAAGTAAACAGGCTCATCACTCCACAGAGAGAAGAGAGGGGCGGGGCGAGCAGAGCTCATTAACATTTACAGGAACCTCGACCAGAACATAGTAATTTTTGGAGAGCTGATTTTGGCAAGGTAAAAAGGGTGTTTACACTACCATTGAGAATTTTTAACCAAAGTATATTATAGACTTTTCATTAAGACCCTATAAAGAATCGCATCAACTTGTGGAAAATGGGCATCTGGTGACCCCTTTAAAGTTGAAATTTTGCTTTGAAACCCAAACTAATCAATAGTTGATTTTGTGTGCTGTTTTGAATCTAGAAAAAGAAGACAAATATGGAAATCTTCATGGAATTCTGTGTTAATATTTGTGGAATTCTGTGTCAGTATTTCGCATATCAGTGGTGTAATTCTTACTGGTCTTTTTTTTTTTTTTTTTTTTTTTTTAGGAGACAACATGTACAGCTGTGAAAAATGCAAGAAGTGAGTATGAACTTGTTGGAGATCTTACTGAAGATGCAGGTTGCAGAAACTAAAGTGTTAATGTTGACTCTTTGGTCGTTTCAGGTTACGGAATGGGGTCAAATTCTGCAAAGTTCAGAGTTTGCCAGAGGTAGGTACACAGATGAGCTATTATGATTATTATACAGGTTCTGGCGCCACATGATTATTTTCCAGAGTTGAAAAAAAACATCAGGTTTACATCAGTTTATAGTAAGCAAACAAAATAATAAAAACACCACAAATGAAGTCCACAATGTCTTGGCCTTGTACCAAGTCTGTCTGAAAAAAAAAACCTGGACCCTTGAGCAATAACAGTAATATAATGGGTAATAAGGTCTGGTGAGTCATCTGTTTCCTACATCCAGTTGATTTATGTTTGGAGGGAGACTAAGAATGCTCTCAAAATATAATATCTGCTCCCATCTGGTAAATATGCTTAGGGACCCATAATGGCAAGAGCAGCCATCTTATGGGAGTTGTTAGATCTGATGATTGTTCAGTACGTCTGTAGAATAGCCAAAGTATTTTACTGGACCACCATGATGGGAAAACCTCAACTGGTAGTGCTACACAGTCATGCTGTAAAAATTGCTTTAGTTATATTTTTATATGGCAGGTTTTGCTGGTTTTATTGTTGGAAACTGACAGCAAACTTTGATTTTCTCCCCAACAGATTTTGTGCATTCATCTCAAGCGCTTCAGACATGAACTCATGTTCTCCACCAAAATCAGCACTCATGTGTCCTTCCCTTTGGAAGGCCTCGAAATGCAGCCCTTCCTGGCCAAGGACTGCTCCGCCCAGACCACCACCTATGACCTGCTGTCAGTCATCTGTCACCACGGCACTGCCAGCAGTAAGTCTTTTAGATGAGGGAGATGGTCATAAAAGTATTACTACATATATAATTTACAGCAGTTACACAAATTATTATTGTTTGTATTATTATTGAACAAAAATTATTCATGTTATTTTTGAAATATTATTTGCAAATTATTTAAAAAATAAGTTTATAATTATAATATAGTATAATATAATATAATAAATATGTATTATATGTATAATAAATGAATGTGCTTTATTTTACATTGCTGTGAGAGATGTGTAAGTGGTTTCAGGTGATGAAAATTGTTTTTTGTAGTCTTTTTGTGCTGCTTATATTAATTCAATAATATAGCAAAAAACAGGAAGCAGTAATGAGAATATGGGGCAATGGGATCAGAAAATAAACAAGTTTGATTCAAACTTACATTGCATACCTGAGCGCCACAGCTCAGTGTGTCAAAGCTTGTGGCTATGCCTCCAACAAGGCTGATATATTTAATGTGATTTTGTTTTTTTTTTTTGTTTTTTTTTTTGCTTTGTTCAAGGTGGCCACTATATTGCCTATTGTCGGAACGAGCTGAACCAGCTGTGGTACGAGTTTGATGACCAGAGCGTTACTGAGGTGTCTGAGTCCTGTGTTCAAAACGCTGAGGCATATGTGCTGTTTTACAAGTAAGAACATGTACCAAGGATTATTTATTTCTCCTAACCCTAATGCTACTAACATACCTCATATAACATTACAAATATCAGTAACCCTTCACAATAAGGTGTCATTTGTTAACGTTAGTTAATATATTAACTAACATGAATGAACATTTAGTACATTATTTATTAATCTTTGTTAATGTTAGTTAAAGGAGTAGCTCACTTCCAAAAGAAAAAAATACAGATAATTTACTCACCCCTTGTCATCCAAGATGTTCATGTCTTTCTTTCTTCAGTCATAAAGAAATAATGTTTTTTGAGGAAAACATTTCAGAAATTACCTCCATATAATGGACTTCCATTGAACCCGTGAGTTTGAACTTCCAAAATGCATTTTAAATGCAGCTTCAAACAGCTCTAAACGATCCCAGCTGAGGAAAAAGGGTCTTATCTAGCAAAACAATCGGTTATTTTCTAAAAATAAATTACAATTTATGTGCTTTTTAACCTCAAATGCTTGTCTTGTTTAGCTCTGCGTGAACACTGTGCATTCCGGTTCATGAGTTCAAAAAACTCCCATCTCATTTTCTCCTCCAACTACATTATCTGTAAATTTTTTGTTCTGGAAGTGAACTTCTCCTTTAATAAAATTACAGTCATTCATTGTTTGTTCATGTTAATTCACAGTGCATTAACTAATGTTAACAAACACAACTAATTTTAATAATGTCTTAATGCTGAAATTAACATTAAGATTAATAAATGCTGTAGAAGTATTGTTCATTCTTAGTTTGTGTTAACTAATGAACCTTATTGTTAAAGTGTTGCCTAAATAACAAATAAACTACAACATAAACTATAATATTAGAAATATGTATCATATAATGAGTAACTGTAAATTTTGGTAATATCCTTCAATCTCTCAAATTTTGATTAAAATAAGTAAATTAATGAGTAAATAATACATCTAACAATACAGTACTATAATGAGTAGAAAAGGAATGTAATAATTACTAGAAAGATCGCTTCTAAATTTTAGGAAGGGGTCCCTCACACAAGTATCTTCAAATCTGGGAAAACATGGCACCTAAATGATTGAAAATTCCTGATGTATAGACCAATTTGGTGTTTGCAAACAGTGATGACATTTTTGTGGGCAGAGTTCTCAGAGAGTTCTGAGATTATATATCATAATTCTGATAAGCAAAATCAACTCGTCATTCTCTCTTTTGAGCTTAAAGCTCTTTATCCCTCGCTTTTGTGGAGTTAAATCGAGTTATAAAGTCCAAAATACGAGACATAAACTTGCATTTGCAAGAAAAAAAGTCAGAATTGTGAGGTACAATAGGTAAATGTAAAATGTTACAGGTTTAAATAGTATTTCATGCTGTAACTGTAGGGCTAATATAATTCCCCAATGAACTGCATATGTAACTATTATGTAGACCTATTCTTTAAATCAAATTTATGCTTTAAAAGTAGAGTAATCGCAGCAGGTTTCATCCATTAGTCTGTCCGTTTAAACGTCTGCGTTTAGCTTCAAAGGGCGTCTTTGACAATTGTATAAAAATGATTTGCATTCCAATTCTTACATCCAAATGCACAACAATACATTTTATCTCTTATTCCTTGGATTTTTCCCGTTTCCCTCCACTTGTTACCAGTTTTCCTGCCACCACAATGCGTGCAGCACTGCAAGTGATGTAACTGACATCTACTCCAAATTGGCTGTTAAAATGTAATGGAACAAGAACAAAGAAAACAAAACAAAACAAAAAATCCCTTTTTCAAATTTAGTTTTTAGATTTTTATTTGAAAGGTTATTTTGCATTATTTACTAAATATAATTAAATCTATGAAATAATGTTAATTGTGTAAGCCTATTGATTCTTTTTCTAGTATTTCCTGGTTTAGTGGTGAACAAACAATAATTTAAGATGCAGCTGTTTTTTAGGTAGAATAGCTCAAGGTTATGTTGAGCAGGAGAAACGGCCTTGAGTCTGACTGTAAATCTCAGTGCTGTGGTGAAGCGTGTGTGTTGACAGTTATTAAATGCCGCTGATGTCATTTGTGTGTTTGTGTGTGTGTGCGTGTGTGTGTGTATAACAGGAAGAGTAACGAGGAGACTCAGAAGGAGAGGCGGAAGGTGACCAGTCTGCTCAACATGATGGAGCCGAGCCTCCTGCAGTTCTACATCTCCCGCCAGTGGCTGAACAAGTTCAAAACCTTTGCTGAGCCAGGACCCATCTCCAACCATGACTTCCTGTGTGCCCATGGAGGTGAGGACCACTCTTATTAAGATCTAGGCCTTTCCCACTTGACCATTATAAAGTATATTATACAGCACAGTTATGACTTCACACCAGATATAATTGCAGAATCTACCAGCATTACAGAAGTCAAGTGGCGCCACATCCTTTTCACTGATTATGTTTGTTTTTACTCTCTTCCTCTCTTTTTCACTTAAAAGTGCAGTATGAGGTCAGCGAAAAAATATGATTCTCTTCAGAAACCATTTCAAAGCATTTTCGTCCCCTTGATCTGATTTGTTTGAACTGAGTCAAATGAATTTGAAGGAAAAGATCTGACAGAGGAACAAAGATATAAGAAGTCTCCTATTAATTATTTATAAATTTTTGTGCATGCTGTTTCATGTTGACTTTCAGGGGACATATGCCCATTTTTGAGTAAAAAAACTAATTATTTGGTTGTTAAAAATTATGACCTCTTGTTTTTCTTCTTCTCCAACAGGCATTCCTCCAAATAAAGCCTCGTCAATTGACGATCTCGTTATGATGCTTCCTCAAAATGTATGGGATCATCTGTACAGCAGGTAAGAGTTCTCACGGCTCTATTCATAACTTTCTGTGGAAGTTAATTTTCTTATTAAATGCCAATTGTTGGCTTGCTGTTAATTAGGTACGGAGGCGGTCCTGCTGTCAATCACTTGTATGTCTGCCTAACCTGCCAGAACGAGATAGAGAAGCTGGAGAAACGCCGCAAGAACGAGCTGGACATGTTTGTTCGGGTAGGAGTGGCATCGTAGATTAAGAGGACATGTAGAGTGAAAAGCATCTGGTCTTTTCGGTTGCTCTAACGCCTGCATTGTTATCTAGCCTTTTAATGTGTGCACACACACACCCACCCCCTCCATCACCAACACCACAAACACACTCTCAGACTGAGAAAAGTATGACCCCTGCCCCTCCCCCCCAAAAATTGTGCTCATTATTAATGCATGAGAACAAAAGTACTTGATTTCAGCCAGAGATGCTTCTGCTTAGTTCAAGTTAAGGCCAAATAAAGCAGGCCAAATAACCAATAATATGGAATTTTAAGCAGTTATGCACCTATATTAAAATTGTATCCGATACCAATACCACGCCAGTTAGGCATGGAATCAACAGGAAGATAATGCATTTAAAAAATCTGAACAATTAAGATAGTAAAACATATTTGTTATTTCATCAATATAATTGATTGATATTGATAACTGTTTAAATTAATATAATAATTGATACTTTAGACTTACAAATTGTTTAAAAGCTAAAGTGTGAAGTGTATCATTTTATAAAACTTTGTTTTTGTGAAAACCTATATTTGAAATCATTCTTTGTACAGTTTACCATAGACATTGCCCACACCTGCTTCATGGTATTACCTTTATTTGTGCATGTTTTAAAAAAGGTCTTAAAAAGTCTTAAAACTGAGTTTAAAAATCCTGCAGATACCCTGTTTAAAGCTAATGTTTAAATAACTAATAATTTACCCGCTGTGTTTAATGTCTCTTCTCAAAATTAATATATTTTATACTGTGTGTTATAATATTTCTTAAAATTGTATCCGATACCAATACCACGCCAGTTAGGCCTGCAACTAACTATTATTTTGATCATTAATGAGTCTGTGATTATCACTTCGAATAACTGGATAAGAAGAGGCTAATATAAAGCCTTCTTGGATCGCACACGTTTCCCGCAACAGGTCACACTGGCCACGTTCACACTGTCAGTTTTTGGGATTGACAACCGCGTTTACTTACAGGTGTGAGTCTCGAAACGCCCTGTTCACACAGCAGCTTACAGTCGCTTTACGAATACTGTTTGTATGAACGTGCAACAGGAGTTGAGCCCTTATTCCTTACGAGTAACCATAGAAACAGAGATCAAAGCAATTTCAAAGATGGTGACGTCCATAAAACTGAATTACCAGTTTCTGACACAACAGGAGTCCAATCAAACCGCGAGTTCATCCATCAAAATGTGGAGACTGAATATAAAACTTTCAGATGACACACAGCTCATTTCTCCATCACTGTAAGTTACCGAAACCACAAATTAAAACATGCAGCACACAGTAGACGCGCTTTGGCGGCAGAGCGGCTCTCTTGCACTGAATGAGGTGATGGACAACTAGTTGTCCAGTCCTGTTCTGTTCACACAGCGCGTGTGTTCCAAGAAAGCGGTTGTGAGTCCTGAAAATTAACGGGTGTGAGTTTGGTTATAGAATACGGTTGTCACCCCCCTAAATAACCGTACTGTGTGTGTGAACATAACCGTATTAAGGACTCAAATACGGTATTGACAACCGTATTCTGCTGCTGTGTGAACGTGGCCACTGCGACCTGCTATTTTTCATATGTATTTTCTTCATAGAAATGCATTGTAGCCCTGAAGTGGCTGATATTAAAAGCACAAATAGAAATCAGGTGTTTTATCTATAGTATGATTTTTTTTTTTTTTTTTTTTTAATGATTCAGTTTGCTAAACCTCAATACACCACAATCCAGTTTTTTCATTTCAACAAGTTCATCATTTTGGTACTCGTTGGATTTTTACTAAGGATCCACAATATGTTGGTACCATATTGGTTATCGACTGATAGTTTTTTTGTTTTTTTTTGGTAATGGTCAGTATTATATATTTAAGTTTTCATGCTCATTTCTGTGGTTTTTAAATTTAGATTACCTTTGCTATCACTTTTTAACAGGACTTTGGTGGGTCCTTAAAAAGTCTTATAGTTATGGTTAATTTGATTTCAAGAGGTCTTAAATTTTTTTTTTTGTTCAGACCAAAGTGACAATCGACCCTCTCAACTGGTGAATCAACAGGAAGATATTGCATTTGAAAAATCTGAACAATTAAGATAGTAAAACATATTTTTTATTTCATCAGTATAATTGATTGATATTGATAACTGTTTAAATTAATATAATAATTGATACTTTAGACTTTTTAAAGGTTTAAAGGCTAAAGTGTGAAGTGTGTCATTCTATAAAACTTTGTTTTTGTGAAAACCTATATTTGAAATCATTCTTACTTCCTGTACAGTTTACCATAGACATTGCCCACACCCGCTCATGGTATTAGCTTTATTTGTGCATGTTTTAAAAAAGGTCTTAAAAAGTCTTAAATTTGAGTGTAAAAATCCTGCAGATACCCTGTTTAAAGTTAATGTTTAAATAACTAATAATTTACCCACTGTGTTAAATGTCTCTTCTCAGAATTAATATATTTTATACTGTGTGTTATAATATTTCTGAAACGCGTTGACAAATGAAAACTCTTGATGAGCTCTTTCTACTCGCAAAAGTATACTGTCTTCCATGAGTTTACACATTTTTTTTTATTATAAATGATTAAAATCAGTACACAAAGTCAGATCAAACTATGGTAAATTTTCATTTTGGCCCTCCTATAAAGTTGTTGAAATGTCACTTAGGCCTTTCTGGTTCTCACCCCTCGTAAGCCGAAGACAGCAATGTAGATCACTAGAATTTGGAACAGAGCTTCAGTCTCAGTTTATCGTGTTGTTGTTTGTGGGGTAGGATGATATTTTAGGTAAACATTTAGCTAAATGGTATCCTTCTCTTTCCCATCTCTTTTGTCCTTCATGTAGCTCAATAAGGCGTTTCAGGAGGAGGAGTCTCCTGTGGTGATATACTGTATCAGCATGCAGTGGTTCCGGGAATGGGAAGGCTTTGTCAAAGGCAAGGACATTGGTAAGTCATTTCTCATCCCTGCTGCTTATACTTCTAAAGTATCTGAAAGTTTGAAATTGAATATTAGCATTACGTCCTGCGGTTATTGATGACTAAGGAGTTCTTGAAGAATTTCATTATAGATTTTTTGCTTTTCACTTTTGTTTGGGGTATTTGGTATGTTACTGATGATGGATGGTCTTGTATCTTTCAGACCCACCAGGACCAATTGATAACTCCAAGATTGCTGTAAATAAAAACGGACACATCACATTAAAACAAGGTAATATTTACTACAACATTTTTTACGTCATGTCTTTTAAAGATTTTGTAACCCATTTTGCTTCCTCAATATGGTGTATTTCATAGCTAAAATGAATAACCAGTTGTCATTGTTTATTCACCCTTACGATGTTCTTCCTTTCTTCTGTGAAACATACAATAGTGTTTAATGTTTTTTTTTTTTTTTTTGCTTTTTTTTTTTTTTTTACATAAAAGTTCCTCAAAATATTTTTGAAGTTGAATAATTTTGAGTTAAGTCATTTTTGACTGAACTGTCCTTTTTGGAAAGTAAATCAGTAATAATTCTAAATCCTGTTAAAGGGACAGTTCACCTAAAAAAGAAAATTGTCATCATTTACTCACCATTAAGTTGTTCCAAACCTGTATGAGTTTCTTTCTTCTGTTGAACACAAAAGAGATTTTAAAGAATGTTAGTAACCAAACAGTTGGCGGTAGCCATTGACTCATACTATGGAAGTCAATGGCTACCGTCAGCTGTTTGGTTACCAACATTATTCAGAATCCAAGTTCTGATTGGGGTTTTAAGGTCTTGGTATCTAAGTGGTTGTGGAGACGAGATAAAGGAAATAACAAAATAAAATACAGAAAAGGAAAAAAAAAAAAAAACACCAATATCAGTACCATCAATCTGGATTATGCATAATCGAGAGAAGCAGAAATACTGATCATGATTAAAAAAATGATTAATTGTGCAGCCCTACATTCAGTAGTGTGCTTGTGTTTTTTTTTAAAGAAGTCTCTTCTGCTCACCAAGACTGCATTTATTTGATCCGAAGTACAGCAAAAACAGTAAAATTTGTAAATATTTTGCTATTTAAAATGACTGTTTTCTATTTGAATATATTTTAAAATGGAATTTATTCTTGTGATCAAGGCTAAATTTTCAGCATCATTACTCCAGTCTTAAGTGTCACATGGTCCTTCAGAAATCATTCTAATATGCTGATTTGTTGTTCAAGAAACATTATTATTAGCAATATTTAAAACAGTTGTGTACATTTTTTGAAAGCTTTTGAAACATACACTATATAAATGATAGAAATTACTACTTATATTTAGTTAGGATGCTTTAAATTGATCAAAAGTGATGATAATGACATTTATGATGTTATAAAAGATTTCTGTTTCATATAAATGCTGTTGAATTGTCTATTCATCAAAGAAACCTGTTTTCAAAAAAAAAAAAACTTATTTTTTTGGAGCAGCAAATCAGATTATAAGAATGATTTCTCAAGGATCATGTGACTGGAGTGATGATGTTAAAAATTCAGATTTGAAATCACAGGAATAAATGACATTAAAATACATTCACACAAAAATTATTTTAAATAATACAAATATTTCTGTACTTCGGATCAAATAAATGCAGGCTTGTTGAGCAGAGGAGGCTTCTTTAAAAAAACATTAACTTTAACTTTTGACTTGTAGTAAATTATTAACACATTTGCTCAAAAAAATGTACATTTTGCTGCTTTTCTTTAACAGGTGCTGATTCAGGTCAAATATCTGAAGAGACCTGGAACTTCCTCCATTCCATCCACGGAGGAGGGCCTGTGGTGACCGTCCGGCCCAGCGTCAGCCATCAGGAGGCTGAAACTTCTCAAGCAGAGGAGAAGATCGAAGTGGAGACACGCTCAGTGTAGATGTGCTGAGGGTGCTGCTGGACCGCAAGGGGACCGAAAACACTTATTTTGCACTTCACACTTGTTATCAAGCATTCGAGCAATGGACCTTACAGCTTCACTTCAGCACACACACCTCTGCCACACTCTCTATACCCTTTATGACTGTTCTTTATAGCAGATGGATGGATTAAACATCCTCCAGTGTGCTTTGTATTTGTATATATCATCCATATCCACTTCCTCTTGACACTAGAATCCAATTAGACTGAAGGCACATTTTCACAGTCCATTAATGCAATTGATTTCTATGTGCAGCTGCGTTCATGACAGATTTTGCTTCGCCCAAACCAAACAGCCCATGATTTGTGTACACTGAAAATGAATTCCACTGCATCTGTAGATATTTTTGAGGTACTGCCTCGATATGTTGTCTTAGTGGATGAAATCTTCATGTTTTGGGTATGAAGGGATACTAAATGCTACGTAGTCTCAGGAAAGAACTTTTTTTGTTTGTTTGTTTTGCACTGTACTGTAGAATCAAAAGCGTGCATGCTTCAGCTCTGATGTTTGATATGTATTTGAATGTACTAGTACTTAAAGAACACACGTTCCTGCACTAAATGTTATTTATTCCAGAGGGGTATGATTATTCTGGCATTCATGGACGTTTTCTTTGTTCGAAAATGATTTCACAAGCTAAATCTAAAGCAGAATGCACGCTAATAGGAATGATGTGGCACATTATGCTGGCAAGAAAATCAATTCCTCATTTTTATTTGTGTTGCATAGCTGTGCCGCTGGGTTGCATGGAGATGCCAACAATAAGGCGCACATTTGAACACATCAGTGGCTGTCTCGTTTAAAAATGCTATGTAAAAGAAAAAAATCTGATCAGTTGAATCCTGCTGCCTCACATGTGTACATTCGAGGCATTATTTAATGTATAGAAGGATGTGATGTCGTTTTTCAATATTAATTGTCCGCAGAGATGAAAGCTGTATCTGAGTGGCTACTATTAAATCCGAAACTTATGCTGTCGATATCTGTCATTATTCTTATGTTCTGAAATTGAAGAAATTAATATTCGCTCTGTGAATGGATATATTTCACACACACACACACACACACACACACAAAAAAAACATGTCTAGGTAGTATTTCACCATTAAATCAAATAAAGAATAATACAGTATACATTGTATTGAAAAAAGAAAAGGAAATTTTTACATTGTAACATTTTCAGGACAATTAAGCAAATTTCCACCTAAGTTCAATACTGTGAAAGTTAATTGTAATAAATTAAATGAAAATTAAATGAATAAATTAACAATTAAAAAAAAAAAAAATACTACCAAAAATAAACTCAATTATTTATTTATTTAATTTTTTTTTTTGTGTGTCCATGCTTAGTTGACATGAAGTGTAACAGTGTCACTTTTTTTTTTTTTTTTTTTTTCTTCTTTGCTTGGTTTTGGGTGAAATATGACCCTGACATGTTTTGCAAGATTCACCCCATGTTCTTGAAGTGGTTTTTTCAATCTTTTAGATGCCACAGACTCCCAAATTTGATGATTCAAGTGCAAGGGACCCCCACCCTGTAATTTAAAAGCCATTTATATAATTATTTTATATAAATTTCTATTCTAAACATTTCAGAATATTGTTCAGAAAATGTTTATCTTCTTTTTTTCTGTTCATTGTAGTACCGTACTGTTAGACACATTTACTTACATTTACATTTTTTATTTAAAAATAATTGGCATTTATTTAAAAGATTTTTTATTTTAATCTTTTTTTTTTCTCTCTTTACCTTGTTTTTACCTAACATTTCCATGGACCCCTTAGCACTCCCTGAAAAGTTTTGAAAACCCCTTTGAAGAAAACGCTTGAAAACATAGTAACAGTGATGACACTGTCCTACAATTCAAACAATTCTTTTGATGGTGAACTTAATTCATTGACCTCACCCTGACATGAAATTAAAGTAGTTTACTGAGCCCTAAATAGCACTGGTGCAATCTAGCCATTATTTCCACTCGCAGACAGATCAATAGCACATAATAGTGCATTCTTCAGTACAATATGCTGCTCATCATCAGGCTGAAATGGTCGGTCAGATCAGTGCTGACAGCAGAGCTCTTGAGAGCCGGTCATTATGAAAGCAGCGAGCGTGTGGGCCGCGGCTGCTGTCCTGTACAGTATCGCAGTGAGCGGGATTGTGGGATTCACATTCACAGCAGCAGCACCGAGAGAGAAAAAAAACATGGCGGCTGCCGAATGTGCAGCAAACGATTTGCGGAAGTGAGGTAAGTGTAATTCTGTAGCTTCATAAACCCTTTTACATTGAATTATCCGTCACTCAAGTCCAATTCCCCGACTTTATCTCGAAGTTAAAGCAGACTCTGCTTCAGGAACCGCTCCGATTGTAGCGGTTCGAGCGGATTTGATGGGCAAAGTTGTTGCGGCTGATCAGTTGTGTATGTTCACGCTGCCCCCGCTCCTCTGCACTGTTACACGCTAGCCTGTTAGCTTCCACATTTAGGCCCGTTTATCCTCAAAAGTCATTTGCTCACTTGCTCTGCCGTTTGCGTTTATTTGACACGGGGAAACAGCATTTTTTTCCCGTTCGTTAACAAGTGTTATGAATGTGCGTTAAATAGGGTGCGCCAAATTCGTTAGCATTAGCATGCTAAAGTGAGTCTGTATCATCTTTATTAGCGCTCTTAGCCAGAATGCTAATTAGTGGTTGAGTTGTGGAAAAAAGAAAACGAATTGTTTGCTTCTCATTGTTCCGTGGCCATTTACGCGATAGATGTGTTTTATATTTTTTTGTTTTAAATGAGCGCAATTGCGCATTCTGTGAATGCAGTAGTTAGCAGGTGAGCTAATAAAACCCTGCGGACACATTTGTTTTTGTTCAGTTAAACGGTTAGTTGTGTCTTAAAAGCATTTTTTATTAAAACGTTTTATGAGATGCATGAAGCAAACGTGTTGCATTAGATACTAATTCGGAAGTTGAGCTCCGCTCAGAAGTCACCGGTGCTGGAGAAACTTGCACACGGGTGTTTGGGAGGCAGCCGGGCTGCACGTCATGCCGAGCCGCGGATGCGGTGTTGCCGGAGAGGCCCGTTACATGCAATTGAAGGAGAAAATGTTTTTTTTTTTTTCTCACGACTGTTCTAGATAAATAAAGGTGAGTTAATCATCTGCAGTAGGGCTTAAGACACTGTTTGTTATTATGTTGGGATTCTGAAGGCAGACCCGTTTCTAAGTAAACATCACGTTTTGAGAACAGGTTTTAAATGAGGGTTTATCATTTTTCAATCACAGAGCCAAACTGGGTTCTTTGAAACCACTGCGACGAGCAATTTAGAAAACACGCTGGGCTGCACAGAGGGCGAGTGTTTTTCTCCGCGTTGTCATTTGGACTGGGCTGGAGTGTTTTGTGATAGTTCATTGGCGAGCACGTGTCAATTTAAAGTTCTTCTCAACACGCGCGCGAGCTGTACGATTATTCAGGAAGTTCTAAATTCTTAACGCGTGCGACGCAAGAGGCGAGTAGAATGACAACGTCACATTTCACGTCTATAAAAACGTCGGAGTGAGTTTGAGGGCAGTTGCGGGTATCTAACCATTCTGGGATGAGCTTCTGTTGGCACCTGCCAGTGGCTGAGGTAGTAGTGTCAGTTGTTGTTGAGACAAGCTGTGATGTACCGGGAAAAAGTGTGTCGATTATAATCTGTTGCTTTTTCTTTGATTAATTGAATGGGGAAAGAATCCAAAAAACAATCACTTTTAATCTGTTACTTCTAAAATTTCACATCCTGTCCAGTGTTGTCCTCAAAACAGTGTGCAATTTGAAGGCAATGAAAACCAATACAGTGAACGTGGCTGTGTAGGCTATGTGGAAAAAAAGTGTTAAAATTGAAACTGAAATGTGAAAGTTAAAAGTATTAGGAATGTACATTCACGCATGTGAACATATTACATTTATACTCTATTGCACTAGACCGTTTACTCTCACTGGTCTCAAAAAAATAAATGCAGTTTATTGCATTTTATTCCAGATGCATTTTATCCTTAGAAAGGTGTTTTTCACTGCTGTAAAGTTACTTGATTGGCAGATGTTTTCTTTGCATAGTTCACAGGCTTGATTAAAACCAATTGCCAAAAAATGACCAATCAGTGATTTTATTTATTAGTTGTTGTGGCCCTAAACATGCATATTTGAATTAATTGTAAATTGAATTGCAGTGTGTTTACATGTGAAGTCTATTGTACAGTTCCTCCTAGTTGAGGCATCATACATCAATATCTTACAAAGTAGCTGTATAGCTAATATCCATCTGTAGACTTATAATGATATTAAAGCAATAGTTGATTCAAAAATTTAAATCTTGTCATTATTTAGACTAAAATTTAAATTGTCATTTACTAAAGCCTTTAGCTTAAATCTTATTCATGTTCACATTCAAAAATGGTGTGTTTATGTGCTGTGCCAGCATTTACTACATCAAGTCAGGAAGATTTGAAATATAATGCACAAGTCATATAGATTACTTTGCTGATGCTTTTATAGAAACCCCTCCAAAAGATAGAGAAAGGCACACTGGTTTGGAACAATATGAGGATGAGTACATAATGTGTGAATTATTCTTTCTACTTTTAACTGTCCAGTTTTGTCTGTGGACAATGCCACACGACATGAAGCATCTCCATTGGCTGTCATAAGAACAATAAGAGCCGCTGCACAGATGGGCTGCTGGGGTCTAAGTGATTCCTCTAGTGTGAGTGTGGTGTTAACTAATGCAGACTGTAATCTGGAGATTCTGGGTCTGTTAACTCTAAACAAGGTCAGAACCGGCATATCCATTTTATTTCAAAGAGAGTTATACGTTTTGTCACGTTTCACTTTACATCTTGATTTAATTAATTGACTGACTTGTGTTTTTTTTGCCAATATAATGAGATAATTTTAAGTCATCCTGTGGCCTCTGTGAAAGTTTGCTAAGGCCACCTGCTTGAGAACTGCTGCTTTAATTAAAGTTGATCCCATTAAAGTTGATCCTAGTGAATTTTGTGATATTTATGCAATGAAAAGCTTTGAGCGTGCTGTTACATCACCCATTGTACTCTGTTATTTAAGGTTTTCCTCCCTTAGAGCAAGACAAGCAACCTAACCTTCACTTAGTCATATTTGAGTTCCCAGATAACCTCATTATGCACAAGTGAGTCATGTCAGAAGGGTTGTAGCTTGTGTGATGACATTAGTGGTGACTCCTCCATTAGCAGGAGTTTTCCCCCTCTCATTTTACGGTCATGATGACTATAATTGTCCTTCAAAAAAAAAAAAAAAAAATTGTATTTGATTTTTTTTTATTTTTTTTTTATCAGATCAGTAAATTGCAATAAATGAGAGAACAGAGAAAAGAAGACAAAGGTTCCCTTTATATCTGAAGTAGATCTATCAGCCTATTTGTGTTTGTTCCAGCTCAAACCACAGGTCTGGATTTGCTGTATGGAAAAACAGGTCTTTTATAGTCTTTTTAGAGAGGAGGAAATAGAATCTAGTAGTTAAACTGACATGGGTAGTAATGGAAAATTATGTTTTCTAACCGTTTTAGTGCTTTTAGTATTCAGGCCTGACACCACCCCTTCTGTCTGTTTTCCGTCTCGTTTTTTATATGCATGGTCAAATCACATTAGACACTCACCAGGAGGCTTCAGTGGAGTGTGAAGAAGGGATGCGTGCAAGACTGTCCTCAGGTGCCTCTCATTTCTCAAGAAAAACTAATGTCAGCACAGTGCAAAATCTTATTCAAAGCCTCTCGTCATTCAGATCACACTAATGGTACATGGCAGTGATTGTGTGCACTGGAGAATGTGGTGTGGTCTTCGGTGTCCTTTTTAATGTGAAATATCTAGAGCCATGGTTTCATAAAAACAGTTTTTTTTTTTTCTCTTCAAGGACAGGCTTTATGGAAGTGTTCTGGCTGTAATGAAACCTAAAATTATCCTTTTTTTCCCTACTGCATACGTCCTAGATGTATCCTCTTGCACGGCCCTAGCAGAATGGAGGCAATTGAGAAATTTGATATGGTGTAATCTAATTTGTCACACTTCAAGCCTCTGTTTGACTTTAATACCACACTAATTATTGAGTAATGCAGACAACAGTACCAGTCCAGTGCTCCCTTCAGTCTCCTGTGAAGCCCCCGGCTAAAATACGGTGTGTTTTTGCTGCTACCTTGCAGTTTTTGTGCATTTCACTGTTCCTATATCAATATATCATGTTCTGTAAGCACTGGTCTTCGGGCTGACTGCTTCATTTGTCATACTTGGGGTCCTAAATTAGCTTTTTGCTGCGTATGCCGATGGCTCGTGAATTTGCTCCACAGATGGAGAAAATGTACAATCGTTTTTTTTTTTTTTGTATTGTATTTTTTTCCCTTTAATATTAATAATAATGGGATGTTTAAAACATTTAATGGGATGCTACCAGAGGTTGAGCTAGACTTTAACATTTTGTCATTTTGACGGACAGCATTGTAAAAATTCCGTCATAATCTATTATTAACAGTTACCAGTCATTATAATTTTCATATTTTAATTCAAATAAAACATTCAATTGATTTTTTTTTTTTTTTTTTTTTCCACATTTTTCATTTCTAACCATGAACTTACAGGACGACATCGCAGTGTTTTAAAACAACAAAATACGCTAGGGCTGAGTAAACAACAACAAAAATATATATATATATATCGATTTCTTGACTTTAATAGATTCTCATTTTAATGAACCAAAATCGATTCTTAAATCACAATCGATCTTTTGGTCTATGCTGTTTTCAGTTGTTGAATAAACAGTACATAGCGTCTTCCTTCCAAAAAATAGCATTAGGCTAAGCTTTGTGTTACTTTTGATATAAAACAAAGTCTCCGATTTCAAATTTTGTCCATTTCATTATGAAATTCAAGCAATAAATACCATTTTGGCGCTCTTTAATGTGGTGTGATAGATCGTTGTAGCTTCTGTGTACTCGCCTGTGCCTAATCAAACGCATAAAACGGGTGGGAATTACAGCTACAATTTACAATAGATCACCCTCAGTGTAATCCGTCAAAATGACTGACGGCCTTCAGATTTTTCTGTCACTGATTAAAAAAACAAATTCCATAAGTGACAGACAATTTTCGGTTAACGCGACCTCTGGATGCTACACCCAAAAATAAAAATTCAGTCAGCGGCATTCATCTTCATATCATTCCAAACCATAAGACCTGAGCAATTTCTGTCCCTCAATTGAACTCCATTCCACCAAAAGTTCAGACATTGTGAAAGTAAACGATATAAATAGAGTGGTGTAATCTATAATTGCTTCTTATGAGAGAAACAATTTAATTTAGGCTTTTATGCACATGTAAACAAACACTGATCAACGCACATACATAAAGAGTAATAAATATGGTAAATAGCTCAAACATGCCTGCTTTTGTGTCACGCAAGCGCTTTGAACTTCATTTTACCATATTTGATGTGTTCTGTAGGCCTAAATTAAATCTTTTGTATTTAATATTTATAATTAATGGAATACTATATATTTTAACTTATAAAACAAAAGAATATTTGTGACAAATGTTGCAGGTCATTGCATCACATACAGCGGCATGCAGAATGAACTAATCATGTCTATCCATGAAATGGCTTTCACAAAAATGCGAAGACTTCTTATATATTTGGTTTAGTGGTTTGGAATATTGCCAGGAATATTCGGCGTATGTTTCGCTTCATTGAGTTCGGGAAAAGACAGATAAACTTTTGAAATTTTGCTTTGAGGAAAAACATGTAGCTGACCATTTGATTTGAATCAGATGTGACACTAAGGATACCTGATTGTTTTAGCATTCTGCTCAGTCTTGCACAGTTGAGTGGTCAAGCCTTTCAAAGTGTACTCTATTGACCATGAGTGTGGATGGTTGTGTTTGGCGCTTCAACATTTTTTCTAAGCGTTAAAATCACTCGCACAAGTCTGCATGCATGTGCTGAAATCAGCAGACTGTTTTGATAATGAAAATCACTGTCCGCAAGTCAGAATGGAATGTGGATTTATACTTTGACTTGAGGACACCTGATATACTTTGACATTTAGACTGTTATAATTCAGTTTACATCATATAAATCTGTAGTACCTAGAGTTATCAGCCAACGTACATTTTTGGTGCTTTATAATGTTAATTTTGGACCTTGCTCACAGGATTCTGTGGAGCGCTGACTGTTTCATTAGAGACACCCATGATCACTCTTTCAAGACAGGAGGTTTGTTTTGTAGTGGCCTTTGTTGAAACGTACTTTTATAGCTCAGATAAGAAGCAGCTTAAATACAGACCATCCCCCTTCACATCTGCAGCTTTAGCAATGCACCAGGGAAAGCCTAGCGAGCACATGTGTGATAGGTAGATTGATAGCTTGTGGGAAACTCTCAGATAACCTCTGAATATCAAACGTATTTATAGAATATTAGATAACAGTCGATCATAGCCTGCTTGTAGGTTGTAATTCCTCCAGTGGTGTATGTTTGACTGTTTTACCAAACCCAAAGAGGGAAGAACTTACGATAAAGATTTTCTTTTGAAATTGTGCACATTAAAGATCTGTTATGGGAATCTTGTTAGTGATGTTTGCTCATGCGTCATCGCTATTACTATTGCACATACCCCTAAGTAATAAACTAAAGATCATGTTTGTGCTACAGACATTAATGTTATCTCAAATTGTGCAGATTTTTAAGTAGGGTTGTGCTGTTGGGGTTTTTTAAACCAAGCAAAAAAATCATCGGGTATCCGAGACGTTGGATGGCTCTTCTGTCTTGAACCAATAAATAATTGCATAGCAGTGCCTTGGCATTGTGGTGGCAGCTTTTGCACAGGCAGACATCACTTACATTTTCTTCAGAATTCTACTTGATATTTTTCACTGCAATAAAAAGCTATAAATAAAGATGTCTCTCTCCTTTTCCCGTGGAACTTTTGCTTAGAAACATTCCAGATATTCCATGAATGCACCCTCATTCTTGACACATAAGTTATTCTCTTCCTTCTCCGTCTCAATCCATTGATCCACTGTGAAGGAACATCCAGAAAACAGGTTATCTCTCATCTTTAAATGTCAGCTAAAATGTTTCTTTTACTTCATTTTTCCATATTTGGCTTTTTGGTCCATCATGTGTTTATCTTTTTGATAAATCATCTTTATGTGTTTTTTTAAATATGACACCAAGATGAAGTTATCTAGCTGGCTAACAAATACAAGCTTTTACCAAAATAGCAAGAATGATCTGTAATTGTCCCAGAGGCTTTGGAATAGATGTATGTTACTGTGTCTAGCAAAAATGTGTTTATGAATTCATAGCTAGATAATTTCTTATCATAGAATCGCATAGCGCTGAAACCCTGTTGTAATTGTTAGAATGGTCACGGATGAGTGATTTCCATGTAAAACTGATCGTGCAGACCAAACTGTAAGTCATAGAGACTTGAAACTTGAAGGGATTGTAGTATTCACACATACAGTGTGACCGAGGTTTGCCCCAGTCGGCCTGACAGGAGCGCTACAGCGATCTAAAGTATGAAATCGCTCATAACTCCTAAACTGTCAGTCTCAGGCTCAAGTGTCTTATGTCGTTGGAATCCTTGGCTCATGCCAGACAAAATGCATGCTTTTCGATCAGATTTGATTGTTTGATCGAGGTTTGGTGAAATTTTCGGGTATTTCACATTTTTGGCAAAACCTACTTTTGCGAACTAGTCCTAGGTTTTTCGCCTGATCAGAACCTGAAGCAGTGCATAAAGATTCTCTGGAGAGTGAATATCAATAATTATCCAAAAAAAAAGGGAAGACAAAACATTTGAAGGGGGCAAGGCCACTTTTAGTAAAATCACAGAGATTGGCCACAGAGATTTTTCCTTTAGAAAAGGAGCCTGTCCAAATGTACACAAAAGCCTAAATGAAAACTCTGAGCACATGGGACAGGTGATTCTAAACAAGTATGCAAAGTTTCAGGGAGATCAGACCACAGCTGACGCTATAACAGTCATGAATGTAATAAAAACATCATATTTCTATGGTAAATCACCTGGATTTATTAAATGTTTTTTATAATAATTGATTTAGGTGGTTACAGGCTTGCTAAATAATATGTAATGTGTTTTTCCTTATGTGCTTAAATACCTAAAGCGCTTGAACCCCGGTAATCACTGCTTGCAGCTATATTTCTAGCTATTTCTAGCTTTTTTTCCAGGAAAAAAAAAATCAGTTTGAATAGTCTCAAACCCATTTAACTTTGAATCCGAATGATATGTAATTATTCTCTCGTCATGTCCCTCAGGTGCCCACATTCTGCTGCTGAGGAGAGAGCACCACGATGAGGAGACAGTAGGCACCCACCATAGTATGGCCGCGTCCCGCTCTTCGCGCGTCACAAGATCATCAGTGGGGATAAATGGATTGGATGAGAACTTTTGTGGTCGAACCCTCAGGAACCGCAGCATCGCCCAGCCGGAAGAGAGCTCTCCGCCTCCTGTGCCCAGAGCCCGCTCGCCCAAGAAGAAGCAGGACTGTCAGCAGCACCAGCAGACTGGAGCACAGGTCGGAAAGGTAGCCGAGAGCAAGGCGGAGGGTGAGTCCCTGCCAGCCTACGGAAAGCGGGGCTTGCCGAGCTCCGAGAAGGACGAGTCGGACAAATCGGACAACTGCGAGCGTCCTAGGGCCGGGGGTGGGCCGGAAGCCTCCCCCGCCCTGAAGAGGGCCAAACGGTGCCCTCGCTCAGGTGAATCGCAGGGGGCAGAGGAGGAAGCTTCTCTCAAACCGGAGAGCCCTGATCACGCTGCACCGAAGGAAAATGACGAGGGCGCCAAATCGAACGTGTCCTCGGACTCTCCGCTCGGCCTCGACAAAGAGGTGGAGCAGAAGGAGGACGGCCCAGTGGAGGAGATCGCCCCTCCGCCGCAGGCCGGCGAGAACGTCAAGGCCACCAACGGCCTCGCTGAACTCCATAAGGAGGACTCAGAAGTTGCAGCCTTACCCCCGGAGCCCTGTGCCTCCCCTGCCACGCTTAACAACAGTCCTTCACTGTTAAACGGCAGCCAGGCTACGCCCTCATCCCCCGACCCTATTGTGCCTTGTAGATCCCCTCATCCCAAGCAAGCCAATGAGTCCGACAGCCCTCAGATTGACTGTGAGAGAAACTGCACGCCCGAGGAGGCTGCCGAGGCCGTGCTATCCCGGGAACCCGAGATGGAGGTAGAGGTGGACGTCGTAGGGGACGCCGGCCAGGCTCAGGAAGAGCTCGCGAGAGAGGAGAGCACCAACGGCGGCTTTCAGGCTGAGACGCAGGACCCTTCTGACAACTGCTCGAATATCTCAGGAGAAACGGCGGTGCTGACTGCCTCCCAGCTGCCTGCGGAGCCCCCCTCCTTCACAGAGCCTCAAGAACACCGATACACCCTGAGGACTTCACCGCGCCGCGCTGCCTTTGGTAGTGGGCTCAAAGCCAGCTCCCCCAAACCCAGTTCCCCGCACATAGACAATGGTTCGCTGAAGGAGGAGTCCACGCCGGTTCCTCTTTCCTCTGAGGACACCAGCCATAAAGACCTTCCCCATGATGCACTGGGGCTTTCTAACGAGGCAGACAATGAACTCTCAGAGAAAGCAGGGGTCAGTGGAGAAGTCGGAGTGTCAGATTGTAGAGTGTCGAGATCCACCAAAGAGCTGCTGGCCGCTCAGGCTGAGGAAGATGAGGAGGAAGAGGAGGATCCGGATGTCTACTATTTTGAGTCTGATCACTTGGCTCTCAAACACAACAAAGAGTATGTTAAGGTTTATGCTATCCCGAAGTCATCAGTTCTGGTAAACCAATGTGTGCTTTGTCCTTTTTATGGTGTAGTAATGTACCCTTTTGTTTTTATTCATTCGAGGTGTTTGCTATGGCAAGCACCATTGTTACTGTTCCTCATATTGAAGGTTAATCGTTTGACAAACCCCAAACCAAACATCTCAGTCCAAGTCCTGCTCCAACACACCTGTCTGTAATTATCAAGTGCTACTGAAGAGATTAATTAGCCGATTCAGTTGGTTAGGGTTGGAGCTGAACTTTGCAGATCTTCAGGAACAGGATTGGGTAGCCATGAATGGACTGAATCCACATCTAAAAAACCAAATATCATACATGTTTAGATGGTGGGATTTTTTTTTTGTCTTTTGCCAGTAACAAACTTCCTAGAACGCCCTAGTAGTAACCGCATAACTTATTCTTAGCAGGGGCAAGTACCATTCAGGTCTTACTATTTCAGTTTTTGTACAGAGGTTCAGATCAGATTTCTTCTTATTATATTATAAAAATTCACTTTAAAACTGCATTGCTTTGATTTATGTAGTTGTCAAAACCCAGCACTTCAGGTTTTGATACGTCTTGTTTTGTCTTTTAGTTTTCAAAGTGTTTATGCTTTGTAATCCGAGGAGTTTGGCCCAGATAAACATCTTGGTGTTTTCCTGCTTAACTCTGCATACTTGTTTTCTGTAGCATAATAGTCGACTGCGCTAGCAGAAAATGAGCAACAGCTGCTGTTATCTCCAGGACGGTGGTAGATAATAAGCGCGGGAAGGCCTGCTGCTGGTGGACAGGTTGTCCCGGGTCGTGCTCATTCAGCATGTGCCCATCTCACAGTGTGAGTGCAGGGATCAGGAGCGGCCAACTGGATTGGCTTGTCGGTCAATAGAAATGAGGAGAAGAGATTGCAGTCATGTCAGTTTATGAGGCTTGTCTGAATTATTTATCTTTTGTTGTTATATTAAATTTTTCTCGTTTCTTATCTGGGGCAGTTTTTCTCCTGCATTTTAATTTGGATTTAATGTGTGCTTGACAAATTTAAATCATAGATTTATGAGCGCAGATTACTTTTTCTCAAAGAAGCAAATGAGAGGTGCTAGTTTGTGCCAAACCGGTCACCACAATGCCAGGGGATTGTAGTCACTAGGGTGTTGCTAGTTTTCAGTGATTTTTAAAGCATTGCTTATTGGTTCATAAGAAGTTGCTAATAAGTAGAATTCTAAAACAAGCCTCAGATTTGGGTTGTCCGTTGGTGTGGAGGTTTGGGGTTAGAGGATTGGTGATGTCCCTAAACCGAAGTATGACAAATGGTGATAGTGATGGTAACCCTAACCCTACCGCACACAATTAACATGCTTACACTGGCTACTAACTTAATAAGATTTTTATGGGCAGTAGTACAGAATCCCAGGGTGTGGTATTTAATGGATAATTAGTGTAGTATAGGTCAAAATGGCCCAAAGCCTATATCACTATTTGTTTGTTTAGTTTTTGTCTGTTATAAGTAATCTAGTCTGCTTTTCAGATGGTTGACCCATAGGTGGCAGTGCATTGCCAGCCATATGTCAGTTTTGGGCTCATTGCCATTGTTGGCTGCATTCCCCAGCCTGCAGTGCTACATGCCTATCTTCATTGTGCATCTAAATCGAGAGGCTGTTAACAGCTCTTCTGCGGTCTAAGTTATTAAATGGCTGGGAAATTGAAGAAAAACTAGTCAGTTGCCCTCAAGTAAGACAAATCAAATGGAGCAAGTCCTCTAAATGAATTCCTGTTGAGATTGGATGCTTGCTGTCATCAATTGGTTTTCATTCATGGCATGTTAGGGTAGATTGATTATACAAGGTCTGTTGAGCTTCTGAATAAGATTACTTCTAAGCAGTAGGCTGAATCTTCTGCTTAGAAGAGCATCTTTGTCTAATTCGCCCCCCCACCCCTTTGCCTCTTTTTTCGTGTTCCTATTTGTGGATCCTATTTTCCTGAGGGTGTGCAGGGAAAAGGTCAAAGCTCTGTAGCGCTCAGCCAGCATCATATTTTTGAAACTAACAAGATGAATCTAAAAAAGCTTTTTCAAATGTGAGCTTTTGAATCCCATATAACTGAGAACTGAGTTACTGAAATTGTTCTGTAACATAAACCTAGTAGAGAAAAATTTTGATTTTGGCTTTTGTGCACTTGTTCAGTGTAATTCTGCTGAATCCAACAAACTGCTCGTAGTACATTTTGTGCTTAGTTCAATGCTAAGGAGTTAATTAACAACATGTACTTACTGTAAGTACAGTTAAGATTAGGGTTTGGTTTAGGGTTATTTAATTATACATAATTATCTGTTATTACTATAATAAGTACATGCAATGTGTAAGAAGAGGACTCTAAAATAGTGTTACATTGATTTTTTTATTTTTTTAAATCCAGCAATTACAAAATACCATTAAAATAGTGTTTTTAACTCCTGAGGTTTACCATCAGTATTTTAACTACTTCTTGAACATCTGTCCCTAAAAGTGTTAAACATTTGAAAACTAGTCCAACTGTCTCTGGGTACAAGCGGAGAGCCCAGTTCCTGTGTGAAACTGTCAGTCATTGCCCGCCCACCCTTTGGCAAACAGGAAATATTTCTATTTATAGAACATATTTCTATGGGAACGTTTACAGGGACTTTCTTAAGTAAAGTGTGTGGTTGTGCTGCACTAAAATTAAATAATGAATAACTGCTGAAAGTTTGATGGTTAAATGCATAGCATCAGCTGTTAATAATGTACAAAGTGTCTCTGCCCTTCCCTCTTTTCTGTCCTCTGCATTAGTTATCAGAGGTTGCTCCAGACCATCAGTGTACTGGAGGCCCAGCGAACCCAAGCCATCCTGGACCTGGAGACACTGGCACGGCATCAGAAGGAAGCCCTGTCTGACCCCATCTCCTTTGTGGACCAGCTGCAGAAACGGGTACAGAAGGTTCCTCTGGGACGTCCATTGTTTTTTTCTGAAATGCCTTTTACTTAATCCTGCATTCTGGTTTAAGTATGTTTTCGGTCATCTGCTTTCATCACAGGTGGAGTTGGGTTTGCCTCGGCCCCAGAGAGTAGTCCAGCTCCCGGACATTGCATGGGACCAATACACCTCAGGCCGTGGCGACTTTGAAAGAGAGTTCTGTGACAAGAAGCGCAAAACACGGCAGTTGCAGTTAATCTTTGACAAAGGTGTGTACCTTTTGTGTGTGTGTGCGTATTTTTACTGGTTACTCTCAGGTCCAGTTGACTAATATGTGCCTTAGTGAACCCAAAAAAGGGATAGTTCACCCAAAAAATGGAAATTCTGTCATTACCTAATTTCGTTCCAAACCTGTAAGATCTTTGTTCATCATTGGAACACAAATTAAGATATTTTTGATGAAATCCGAGAGCTTTCTGACCCTGCATAGACAGCAATGCAACTGAAACTTTCAAGGCCCACAAAGGTAGAAAGGACATCATTGAAATAGTCCATGTGACATCAGTGGTTCAGCCGTAATTTTATGAAGCGATGCGAATGCTTTTGGTGCCAAAGAAAACAAAAATACATGTCAGTGGCACCACCCAGCACGTGTGCGTCATGCTACGTCATAGAGACATCAGTTGGTATCAGTGATGCTTGCCTTCAGTCATAAAAAAAAGGATCAAAAACAAATATCAAAAAATATACTTCCTTTACGTTGTTTCTACATTAATTTGAAGGTTGAATGTAAAATTTTTGCAATATAAAAGTATAATTAAAAATTGTAATGTTAATCGCCATTAATTTCAGAAGAAATGAGAAAATCACTCACTGCTCTTGATTGAACTGCTTTTGTGGTTATAAAAATCTTTGTAATGAATACACTATAAAGAGATTTTACATTGGATTATTGGTTTTTCTTTCTTCAATGCTTAATCCCTTTTTTTTGGCATTTGTTCTTATTTATAATAACAAAGATTTAAAAAAAAAAAAAAAAGCTATATTTTGTTTATTAATGGATTAATTCACTTCCAGAACAATAATTTACAGATAATGTACTCAACCCCTTGTCATCCAAGATGTTCATGTCTTTCTTTCTTCAGTCATAAGGAAATTATGTTTTTTAAGGAAAATATTTCAGGATTTCTCTCAGTGTTCTGTGGTGCACCCAAATCTGATCTTCCAAAATGCAGTTCCATTGCAGCCTCAAAGGGCTCTAAACAATCCTAGCTAAGGAAAAAAAGGTCTTATCTAGTGAAGTTTACTTTGTAAACATTGGGGCAGTACTTCTGCAGCGATGTAGGGCGATTTTGAAGTTTTGGGCTTACCCTAACTGTCATGACCAGAGGAAAAAAAAACTGAGTTCACACAGAGCTAGATGAGACAAGCATTTGAGGTTAAAAGTATGTAAATTGTAATAAAAAAATAAAAAACGAAATAACCGATCGTTTCACTAGATGAGACCCTTTTTCCTCAGCTGGGATTGTTTAGAGCCCTTTGAAGCTGCATTTAAACTGCATTTTGGAAGTTCAAATTTGGGGGCACCATGGAAGTCCATTACATGGAGAGAAGTGCTGAAATATTTTCCTCAAAAAATATAATTGACTGAAGAAAGAAAGACATGAACATCTTGAATGACAAGGGGAGTGAGTACATTATCTGTAAATTGTTATTACATAAAGAACTGGAGGAAAAAATGGCACCTTCAAACAACTTTAAAAGAGAAGTCCACTTCCAGAGGAAAAATTACAGATAATGTTCTCACCCCCTTGTCATCCAAGATGTTGGTGTCTTTTTTTTCTTCAGTCATAAAGAAATTATGTTTTTGGAGGAAAACATTTCATCATTTTTCTCCATATAATGGACTGATATGGTGCCCCGAGTGTGAACTTCCAAAATGCAGTTTAAATGTGGCTTCAAACGATCCTAAATGTGGTTGTAAACCATCCCAGCCGAGGAAGAAGGGTCTTATCTAGCGCAACGATCAGTTATTTTCATTAAAAAAATACAATTTAAATACTTTTTAATCTCAAATGCTCGTCTTGCCTTGCTCTTCCTGAACTCTGTGTATTTTGTTTTAAGATTTAGGGGTATGTCGGAAAACTCCAATCGTATTTTTTCCCTCAACTTCAAAAATCTTTTTAAAATCATCCTGCATCCTACATCCTACACGACCCAGTCTTTGCAAAGTGAACATGCAAAGATCAAACACCCTTAACAAAAAAGGTAAAACAGCGATATAGGACGATTTTAAAGTTGAGGGAGAACATGAGATGGGAGTTTTTCAACATACCTCAACTGTCATGAACTAGAATTAAACAGAGTTCAAGCAGAGTAAGACAAGATGAGCGTTTGACATTAAAAAGTATTTAAATTGTTTTTTTGTTGTTGTTTTTTTTTTTAATGAAAATAACCAATCGTTTCACTAGATAAGACACTTCTTCCTTTGGCTGGGATCGTTTACAACTGCTTTTGGGGTCGTTTGAAGCCGCATTTAAACTGCATTTTGGAAGTTCAAACTCGAAGCACCATAGAAGTCCACTATATGGAGAAAAATGCTGAAATGTTTTCCCCAAAAAACATAATTTACTTAACGACTGAAGAAAGACATGAACATCTTGGATGACAAGGGGGTGAGTACATTATCTGTAAATTTTTTGTTCTGGAAGTAGACTTCTGCTTTAACTTGATTTTTCTCTAAATTAACTTTGCTGACTCTCTCAACTTCAAATGGGTATAGCTCAGTCATTTTTCGTCCGATTCCCACAAGTCATTCATCTTTTTTTTTTATTTATTTATTTTTTTATTTTTTTATTTAAAGGTCTTTTAATGGAGAATGTCCAAACAAAAATAACTCATTTTTGAAAATTTGCTCATTGTGACTCATTTTGCCAGCACAGTTCACATATTTATGTAATGTTTTATTATTATTATTTTACAATAAAATATTACAGTAGTGATATTTTAATTTTAAAAATAAAAATAATCATTGTAGTTAATTAATAATTTATAGGCATATTGACAATCACAAATGTTTTGCTAAATCGCAGCCCTACGAAAAAAAAACAAAATAAATAAATAGAGCATGAATTAAAAAATGTCATTGTGATGCAAAAATATTTTAATAAAATTTAAATTTTTTATAATTGCATTAATATTCTAAAAAGCTTTCCCTTAAATAAAAGACCATTAAGTATGAACGTGCAGAAAAATATAAAATAGGAAATTATATCTTTGTGTTAAGGTCAATAAATAATAAATAATCAGATAATTTTATGTTTTTATAACATGGTAAATTTAGGTTGTAGAAAATGTGGTGCAAGGTCTCAATTTTCTCATGTTTATGAATTAACAATTTTAAATTTGATTTTGTTTTATTTAACAATATGATATCGACATGAATACAAGAGTAGATTGCTCTACTGTTTAAACATTTCAGGGAAGCAAGTTTTTAAGTTTTTCAGAGAAGTCTGTAGCGTTCACCAAGGCTGTTATTTGATCAAAATATGGCAAAAAAAAAATGTATGATACTAACATGAATACAGAGAGTAAATGCTTATTGTCTTTGTGTAGTGGGGTTGCCTGCTCGACCAAAAAGTCCTGTGGATTCCAAGAAGGAGGGTGACTCCTCATCCGTCTACTCCTCCTCGCTGCCGTCAAGTGACGGTCCAGAACACAGCATGTCCAGTAGCAGAACTCAGGTAAACTCAGATTAAGTCTTTGTACTTATCATCATTTGTATTCTGTTACCATTTACAGCCATCTTGACTTTGAACCTGCATGTTGTGTTTTGAGAAAAACATGGGGTTGCAGATTCTCCTTCATGCTTTGCTCATTTTTTCCCCATGACCTACGATTTCACCATGTTTCATCACACACCACTGGATCCGATACATAATAAGATCAAGACCTAACATTTAACTGGATGTTGTTTCTTGTTATATATGTGCTTGAGCCTTAGGACATGAACTCAGATGTGTTCTGCATGCACAGCATCTCCCCTGAGAGCACAATATCTCCATCCATATTCATTCTGCTGTAACATTTCCAAAGAAAAATGCACTGCAAGCATGCTGATTACAAATAACTAAAAGCACAGTGGGTCTCCTGGCCCGTTTTATGGAGGTGCTGTGTTCAGATAAACTAGCTTTCTACCTGCAGTTTCACACCAGTCAGTTCATCCCATCTCTGTTGTTTAATATGTTCATGCATGCAGCACATGCAGCAAAAAGATGGTATCTATGGAAACCAGTGGGAGAAGCCTTCCTTTTGATATAAAGTGTATATGTGAGTTAAATTGAATAAATGGATAAAGCATTTTCACTGGCGTCTTGATAGATCAGGAAATCTGATTAGGTCCACTGTCTCATAATTAATGGTAAAAAGTCAATAGAGTTCATAATTGCTCACATGGTTTTTCAGAGGTGTTGGTTCCAGAGGTATTTTATCCATTTCATTTACAAAAAAACAAGTCTTTGTTAAAGTGTTATAAGCCATGAAGCAAACTAACCAGCTAAGAGGTGAATTAAAACATTATAAACTTTTATTTGAAGCAAAAAGGCATTTGACAATCAAACAAAAAGACAAAAGGTACAAGTTTTATTTTTTCATAAATTCTGTTTTTTTTTTTTTCTTTCCAGATTCCATTTTTTCTGTTTTCATTTTTCTGAATTCCGTTTTTTTTTCCGTTTTAAATTCTCTTCCCTCTTTTTTTTTAAATGGTTAAATTACATTTTATTAATCAAAAAGCAAACTTATACAACCGAACATCAATTTATGGAAAGTTTAACAAAAATTACATGTTTACGGCCCTTTGAAATTTTATTGTTTCTCACCTTCTGTTTTATTGCTACCAAATTCAGTTTAAGCATGTCTAATCATTTGAATGCGTAAAAACAACTTAATTTATTAAGGTTTATTTTTACAATATTTACATTTTTCTGGTTATCAGATGAAGACATAAAATATTCATTTAATTTATCTTTTAATATCAAATGAAAGTTAAACAAACTTAGTTTTTTGGTAAACAGAATTAAAATTACAACATGAAAGAAATATAGTGTGATTATTCATTAATTATAATTCATAATTCATATAATAATTCATAAAATAAAGTTTTAACAATTTTAGTAATAGTAGTAGTAGTATTACGTACATTGTACTAAACAGTAAGAATATGTGTCTTCGAGTTAAACCGATCTTTTATTTTGATGGGTTGCCGTCAATACCTTTACATTTCTGTGATATGAGAATAGTTTCTCTCAAAAGAAACGGTAAAATGCTTATGAAGAAACTTCAGAGCAGTTCCGGAAATGTTTTCCATGTATTTATGTCCTCATTTGGTGAGATGGCAGACACTAAAATCACCGCGAGCGTCACGCGCTTCAGTATGCACGTAGTAAATGAAACTGCGAGTCTGTGCCATTCACACACACAAAGACAGGCAGAACATGAACGATTCATATTTAAATATTCTTTTTGTTTAATATTTAGAGATGCAAGTCCATATTGCGATTTGATTTAAGTGTAATGGTCTACTTCTGATTAATTCATCCAAAACCTTTGACAAAATCCGTGACATTCCGCGTTATACAGTAAATTCCATTTTTAATATCTGGATTCCGTGATTTCACTTTTTTTCGTATCCCGGAAATCATGGGGCCCTAAAGTAGGCATTCCCTGCAGAGCTCTTTTGACACTCTTTGCTTGCCATAACTCTCTGATTGGTGGAATTTTCTATACAGCATCATGAGTAATGTAGTTTGTACATCAAATTCCATTGTTAAACAATTATTTCACAAGCTTAAGTTTTAAATTGAAAGTTAAAATAATCCAAACTGATGGCTAAAATAAACCATATACCATTGATTAACAACCTCGGAAAACTTAAAAATAGTTAAATACCTACAGGAATGTTGACTTGTTTGAAGCTTCTAAATTTTACTTTTTAATTTTTAAACTAAAACAAAAGTTAATGTCCATGTATGGCTTTGTACTGTTTGCTGATGCTATTTTTTTTTTTTTTTCTAACTGATGGTGTTTGTTCAGATGATCAGAGGGAGGCTGTGCAGCCAGAACAAACCTGATACCTTCAACCAGCTGTGGACCGTTGAGGAACAGGTATGAAGCTACCCAAGAACCTTTAGTAGCTGTGAACTCAGAGCTTTTTATAAACAAAGTTTAAAGGATTAGTTTACTCCAGAATTAAAATTTCATGATAATTTACTCCTGTGTCATCCAAGATGTTCATGTCTTTCTTTTTTTCAATATTTTCCATATAGTGGACTTCAAAGAAGATCAATGGGTTGAAGGTCTAAATTGCAGTTTTAATGCAGCTCCAAAGGGCTCTACACGATCCAAGCTGAGGAATAGGGGTCTTGTCTAGCAAAACAATCAGTCATTTTCTAAAAAAAACTTCCCACATTACATAGTTACGTTGGAAAGGTCGCATGTGACGTAGGCAGAAGTGCAGACCCAGCGTTTACAAAGCAAATGTGCAAAGAAAGTCAAATGCACTTTACAAAAAAAGGTTAAACAATGATGTTGGACGATTTTGAAGCTGAAGGAGAAAATGAAATGGAGTTTTTCGCCCTACACTACCTTTTTGAACTGAAGTACTAACCACATGTGACCGTTCCAAAGTGATTATGCAATGAAGTCGTAGAGCAAGACAGGCTAGTGTGAGCTGAGCATTTTAGGTTTAAAAAGTATATCAGTTACATTTTTATTTTAGAAAATCGTTTTGGATTGTGTAGAGCCCTTTGAAGCTGCATTGAAACTGCAATTTGGACCTTCAACCTGTTGGCTCGCACTGAAATCTCTTCCAGGATTTTCCATTTCCAACAGCTGTTGAATTCTTAGAAGGCTACTTGTTCGTTCAAATTAGTGGACTGAAGCTAATTGTTGTATAATAGAACGTATATTTTAGTATTTTGTGTAGCCTCTGAGCCGTAAGGTTTGGCTGTTTGCTCATGGCATCTCATATGTGAAACTTGTAGAAAAAGTTGGAGCAGCTGCTTTTGAAGTTTCCACCAGAGGAGGTCGAGTCCAAACGCTGGCAGAAGATCGCAGATGAACTTGGCAACAGGACCGCCAAACAGGTGCATTTTCAGTCCCGCTCTACACAGTCACCCTCCCTGCAGCTGATCTTCTTTTGGCATTGATGGACATTCAAATCTCTAGTCGCCTTTTCACTGCTCTCTAAAGCAGTCGGGAAATTAACATCCTTACAGCCCCATTTAATGGAGGCTCTGTATTATTTAAAGATGTTTTTTCACTAATAGGACAAGAGTCTTAACATCTAAACGCTGTGGTAGAAAAGCTTAACCACTGAATTGAGGGCCAGCTTTTTTTTTTGTATCCTAAGTTTCCGTTTCTTTCCTTCACAGGTTGCTAGTAGGGTACAGAAATATTTCATAAAACTGACAAAAGCTGGTATTCCAGTACCAGGCAGAACACCCAATGTGTGCACGTACAGTAAAAAGGTAAATTGGTCTTTTTAAATGCATAATATAATGTAATATAGATATTTAAAAATATTAAAACTATACAGTACTGTTAAAAATTTAAAATGTGTATGAAGTCAGTCTCTTGTGCTCTCCAAGTTTTTGGGGGAAACCGTGATCTATTTTATTTCAGGATCTGTATAAAGTTTAAACAGCATTTGTTTTTTTGGTTTTTTATTTTTTTAATTTTGTTTTATTTTTTTCTTACAATGTAAATGTCTTTACTGACACTTTTAATCAATTTAATGCATCTATGCTGAATAAACATATTAATTTATTTATTATTTTTTTTGTTTTGTTTTGTTTTTAAATCCTATGGACCCCAACATTTTGAACTGTAGTGTGTATATTTGAATGAATACACCACCAGTCAAAAGTTTTTGAACACTAATATTTTTAATGTTTTTTTTTATGTTAAATTCTCTTCTGCTCACCAAGCCTGCATTTATTTGATCCAGTGTACTGCAAAAACGGTAAAATTTAGAAATATTTTTACAATTTAAAATAACTCTTCTTTATTTTAATATATTTTAAAATGTAAGTTATTCCTGTGATTTTAAAGCTGAATTTCTAAATTCAAAGCTGAATCATTATTCGTCACATGATCCTTCAGAAGTTCTAATATTCTGATTTGCTGCTCAAAAAACATTTATTATTGTGTTGAAAACAGTTGAGTAGAATTTTTTTTTTTCCAATTTCTTTGAATAGAAGTTTCAGAACAACAGCATTTATTAGAAATAGAAATATTTTGTGACATCAATTTGGAGCATCCTTGCTAAATAAAAGTATTAATTTCTGTACTTCTTTCCACAATATATATATATATATTATTATTATTATTTTTTATTTTTTTTTTTAATATTGTTTTAAATATTATTATTATTATTATTATTATTATTATTGTTAATAATAAATGTTTCTTGAACAGCAAATCGGCATATTAGAATGATTTCTGAAGGATTATGTGACACTGAAGTCTGGAGTAATGATGCTGAAAATTTTGCCTTGATCAAAGAAATAAATTGCATTTGAAAATATATTCAAATACAAAACAGAAATATTAAATGGTAAAAAATATTTCATAATTTTACTGTTTTTGCTGTACTTTGTATCAAATAAATGCAGGCTTAGTGAGCAGAAGAGACTTCTTTAAAAAAAAAACATTTAAAACAAAAGATTTCACTTGTCAAAAACATTTGACTGGTAGTGTACATTAAGGTATCACAATTGTTTTTTATTTTGTTTTAATGCTTTACAATGCATATTTATTGACATGACATGTTTATAATTGCAGGCCTCCAGTAAGCGGCAGCACCACCTCAATAAACACCTGTACAGGCCCTCGACTTTCCTCACCTCATACGAGCCGCCCGTCTACATGGATGACGAGGATGAACGTTCACACTTCTTTAACAGCCTCCAGGATAATGGAGCAGATGATTCGGTCAGTCCTTGTTAAGATCTCACCGTTGAAATTCAAGTAAATCTGAGAGCTCCCACTTCAGGATGGGCTGTTATTGATGGGGTCACTAATTATCAGAGAAATACATGTATGAACCAGTGAGAGCCACAGCATTTCATATCAGATCATATTCAAGCAAATTGGTTTAGAATCTAAAAAGAGAAAAATAAATACCTGAAACCGACTGATGAAAAATTCTGCTTTTTGAAAGCCATTTTGTTTCAACTTAGAGACTTCCTCTGTTCCCCTCTGGCAAACATTTGATGGCCTTTTTCAAACAGGAAATCCATTAAAGACCGCAAACTGGCATTTCCACAGTTGGGATTGCTTGATGTTTGATCATTTGATAATGATGAGCTGCCTTTTGACAGACACCGCTGCCAGAATCATTTGAGACGACTAGATGTTTGCGTCTCCTCAGCTGAACTGTGTAAAGAGGGTTGTGTGTTGAGTGACTGTGAACTGACTGCAGTGGCTTGACATTTTCCCTGTCTCTGATATGTAACCTTTACGCGACACCGGTCAGCGGACCCTGCAGAGAACGTAACCAGTCGTGCATTGCCAAGCATCACTGAACCTTACATGCACCAAATATAGACTTACTACAGATCATGACATCACAAGCCATATGTAAAGCCTGCATGAAAATAATGGAAAGGGAGCTTTTTTTTCTCCATCAATAATTTAAACCCTGCAGTAATATATATATATATATATATATATATATTTTTTTTTTTTTTTTTTTTTTCCCAAGCAAGGATTCATTAAATTGATCAAAAGTGGCATTTATAATGTTACAAAATGTTTTAATTTCAGATAAATGTGGGGAAAACAGTTTATTTAATTTTTAATAATATTTCACAATATTACATTTTACTGTATTTTAGATTAAATAAATGCATCCTTTGTGAGCATGATAGATTTTCAAAAAAATAAAAATAAATAAATAAATCTTATGGACACCAAACTTTTGAACAGTTATGTACTGTATATACAATACTTTTTATTGATGGAATTTGAATATTATTTCCACAGTTAATCTCCAGTTAATTTCACACTATCTCTGTTGTAGTTAGTAAAGATTAGGTTTTGTGCTAAAAATTCAGACTTGAATAGTATGAAAAGGCTTTTGTAGCAGTGACAGCTGGTATGTGGTGAGCTGTTAAGTGTTTTACTGTTCGTGACCCTGCTGTGATGTTTCAGGATGAGGACGGGATACCAATGGAGTTGAGGCATCTGCCGGAGTACAAGGAGCTACTGGAGCTGAAGAAACTCAAGAAACAGAAACTACAGGAGATCCAGGCTGAGAGCGCTCTCACACAGCACGTTGGCTATAAGGTACACACCTTTACCTACGTAATTCGATTGTGATGTGTGACTGATTGCTGAAAATGTAAATCTGGTCATCAGTTAACCCGCTCGTGTTGTTCCAAACCTGTATGTCTGACTTTGTGCAGAACACAAAAGAAAATACTTTAAAGATTGCTGAAGCTATTTGTTCATACAACCTCTCCGGCTTTTATTGTATGGACAAAAACACTGAAACATTTAAAAAATATATATAATATTCCACAGAAGAAAGTCATACAGGTTTGGAAACAACATTAGGGTGATTAAAGGATTACTCCACTTCCAGAATAAAAATTCACAGATAATGCACTCACCCTTTTGTCATCCAAGATGTTCATGTCTTTCTTTAGTTGCAAAGAAATTAAGTTTTTTGAGAAAAAAGGTTCCAGGATTTTTCTCCATATAGTGGACTTCAATGGTGCTCAACAGATGCAAGATTAAAATGCAGTTTCAGTGCAGCTTTAAAGGGTCTCTACATGATACCAACCGAGGAATAAGGGTGTTAGCTAGTGAAATGACTGGTTATTTTCTTAAAAAAAAAAAGATTTTTAAAATTTTTATAATTTTTAACCTTAAATTCTCATGTTTTCTAGCTGTGCGATGCGCATGCGTGCTCTGTGCACTCCGGTTCAATACAGTTAGGGTATGTCGAAAGACCTATTGTTTACAAAGTGAACGTGCAAAGGTGGTCAAATGCCCTTTACAAAAAAGGTAAAACAGTGATGTAGGATGATGTTGAAGTTGGAGGACAAAATGAGATGAGTTTTTTTTTACATACCCTAACTGTCCCTAAATGTGCACAGAGTACACATGCATGTTGCAGAGCTAGACAAGACGAGAATTTGTGGTTAAAAAGTATTTAAATATTCTTTTTTTTTTTTTTTTTTTCTGGAATGTTTTCCTCAAAAAACTTAATTTCTTTGCGACTGAAGAAGGAAAGACATGAATATATTGGATGACATGGGGGTGAGTAAATTATCAGTAAAATTTTATTCTGGAAGTCGAGTAATTCTTTAAATTATTACAGAAATGTCTTTTTTGAGTGAACTATCCCATTAACTTAAAACTGCAGTCTGTAAGTTTTGGCTCTTTGTCGCCATCTCTGTTTGAATCCTGCAATTGCAGTTATTTGTGGAATTATCTTCTTTGTGTGGTTTGTGCACTGGCATGGCTCCTCAGTGTGGATGAATGTAATGTTTTGAGTTCATGTGTGGCTGTCAGTTACCGCACCGGTGTGGATACTCTACTTCGGAATTACAGATTCCGGCCTACATCTTAGAATATATGAACCGAAGAAGAATTGGTGATTAAATCTAATGTTAGCTCATATCACATATCACATCGCATCACAAACTGTGAAAATTATTGTTATTGTTATGCTTCATTCTATTAATTAATTATTCCAGCTGCTGTGAGAAAAGGATATAAACGGTCCGCCACCTGCAGGATCCTCACATGCAAATATTGCTAGCCGGGGCGCCGCCTTTATGTTTACAGACGTGATGTAATGACACAGCAGAATGCTTGAATTTCCTGCAAATTCCTACCAGTACCACTCAAATTAGAAAACATTATTACAAGCTTACCGTTGTGAATCTGGCTTTTAAAGTAAGGAGATAGTTTTGAATACTGGCTGGTTATGTACTTGCTCAAAAATTGATTTTGAATCATTTTTTTATCGCCCAAAAATTACGGACTGCAGCTTTAATATTGTGGCTCAACCAGACAAGATGCAACAAAGCGACAAGTGATAAAAGTTGTGTCTTCCATGTAAATCTGAGCGATGAAGAAACAAATTTATATGTATGTACATGTGTATATGTGTAATGAGGCTCTTTTTCATAATCAACTTTTTTTTTTCCATTGTTGTTCATGTTTGCGTGTAATTCTCTTTCAGTGTGACATGTGTGGCATGGAGCCCATTCAGGGTGTACGGTGGCACTGTCAGGACTGTCCGCAGGACAACGCTGTGGACTTCTGCAGTTCCTGCTCCGACTGGTGAGTGGAGCCAAGCTTTTCCAATTTGTAATTACACAGGGTTCATACAAGGTGCTTAAAGTATATTTTTGACTTTTTTCAATTTAAGGCCTGCAATATTCCTAAAGAGGCACTTAAAAAGTGCTTGAATTATTGAAAGACAGTGTATCAGTGAAATAAGTGCTTAATTTTGTCAATCAAAGCACATATCTTTTCATGCAAAATTCAGTCAATTCAAAAAATATCATACATTTTTCGCTCATTTAGTTAATGTCAGAAAACAGTGGAGCTAAGCAAGTAATAGTACTGAGTAGTAAGAGTAAAAAGACTTTCTTTTTTTTTTTTTTTTTCCAAATTTCAACATCGCTTGTAATGATTTTAAAAAGCAAGTAGTGGTGGGTGAAACAAAGCTTTTTGAAATTCTGAATCAGTTAAACCATGGCGTTGCAAAATTATTCACTGTTTCGAAGCGCTCCAATCTGGTCACGTATTCTGAATTATTTGAAGGGTATTAAATTGTGTATCACAGACCTTTTTTATTCAGGTCGAGACTTCGGCACACGTATCACAAATCTTTTTCTTTTTGATTGGAACAGGTTTGTAAATCATTTAGCGAGTTGAATGATTCAAATCAAATGATTCGCGGTACGCAATTTCAAGTCCCAATCTAAATCCAATTCAGATCGGAACTTTGGAGTGCAGATCACAAATCATTTGATTCAGATCAGGATTTCATAGCAAATCTTTTTTTAATGTAGAAAACAGAGTTATGAAAAACAAAAAAAAGGGGAAAAAAAGGAAAAAATAAGGTATGCACATACAAATTCCTTAAGAAAATTCACAGTGGATTTACTATAGTAAAAATGTAATATACATTGTAATACTTTATTAGTAATACTTTGTATGTGCTTCACTTTATTTTTGCCATTTTTTTTAAGTATATTTTTATTTATCTGTTTTTGTTTTTGTAGAATTTAAAATGGAAGACATTGTTCGATAAGTAAGATCTCTGTTTGAAGTCCTTGAAATTCAAAAAGTAGTCCTTGAAAAGTCTTTGAAAGTCCTGGAATTTCATTTTACAGTATTCATATGAGCCCTGATTGCAACATTGTGCTAATGCTGTTGTTGCTAATGGTGTTGCAGTTAACTCATAATTACAATCTTTTTGACATGATTGCACCATTTCAAATATGCAGTGCTTACATTTATTTAATAGCCATAGCCTTTTGAGGTTTAATAATCACATTAGACTGTAACAAATCGCCAAACATATGGCGTTTGTTATACCACCAGAAGATGTTTAAGATTTTATGAACTTTAATTTCATAAAAACATTTTTTTTTTTCATTTATTCATGCACATGCTCCTAAGTACATTTTACAGTTGTCACACATCTATTTGTAGTCACAAATGTGAGTGAAATGCTCACAGTTTGAATGGAATCTTTTGTGCATGTAAAGTCATTTTGTTCTGATTATGCCTTTTTAATCAACTGAATTGTTAATAATTAATTTTCAGTTCTGACCATGAGTTTTTGTGGCCTTATTGAAAATGTTGTGAAATAGAATTGTCTGAGAAAGAAAGACACTTTTGAGTTTAGGGCTGTGCTGCAATGGTGTTATTTGTCCTTCATTTGAAATGTTTTATTTGAAATTCTAGAGGAAATCTCTTCCATCTAACATGGGGAATCTCACACCTGCTTTGTATTTTTAAGGCATTTTTTTTTTTTTAGTTCGTCCACAAAATATCTACAAGTTTCTATTCTGCTTTAATTCAGAATAGCGACTGTTTGGTCAGTTGGCACGGCGGCCTCGTCCTAACCGGTCATCTTTCTGTTTGCCCTTTCAGTTTATTCAAAACAGAGACCCACAAGCCCACACACAGATTGGAGCCAGTCTGCCAGGCTGAAACCTTCCTGGACAAAGACTACTGCTTACCACAGAGCACAGGCTACAACTACCTGGACCCCAACTACTTCCCTGCCAACAGATGACAGGAACGAGCTCCAGCGCTAGTATCCAGGGCTGGGCCGCAGACCCCAGGGCATTCTGTGCATGGCTCCATCATCCAAGTCAAAGAAATGCTTACGTCTGGGCGAGAGGGTACCGCAGATGGGCCGCACCTCGCCCCGACCCGCTGCCGGAGGGGGGTGGGGTGGGGGAGGGTTAGTGGGAGGGAGGGGGCAACACCCTGCCGTGGTTGTCAAACCTTACCAGGTCTCGTCAAGTAACACTATCTCAAAATCAAAAGAAACGAGAGGAAAGAATGAACAAAAGAAAAGGCACACCGACATTCCCAATCCCAGGACATTTAGAAGGCAACCCGACGCCTCCCTTTGTTCCGCCGTTTGAGTGACGGGCGTCAGCGGCGCACCGCGCCTCTCAGAGATTCATCGGCGGGAGCGGGGTTGGGCTCGCGTTAAAGTGCAAAATGTCGTCTGTAGTTGAAATATTTATAAGTGAAGCTTTGTGTGTGAGCTCTTTTCGTGAGGCGGGAGTACAAGGAAAGGAACTTGGTGCTGAGACTGTCGTCTTTGATTCATACCAGGTTTTTAACCAATTGAGGAGGTTCGCTCACAACTCCGACATTCTAAACAGGGGTTCAAACAAACAAACAAACAAACAAAAATCCCGGCTAACAGACCCCGTACGTGTCTCTTGCCATGGGCTACCATTTTCACTAGAAGCTGCTCTTTGTTTCCTCTTATGACCGTTACATGATGTTGTCACTTTATTTACGTTCATTTCTTGTTTTTTAAATTACGCCGAATTTAAAAAAAAAAAAAACTAAAAAAAAAAAACAAAAGCCACTCCACTTAACCCAACAGGTTCCCAAACCTCGAAGCACTACAGCACGGAAGAAGACCAGCTGAGATCCGGAAGGCGTTATTGCGCTCTCTGCGCTCGTGGAGAGCTTTCTTTTCTTTTCTCAATGTGTACTGTTGTTGATCATGTGGAGTATTCAAATATATGGTGAAAAGTGGTAGTGGCCAGTGGTAGTTGCCGTGTGCCATTTTTTTTTTTTTTTTTTTTTTCTTCCCTGTCCGGTTGATTCAAACCTGGCCACTTGTCTTAGAAGAAGAAAATAAAGAACTCGTGGCACGTTTGCCCTCTGTGAAAAACTGCCCAACTGTCATCACGCCTTTAGCTCCCTCTAATTTACGCAGTTTCCTCACGGTCCATGAAAAGATTGTATTTTTATTAATCTATTTAAAAGACGAAGAATAACAAGAAATCGAGTCGGTGGTAGGCGTCGCACATGCGCCGCACTCCCACGTTATTTTATACACATGCATTTTGTTGTGCTTTGAGTAGACCATTTTGTATTGGGTTCTGTTCTGTTCACCTCCCCTCCCTTGACCTGCTTCAATATCTGTGTATAACAGTCTGTTCTTAAATAATGTAAAAAAATGTTAGAGGAGAACTGTGGAAATAAAAGTATGTGAAAAGTCTTTCTACACCACGTGACTCGGGTATTATGATTTATCGTTCTGGTTCAATTCAGTACCTAAGACAGTAAGCTTTGTTGGGATTCATTAGGGACATGTTTATTTTTAGGGTTGAGAGTCTGTCACACTTCAGCCACCAGAGGGTGGTGCGTTATTGTGAATTGTGTGTTGCGGTCCTTTCGTTTCTGATATGAAGCGACATTGTCACTGTATTACATGGTTATTAATCTGTACCTAAAAATGGATATTAGAATATCAAAGTATTCACTTTAGCCAAAGGAAATAACTGTTTACTTATAGTGGTCGACTGATAACTTAGAAGGAAGGGTGGATGGTTGACGCAGATGATATCACACTATTTAATATACAGTTGAAGTCAAAAGTTTACATACAACTTGAAGAATCTGCAAAATGTTATTTTAAAAAATAAGAGGGATCATGCAAAATGCAAGTTATTTTTTTTGTTTGTTTGTTTAGTACTGACCTGAATAAGATAAATAAAAATAAAAGACATTTACATATAGTCCACAAGAGAAAATAATAGTTGGATTTATAAAAATGACCCTGTTCAAAAGTTTACATACGCTTGATTCTTAATACTGTGTGTTTTTTTTTTTTGTTTGTTTTTTTGTTTTTTTAAGTAATAGTTGTTTATAAGTCAGAACAGTTAAACTACCTGCTGTTCAGAAAAATCCTTCAGGTCCCACAAATTTGTTGGTTTTTCAGCGTTTTTTTTCTTTTTTTTTTTTTAACATTTACTGTATGATTTTGAGATCTTTTCACACTAAGGACAACTGAGAGACTCACAGGCAACTATTAGAGAAGGTTCAAATGCTCACTGATGCTCCAGAAGTAAAAACGATGCATTAAGAGCCAGGGGTGTAAACTTTTGAACAGACATTTTCCTAAATGTCAGATTTTTTTTTTTTTTTTTTTTTTCCATTTAGTACTGCCTTTCACAAGCTACAGAAGATACTTACATGTTTCCCAGAAGACAAAATAAGTTACATTTACCCTGATCTTCATATTCAAAAAGTTTTCACCCCCTGGCTCTTAATGCATTGTTGTTGTTGTTGTTTTTTTTTTTTGTTTGTTTTTGTTTTTTCTTTTCTTCTGGAGCATCAGTGAGCATTTGAACCTTCTGTAATAGTTGCACATGAGTCTCTCACTTGTCCTTAATGTGAAAAGATTGATCTCAAAATCATACAATCATTGTTGGTAAGGGTTCAAATAGACAAAAATGCTGAAAAACCACAGAATTTGTGTGACCTGAAGGATTTTTCTGAAGAACAGCAGGCAGTTTAACTGTTCAGGACAAATAAGGGACAACTATCACTAAAAAAAAAAAACTCTGGATCATTCAGGTAACAACACAGTATTAAGAATACAGTGTATGTAAACTTTTGAATGGGGTCGTTTTTATAAATTCAACTATTATTTTCTCTTGTGGACTAGATGTAAACATCTTTAATGTAAAATATCTTATTCAGGTCAGTACTAAATAAAAATTTTTTTTTACCAAATTATTTTGGTAAAATAATTGAACATTTTGCAGATTCTGCAAGCTGTATGTAAACTTTTGACTTCAACTGTAAAGCTGGATTCAGTAGTTTGCTGCTAACTTAAAAGGTTTTACACGTTACTAAATTGTGATTTGTGAAAGGTCATCTGAATGGTGTACGCTGACGAGATAAACAATGTACTCAACATTTCTGTATAAAAAGTGTTTTAATTATATATGCTTGCAGGTCACCTCCCTTAGTGTATTTAACCACATTGAAATGAGGTTTCACTAAACATTGGAGTGATCCATTACACTAATTGGCTGCCACCTCTGTCTATATGCTAGTAAATGGCTTTTTGAATGAGACACAGTGTAGGACAGGACCTGATTTTTCTATCAGGAGTTGACTGGATAGTTGGATCTCGTAAGAGACACATTGGAAGGACGACAAATATGCACTTTAGTAAAGCAACAATAAAAATACTGTCTAATATTGATGTTTTCATATGACAGGCTTTACCACATATGCTAATTTTGGTGTTGCTAGAGAACTGATTTATACATTGGCCTTCATAATATGACATAACATACAGACTGTTAAAGAAGTCCACTTCCAAAACAAAGATTCACATATAATGTACTCATCCCCTTGTCGTCCAAGATGTTCATGTTTTTCTTTCTTCAGTCATAAAGAAATTGTTTTTTGAGGAAAACATTTCAGCATTTTTCTCCATATAATGGACTGATATGGTGCCCTAAATTTGAGCTTCCAAAATGAAGTTTAAATGCAGCTTCAAACGATCCCAAATGCAGTTGTAAATGATCCCAGCTGAGGAAGAAGGGTCTTATCTATCTTAACGATCGGTTATTTTCATAAAAATAATACAATTTAAACACTTTTTAACGTCAAACGCTCGTCTTGTCTTACTCTGCCTGGACTGTTTTTTTTTTTTTCTGGTTCATGACAGTTAGGGTATGTTGAAAAACTCAGATCTCATGTTCTCCCTCAACTTCAAAATCATCCTATATCGCTGTTTTACCCTTTTTTGTTAAGTGTGTTTGATCTTTGCATGTTCACTTTGCAAAGACTGGGTCGGAACTTCTGCAGTGATGTAGGATGATTTTAAAATGATTTTTTAAGTTGAGGGAGAAAATACAATCTGAGTTTTTCGACATACCCTAACTGTCTTGAGTCAGAATACACAGATTTCAGGGAGAGCAAGGCAAGAGGAGCGTTTGAGATTAAAAAGTATTTAAATTGTATATTTTTTAAATTAAAATATCCAATTGTTTTGCTAGATAGGATCTTTCTTCCTCGGCTGGGATCATTTACAACCGCATTTGGGATCGTTTGAAGCTGCATTTAAACTGCATTTTGAAAGTTCAAAATCGGGGCACCATAGCAGTCCAGTCATAGCAGTATGGAGAAAAATGCTGAAATGTTTTCCTCAAAAAACATAATTTCTTTACGACTGAAGAAAGAAAGACATGAACATCTTGGATGACAAGGGGGTGAGAGGTGAGTACATTATCTGTAAATTTTTGTTTTGGAAGTGGACTTCTCCTTTAAAGAAGCAGTACACCCCAAAAAAATAAAAAATAAATAAAAAAAACATTTGCTGAGAATGAACTCACCCCCAAGCTTTCCAATATGTAGATTAGTTTGTTGCTTTATCAGAAAAGATTTAGAGAAATATAGCATTACATCAATTGTTCATTCTCTGTAGAGAATGGGTGCCATCAGAATTAGAGTCCAATCAGCTGATAAAACCATCACAATAATCCACAGCATGAAACATGAAATGCATGAAAAGCTACATGTTTGTAATGAAGAAAGTAATGAAGTTAAAGAAGGCTTTTTAACTTTAAAGCATTGCTCTTGGCCAAAATATGTTACGTGTATGTAATAATGCTTCCTCCACTAAAAAAAGTTCACCCTCTGTTGTCCTCTTAATTCAAAATCTGCTGAAATGTTAGTTTAGAACTGTTAAATGTGACCCTGGACCACAAAACCAGCCATAAGGGTTCATGAACATTTTTTGAAATTGAGATTTATACATCAGCAGAAAGCTGAATAAATAAGATTTCCATTGGATGTAAAGTTTTTGGGATAGGACAATATTTGTTAGAGATAGACTATTTGAAAATCTGAGGGTGCAAAAAAAATGAAATATTGAGGAAATAACCTTTAAAGTTGTCCAGTAATGCATATTATTAAAGAATATTTACACAATGTCTTCATGAAATATGATCTTTACTTAATATCCTAATGATTTCTGTCATAAAAGAAAAATCAATCATTTTGACCCATACAATGTATTTTTGCCTATTGCTACAACCGTGCTACTTAAAGGAGAAGTCCACTTCCAAAACAAAGATTCGCATATAATGTACTCACCCCCTTGTCATCCAAGATGTTCATGTCTTTCTTTCTTCAGTCGTAAAGAAATAGTTTTTTGAGGAAAACATTTCTGTATTTTTCTCCATATAATGGACTGATATGGTGCCTCGATTTTGAACTTCCAAAATGCAGTTCGCGCTTATCGTTATGCTAGATAAGACCCTTCTTTCTCGGCTGGGATCGTTTGAAGCCGCATTTAAACTGCATTTTGGAAGTTCAAAATCGGGGCACCATAGCAGTCCATTAAATGGAGAAAAATGCTGAAATGTTTTCCTCAAAAAATAATTTTTTTATGACTGAAGAAAGAAAGACATGAACATCTTGGATGACAAGGGGGTGAGTACATTATATGCGAATCTTTGTTTTGGAAGTGGACTTCTCCTTTAAGACTTGTTTTGTGGTCCAGGGTCGCAAATGTTGGTTGATCTGTGCATATTTCTCTCCTGATTTAGACAATACAACTTTTTCACAGAAGAAAACAGTATTATGGATAGCGGACTCATATTTTAGCCGGAAACAACAGTTTGAAGTTACAAACTACTTTATAATGGACTTATTACAAACTCAGCTTTTTAACTTAGGTTGCTAATTGATGGACTGGATTTGTGTGATTGCTTGTGGATTATTGTGATGTTTTTATCAACTGTTTGGACTCTCATTCTGACGGCACCCATTCACTGCAGCGGATTCATTGGTGAGCAAATGATCGCTGAATTTCTCCAATCTGTTCTAGTGAAGAAACAAACTCATCTTGGCTGGCCTGAGGGTGAGTACATCTTCAGCACAGTTTCTTTTTTGGGTGAACTATTCCTCTGACCACAACAAAAGCATTGTTAGATCTCATAGCTGCTGCTTTCAAAGAAAAAAATAAAACCGTTAAACATATGAAATGTCTTTATTTCACTCTGGTTGATAAGGAAGAATACATTTATCAGACCTCATTGTGAAATTCATCCATTCGTTGCACTCGTGAAAGCCAGACTGTGAAATTCAAAACGTTTCTTTCTCCAGCTCATTAGTTTCTGCTTCGACTATACTATTTTGGCATGCTTAGCACAATATAAAGCATGAAGTTAAAATATAAAAAGGCTCTCCAGCGGCCAGTCCGTCATGCTTATAAGTTTTGCTGATCTCAGCGCTCAAGGATACTGACAGTCCAAAAACACCAAAACGCCACCAGACTGTCGTAAATAATCCTCTGTCTGTGTTTTATGGAGCTGAAAGCTAGCTTAAGCATAAGCATATAGGTTCAATACCAAGAGATAAACACTGTTGATTTATTGAGCTGGTATTTACAGTGAACAGCGATGGTGTGAAATGAACGGGACGCCAGTTGCTGCTTGGTAGCTTTCCAAGTAGATATGCCATACAGAAGCTGTAATCACAGGTGTGTGTGTGCGCGTGCGATGAACTGGGGTGTGTAATGCGAGTCTGCAGTGGAGCTGTAGGTTATGGTTTTGTCCTCCAGGGGGCAGTGCGAGTCCAAACTCTCTAGCAGGAGTCCAAGACGAGGCAGATCTGCTCAAAGACATCTTCTGGGGGCTGCTCGGCATCAATCTACATACACGCACACATAACACGGTTGTTAGAAATCATAAGCTGAAAAGTAGGGCATCAACCCACAGGAGAACTGTCATACAGCGCTAATAAATCCTACAAACACGCAGCTGCTCTGAATGCGTTTATCTCTCATATATATAGAGGTTTATCTGTTTGCTTTATGTTGTCATCGTCACTGGATCATCAGATATGAATATAGTGCAACAACTCCATTTCAGTTTTCACCAGGAAACAACCGATAAATAAATCGCAATTACTAATGCTTTACAGAATAGTGAATTTTCTTTAAACGACATAGTGAGTGAACTGAGCAATAGCTACCAAATGAAATATTTTAGAGTGTAACTAGACAAATATCTGTATAATAACAGAAATCTTGTAAGCCTTTAAAGATTTTAATGTTATTTAATATATTCTGGGTTTGCAGATCACTATAAAATTCACATACTAAAATGTACCATGGTACTAACTTGTTTTTTTGGACATGTACCACAATGTATTCTTTAAAGCACCTTTGTGAATTATAATAATAATAATTCAGTAAAAATGCTAATTCTGTCATTTATTCATCATCTTGTCATTCCAAAACTGTATTACTGTCTTTCTTCTGCAGCAAAAGAAGATATTTTAGCAAATGTTGATAACCAAACAATTTCGGCGAGCATTAGAATTAGACATTTGGAACCCTGGACCACAAAACCAGTCATAAGTAGCACGGGTATGTTTGTAGCAATAGCCAACAATACATTGTATGGGTCAAAATTATCGATTTTTCTTTTATGCCAAAAATCATTAGGATAATAAATAAAGATCATGTTCCATGAAGATATTTTGTAAATTTCCTACCGTAAATATATCAAAACTTAATTTTTGATTAGTAATATGCATTTCTAAGAACTTCATTTGGACAACTTTAAAGGCAATTTTCTCAATATTTAGATTTTTTTTTTTTTTTTTTTTTTTTGCACCCTCAGATTCCAGATATTCAAATAGCTGTATCTCTATTTATTCAGCTTTCAGATGATGTATAAATCTCACTTTCAAAAAAACTGACCCTTATGACTGGTTTTGTGGTCCAGGGTCACATTTCATATATTTTATGTTCCACAGACAAAAAGTAAGTCATTTGGAACAATGAGAGTGAGAAAATGACAGTATGCATTTTTGGTTGCGATATCCCTTTAAAAGACTGCTTCTCCTCCCAGAGATCAGAGGATATTTTTCCACTCCAGCTACTTTCATTTATCTGACAGAGTGAAAATGTCCTGACATGACAAACCCAAATCTGGTTAATATAGAAGCCCTTTGTGTAGTCAAAATAACTCGTATATTTGAAGGATTTATTTTAACGATGGATGTCAACAACAGACTAAAATCATTAATAAGCTACTCTGTGCTGATCCTAAGATGTCCCCCTGAGCCTGAGGTCAGTCAAAATGTTCCACTCCAAATTAAACTGAAACATCACTGCTCTAACTAATTGTAGCTTGGCTTCTCTATACCCACCTTGTGCAGAACTTCTCTGTGTTCATAGTGACTGACCACGGGATTGACCAGGCTGCAGAATCCGTCCACTCTACGGCGAGTGTCTCTGTCTCGGGCTTCTTTAGTGTGCAGGCTGCAGGTTGCCCTCTGCTGCAGCCGTCGACTCATGATGTCTGCGGAACATTCTAGGAACAGAACTATGTCGGGCTGCCCCATCTGAAACACAAACATATATTTCAAGTAAGAAGGAACAAACGCTGAGTGGCAGCAAATTTCTTTGAGATGTGGCAGTGGCGTCTATATGAGCATTTCAGAATATGTTGATGTGCTAGTGTGTCTAGTATATTTAGTGCTTTAATTGCATAATTACACTTCTGTATTTAGCACAGTTGAAGTCAAAGGTTTACATACACCTTGCAGAATCTGCAAAATGTTAATTATTTTACCAAAATAAGAGGGATCATAAAAAATGCATGTTATTATTTATTTAGTGCTGACCTGAATAAGATATTTCACATAAAAGATGTTTACATGTAGTCCACAGGAGAAAATAATAGCTGAATTTATAAAAATGACCCCGTTCAAAAGTTTGCACATGGTTGATTCTTAATACTGTGTTGATACCTGAATGATCCACAGGTGTTTTTTTTTTGTTCAGTGATAGTTGTTCACGAGTCCCTTAAACTGCCTGCTGTTCTTCAGAAAAAAATCCTTAAGGTCTCACAAATTATTTGGTTTTTCAGCTTTTTTTTTTTTGTATTTGAACCCTTTCCAACAATGACGGTATGATTTTGAGATCCATCTTTTCACACTGAGAACAACTGAGAGACTCATATGCAACTATTACAGAAGGTTCAAACACTCACTGATGCTTCAGAAGGAAACACAAAGCATTAACAGCCAGGGGGTGAAAACTTTTGGAATTTGAAGATGATAGGGTAAATTTAACTCATTTTGTCTTCTGGGAAACATGTATGTGTCTTCTGTAGCTTCTGAAGGGCAGTACTAAATGAAAAAAATATGATATTTAGGCAAAATAAGAAAAATGTACACCCCTGGCTCTTGCATTGTGTTTCTCTCTGAAGCATCAGTGGGCATTTGAACCTTCTGTAATAGTTGTATAGGAGTCCCTCAGTTGTCCTCAGTGTGAAAAGATGAATCTCAAAATCATACAATGGATGGAAAGGATGCTGAATGCTGGAAAGGATTCAAGTACACAAAAATGCTGAAAAACCAAAGAGTTTGTGGGACCTGAAGGTTTTTTCTAAAGAACAGCAGGCAGTTTAACTGTTTAGAACAAACAAGGGACTCATAAACAACTATCACTAAACAAAAAAACACAGCTGTGATTCAGGTGACAACACAGTATTAAGAATCAAAATTTCTGAACAGGGTCATTTTTATAAATTCAACTATTATTTTCTCTTGTGGACTATATGTAAACGTCTTTTATGTGAAATATATTATTCAGGTCAGTACTACATAAAAAATAACATGCATTTTGTATGATCCCTTTTATTTTGATAAAAGAATGAACATTTTGCAGAATTAACATTTTGCAGATTCTGCAAAATAAATGTAAACTTTTGACCTCAACTGTATATTGGATTTCAAAAACTGTTTGGAAGGTTTTTCATTGTGTCTTGTTGGTTTAAAGGGTTAGTTCGCCTAGTGTTTGTCATTGGTGAATGCGAGTTTGTCTGTTCATGAAAAGCACTAACCTTGGCTTCATACTCTTGCGCCTGCTTCACATTCTTTGGGAAGCCAGTGACCAGGAAGCCCTTCCCCTGGCGCACAGTAGATGCCATAGCCTCACACAATAGATCCAGCAGTGTGTCCTTAAACAAACACAGAAGAGAAAAACACATGAACACTCACATACAGATTCACAATCTGTGAGAACGGCTGGATGCATTAGAACACGGACACAAACACACACATTAGATTAGAAGTGAGAAGTCTGATGTCTGGGACAACTAAAAGTAGTTCACAGCAAATGTTAATGACAGGCATGTTGCTAGGCAACACCACTGTAACATAAATCATCTGATTAAGTCTGAATCTCTCTGAGCCACATGCCAAACTGCACCAAATAAAACAAAAAAGCAAGAGCCTAAATTAGGTAGTGGCTGGAGGGCCTGTCTGCCTCTTTTAGCTCCATTCCTAATCAAACACACCTGCTTGTAATTGTTACAAATTTCAGTTAGATTTTTTAAGTGTCTTTGTTTATGGAGCTAAACACTGCAGGTCATTTCCTGTTCCCACCCCTTATTTCTCCCTATCACTTCTTGTCCCTTATTAAAAACTGTCATAAAGTACATTCATAGTTCAGTCACAAAACTCTTCTGAGTAGCTGATGCCGGTTAACTTTTTCTAAAGTGGCAGCGTAGCCAATTGATCTCTTTTTCCTATCTATTTCAGTCCTGACCTAGTCCATATAACTACTGCACAGCATGATCATTTTTGTTTAGCCCTCCTCCCCCCAGCACCACCTGTCTAGATCTGTTATGGGTTCTCCTTACTTAATCTTACAGCAGTAATCTTGTATTATAATCCCTATAATTATGAGTGTTTTAGCAATAAGCCTAACTGATGTAGTCTGCCAAAATCAATCCTACTTACACTTAATTTTTAATCAATTAAAATTCTGTTAAATCTATTACTTAAAGGGATCATGACATGAGAAATCAAATTTGCCTTGATCTTTTTACACACAAGAAGTCTTTGTGGCATTAAAACATCCTGCAAATTTCATAGTTAAAGCATCCTACTCTTTATTTTGTTTGGATATTGGGTGATCTATGGCGTCACAAAGGCAAATACATTTGCATATGACCATCTACAGAGTAGGACATCAATGATGTTCATGTCTTTCTTTCTTCAGTTGTAAAGAAATTGTGTTTTTTGAGGAAAACATTTCAGGATTTTTCTCCATATAATGGACTGATATGGTGCCCCTAGATTGAACTTCCTAAATACCGTTTAAATGCGGCTTTAAACAATCCCAAATGTGGTTGTAAACCATCCCAGCCGAGGAAGAAGGGTCTTATCTAGCAAAATGACCAGTTATTTTCATAAAAAAAAAATACAATTTAAATACTTTTTAATCTCAAACGCTTGTCTTGTCTTGCTCTCCCTGAACTCTGCGTATTCTGGCTCAAGACAGTTAGGGTATGTCGAAAAACTCTGAGCGTATTTTCCCCCTCAACTTCCAAAATCATTTCAAAATCATCCTACATCGCTGCAGAAGTACCGACCTAGTCTTTGCAAAGTGAACATGCAAAGAAGATCAAACACCCTCAACAAAAAAGGTAAAACAGTGATATAGGATGATTTTGAAGTTGAGGGAGAACACGAGATGGGCGTTTTTCGACATACCCTAACTGTCATGAACTGGAAAAAAACAGAGGTCGGGAAGAGCAAGACAAGACAAGCGTTTGACGTTAAAAAGTATATAAATTTTATTCTTTTTCTGAAAATAACTGATTGTTTCGCTAGATAAGACCCTTCTTCCTCGGCTGGGATGGTTTACAACCACATAGACATGAACATCTTGGATGACAAGGAGGTGAGTACATTATCTGTAAATTGTTGTTCTGGAAGTGGACTTCTCCTTTAACAGCTGACTCTTGTCAAAAGCAAATAGAACTGATGCTGTCTGATGCTGTCTATACTGGATACAGTATGCTCAGTTTCTGACGTACTCCACACATTTGAGTCACATTTGCTGACAACAGGACAAATGGACAAGTGAAAGAATGCTCGCTTTGATGCACCCGGTTTAAACAGCTTGTTTGCATCACTGTACAGACTTCAGAAGGATCCCAGCATCAGGATCAGGTGGATGATTTATTTTTTAATGGCATCCTGGATTGCGTCAGAGGATTATATGTTTGTTTAGAACATCTGACTGCAGATTGTTTTGTAAACGAGGCACAATGTAATGGAGACTTCGCAAAGGAACTTTTGTTGAAACATGAAGCAAGTCAGCTGTATTGGATCTGACAGTTTCAACAGTAAACAATTTCCCGATGCTTTGTCTGTAAATGATGGTTTTAAATCGATGATGCTGTCAAAACACTTACTATACAATGACATTAACTTACAATGACATTAACATTAACAATCAAAACAGTGGCCGTTTACTGACAAGTATGGAGTCAAATCAATGCCACGTATACTTGCAAAAGAATTATTGAATACTTATACTACAAAAGAATACAATACTTATTGTATGTTTATTGCAGAGGTTGCGTTAGACTTTAAAATTGTCCGTCGGACAAGGTCGTAAAAATTCGTCATAATCTATTATTATTTAAATTTTCATATTTTAATTATAATAATACATTTAATTGGTATTATTTTTGTTCACATTTTCATTTTTAATTATGAACCTACAGGATTATATAGGCTTATGCATTTATTTTGAAGAGAACAGATGAGACTGCGTAACTTGCAACACTGCACCCCGAAGTTGCAGCGATTTTAATATATTGTCATATTTATGAACCAATATCGATTCGCAAATCCCAATCCATTTTTTGGTCTATGCTTTTTTCAGTTGATGAATGAACAGTACATAGTGCACCTCCCATCCAATAAAATCGCAATAACCTTTGTGTTACTTTTGATATGAAACAAAGTCTCAGATTTCAAATTCTGTCCATTTCATTAGGAAATTCAAGCAATAAGTACCGTTTTGTCGCTCTTTAATGTGGCGTGATAGATCGTTGTAGCTTCTGGGTACTGGCCTGTGACAGTTTCGTTTTTGTTTTGGATCCAGTACATATTTTTCACGGCAATAGCTACTAATTTATTTGCAATTCTCTTTTATTTTGTTTCACTCAAGTGCTAGCTCACGATATGGCTTCCCCCCCTTTGCACTTGATGTTTCTGTGTTTCACTTTCTGGCATTGTTTTGGCATTTATTTTTTCTCTATACTTTCATTTTCATTAGCAAAGATGTATTTTCATTTGCAATATTTTTGCAAGACTTAAAAGTCATAAAAGACCTGCATTTCAGAACAAGGGTCAGAATGAGGGTTGAAAATAATATATATATATATATATTTTTTTTTTCTGCATATATATTTGTTTTTGGTGTCATGACATCTTTAACTATAATGGCAAAAAAAAAAAGAAAAAAAAAGAAAGATGGATTTCCAGATGTGCTCTTAAAAGCTGGTTAAATTAACTTTCAACAGCTTTATTGTTATTCTCTTCATCCTTTGCTCACTGGGCCACAATCCTGGCCCACAGCTGTATATAGCTATCTGATTTGATGTTATTGTTGTTATTGTTATTCTCTTTCAATGTGGACAGACAGTTATTCTCCTTTGGGAAATACACCAAAAATGTGAATCTTGTTTGCAGGGGCATATACAATTTTGTTCAATACGGTCTAGATTAAACGGTCTGCTGTCTCTAAATTATAATTGCCTAGCACCAGGGAGTTGAAAATTGGGGTTTGTCTATAGCTGTGCTATATTTCTACTCTCTTTGTGCTCATACTTTATTTATTTTTCCAAAAGCCTATTGTTTCTGAAGTACAAGTCTGGAATTTATTATTTTTGCATCTTCGTGGTACAAACTGTCATGAGGTTTTGCTAAAAGACTATTTTTTTGAAAGAAAGACTTTAGATGTCCGAGATCAACTTCCTATTTCAATAGAAATGTGTCAATCCAGGAAAGAAAACTGCAAAATGAATTTACATAGCCTATCTAATAATTATTACAGCCCTATTTCATAACAGTTCTCAGTAAAGGTTACTGAGAAGTGTTACGAAACAGTGTGTCTTCCTGTGCTTGTTTCACAATCGTTAAATCCAGTGAAGGTGAAGATGATCATTGTAATTTTCAGTAATGGACTTTAACAAGATTGTGTACCTCGGGAAGCTGCTCTCCTCTTTCCAAAAGGTCTCGGAGAAACCGTCCTCTCTCGCTGTGAGACTGCAACTCGCTGCACAGGATGTCCCCTGGACACAGGCGCTTTAAACTGTACCGCTCCTCTATCTTCTCCGATTGGAGAGCTTTCCCCGATCCTGGCCCACCTGGTCAAAATGAGAAAGTTGAGAGCAGATCCATAATGAAAAACTATTAATAAAACAGGTAGGAAAGATTGTTCTAAATAGCAGGGAACAAGGGCCAGATCCTCAGTAATTGACTGTCTTGGGAGATGTGGGATGGATTATCAGAGATATTGTATGGTCTCTACCTCACGCTATGCGCTGGCCCACCCCGACCTCACCATCTGACTGAACTCCCACAGGCTTTCATTAAGATTCTGCACACAGCTCAGGACAGCCCTTATCTATCCAAACAGTCCACAGGCAGACTTCCCCAGGGTTAACCACAGCCAACAGCTGTTGTCTGTAACACTGATGACGAGGATGTAGGCATAATTCTCGTAAGAATGCATCTGAAAAATTCAAGCATCAAAGCAAAAAGCAAAGGAGGTTTTATCCTAAACGAAATAATGAGTGTCAGGATATTTTGTTGATTGCTTGGAGCTCCGCCCACTGATAAATCTCATTGGTTCAAAATCAAGCTTTTTAACTGTATCGCTATTTGATTGGATGTTATAGTGCTATTTCCACTTTTACTGTGTGCTGACAAATCACTTCCAAGGTCAATATCGCTGTTAGTAGTCTGTTTTCATCCAAAGTTGCAAATTTAACTTATGTGCAAAAGTTGGAATATCGCATAAAACATTTGCAAATATGCACCGTTTTCACCAAACAAGTCAAAGAGAACAAAATCATCACTTTCTGATAAACTGACACTATATATTACTAAGAAAAGTAGGAGAAACCACTTAATATAGTAATTTTCATATATTATAAATTACTTGCGCCTCAGAGCAAGCAGATGAAACACAATAAGTGTGATAATTTCTTCCAGAGGTGGATGTCTGCTATTTGGGAACACAGTCGTGTAAGACAGTTCTGGGAGGAAACGGCAGTTCTGGACGGCTCAGTTATTTCAGAATGACCATAACAACATTTCAGATGCTGTGGAACGAACGGTCTACTGGTTAGACGGGTTTTGCTGTCCCATAGTGCAAAGTCAAATGAATTTTTTGATGCATATGGAGGAATTTATATGGCAAATGCGTTTCCATCTCCCATTTTTTGCATGAACCCTTTTTCGCACAAGTCAAAAACCGCCTCAATCAAGCATAGAAACTTTTTTCCAAATTAAGGGATTTTTATTCCGAAATGTGATGCGATACTTCAAAATGCGCAGTGAGTTATGTAAACATAGCTACTGATACCATCGATTTTTGTTTTGTTTTTTTTCAGTGTAAATATTGTAAATAAATAAATATTTAGTGTAAATAAATAAATATTGTTAGCCAATCATCATTATATTTAAAAGCCATTTTAACATTTTTTTTTATCTCATGCTTCTGTTACACTATTCCAGTATTCAGTGTTACATGATCATTCAGAAATCATTTGATATATGAATATTTTTGTTGAAAACTTTTACAGGATTAATAACTTTTCACAATGAATAAAAATGTTTCAAAATCTTTTGCCTTACATGCTGTTTTTAGCTAGTCCTAGATTTCTTATTTTTGCCCACAAGAATAAAAATATCTTTTTAGCATCTCTAAAACCTTGTCTTTTTTTCTAGACAGCACTGATGAAAAAAATAAAATAAATAATAATAATAATAATTAAAAAAAAAAAAAAAAGGACAACAAACAGGTGTGCTGCTAACAATCCTGACAAACCGGACAATCCTACTCAGTCATTGTTTGTTTCTCAAACCTTCATATTTGAGCACTACAATCAGGCTTGGATTTATCCTATTCTTCATGCACCTCTATTTTGGACACACTGTTTTATATACATGTGAGAAGACCAGAAAATTGCTTTTACCCTGTTAGGCTACTCTGAATCTCTCTATTCTATCCTAAAAAAAATACATACTTTCAAAGGCGTCCCAAATCTGGCAATTAAGTCTAATCTAATTCTTTTTCTTGACAGGCAGGCTACCGCAGTGCATATACAGCACTTTTAGCAAGTCTTTAACGTGTCAGTTAGGGTGGTCAAAGTGTAATTCACTTAAGCTATTAATCTCAGATCTGTCCATCTGACAGTCGACAGCTATATCCAAACCAAAATTACAAGGCTAACTGCTGTACCAAACTGCTGATGTGAAAGAGGACACAAATTCAGACCGTATCCACCAGGTTCCTTTTGAAAGGACCACTAAATTGATTTCCTCACGTCTCTTTTCACCACAAAGAGATGTAAAGATTTTAGTTCAGTTCACTACATTCCAGTTGGGTAGAGCTTTTTAACAAACATGAGGGGAGGAAAGCCCTTAGCACACAAAGACTCGTACCATCTTGACCGTCTGCTTTCCATTTATCCAGGACATGAGTCATTTTCAGACGAAGACCGCCAACAGTTTCAATTGGAAACCTTATAATGACACTTCAGAAGCTTTCACCTGCCCCTAATTTCACAGTTCATTATGCTGCTTGTGCATCTGTGTTGCAAAAGAAACTTGCCTGTTATCATGTCTGATATATTTTCAGTAAGCTGTGATATATGTACTTTGCATCACAACTTCCTGACCTGTTCTTCTGGGGAAAATGTAGATGCAATGAAACATTGCTTTGCGTGTGTTTCTATATTGAAAACAATGTGCAATGAAATTATTGCACAATGTGATAATGCAGTTTTGTCAGCTAACATACCAATCACAAAGATGACCTTTGATTTCTTGGTCTCCACAGGAAAACCTGGGGGCATATTGAAAAAGTAATTACAATCAGATAATCAACTTCAGCATTAATAGCTTTGTAATGTCATGCAGTACAATTAATGGTGGAAATTAATAACAATAATGAAACAAATGAAATACAGCATTACCAGTTACAAATAAACAAAAATAAACTACAATCTTTATTAGTTTTTATGAATACCAAGGGCAATTGTCATAACAGTCAGTGGTTATACTTTAAAATGGTTACACCCAGCTTTAATTTTGAAAAAAGGCATTAAGTTTAAGGTCTTGGCAGAAGGATTTGGTGTGATTTGGTGTAACTAAAAATCAAAATTTCAAGTCTTAAAAAGCACTAAAATTTTGTGCAAACTAACCTATATTTTGACATTTTTAAGTGGCAAATTCACTCTTTATTGATCCGTTTTTGTTTGTTTTTAATTTTTCAGCCTGAAATTAAACAGCTCAGCATTAAAATTGAATTTCAAAAGTGATTTCACTCAAAACATCAAGCTTTTTTTCCCCCTCAAGACCAATTTAAGTCTGGTGAGACTATATTTTCTTAATTGTGTTTTCAGAACAGCATTATTATTAAACTGTATTATTATTAGTCAATAATGTCACTGTACAGACATACAGACTTCACGGTCGATTAGACACTGCTTAAACAAACGTATTTATCAACAGTATAACAATAAATAAACCCACACATGAAAACAGTACACAAAGATCAGTTGAGAGACACTGCGCTCACTTTCTCCAGCTGCCTCTGCATATCCAGTCACCTCTTCATCAGTCTGCCATAGAGAAAGACACATAAGAAAAGGAATGAAAATACTTTTATAAAGTTCACAGATTTGTACAGAAATATGTTGATTCTATGATAAAATCTTTGGAATTACGTCACATCCAAACAGCACAGTGACTTCACAATTTTTACATTTTTACATAAGAATTTGAGATGTTTGAGAATGCATGCTTTTCATTTAAATGTTTAATAAAGCTGAAATTTATTATTTAAAAGTGGTTGGAGAACATCTGGCAAGAGATCAGAGACCATTCATTCATACACAATCTCTCCACATCCTCTAAATTACAAAATCCATTTTGGTGCCTCTCCTCTTTAGTTCACCCAACTCATTTACTGTGTGGTTCAGGGAACTGGGATGGCAGAGCATTTATTTTGGGTTCAGTGACCCATTTTTGTGTTCATTTTGATGTTTTAGTTGATTTTGAGTTAATTTTGGATCATTCTCAGCAGACATTCGAATTAAGGTTGTATAGTTGAGATTGAGATGTTGAGGAAGAATCAGATGCAGGTGAACACACTCACTCATAATACTCATCTCTACATAATACATACAGCTTTCAATGATGTAACCCAATGTTCCTTCGTTATTAGTTCTAAAGTGACATTTTCAAATTAGTAATGGAGGCTTGGGCTCAGCTGTTAAACTGTCCATTTGAGATTTGAATCTATGGCACACTGTAAAAAAAATCTGTAAAAATACAGTACAATATACCCTAATAATTGAAGGAAGTTTTCCGTATTTGGTTTTTACAGATGTTTTTCCGTATTTTTGAATTACGCTTCGCATTTTCAGGCGCGAAAACAGTGAAGAGAAGACGCGGAGAGTTTCTCGGTCAAAGTTTCAGTTTAATGTCGGCTTTCGAATTTGGGAAACACGTTTTTACTCTTCATGGTAAATTATATGTTGTTAAATGTCACATAAATTGTTTGTGTAACGTTAACTTAGTTGCTGTCTGCCTTGCTTGACAAATGAATGTCAGAGCCGTAGCACTCAACATTCTCAGCATATCGTCACACATCTCTCTCGTGGAGTTTTCTGCCAAATGAGGTAAGTTTAGACCTTTTATTGTCTTGTTTTACACACACACACGGAAGGTAAAATGCAAAACAGAAATTAATTCGGTAACGCAAGTGATGGGCAGTTCAAGATTGCTGTCGTTCGAGAAGTTAATGAACAAATCTTCTTTCCTGTTGCGGTTGTGAGCTACAAAATACCCAGAGGAGGCGGCACTTACTTTGGAGTTCATACAGAAGTAAGCAACACGTATGTTATGAAAAGTGTATATAGCATTTGGTCATGTTGCTGTTTATTTAGTTGAAAATACTGAAGTATATTGTAAGACATAGTTGATTTGACAAGCTCATATGACCGATGCAAATGGAGACTATTGTAAATGTAAGTTAAGCAATGTGTAAACAATTGGAAAGTATTATGGATTGCAGTTGATTTAATGAACTTAAAATACTGTATGACTACTTTTCCACTCCAATATTACTCTGTAGTTCAGTTCAGTTTAATTCATTTCATTTTTTGTCATATCCATTTCTTTTAGAATTTTCCTGTGAAGAAATCCTGAATATGGTTTGAGATGAAGGCAACCAAGTGGCGATGCATTCCTCCATGACTCTTGCATGAACAATTTCGAAAATCCATGTAATATTTGAGTTTTTTTTTTTTTTGTTTGTTTTTTTTTAATTTAAAAAATGGCACTTGCATTAAACATGCAGATAAATGGGAAATAATACATCCCCTATAATGAACTGCATCACTTCGATGATATTTCTGTTATAATGAACTTCAAAATTCTGTTGTCAAGCCACTGGAGTCACATACTTTATACTTTTCTGGACCTTGAAAATGGCAGTTGCATAGACTATCAATAGAGGGACAGAAAGTACCCAGATTTAATTAAAAATACTCTTAATTTGTGTTCTAAAAATGAATGAAAGTCTTAGGGGTTTGGAATTGTATGAGGGTGAGTAATTGACAGAATTCACATTTTTGAGTCAACTATCCCTCTAAACAATATACAATTATAAGTAAAAAGTTTTGAATCTTGACTGTTTTACAGTTTGAAGTTTAAATTTTGTGACCACTTTTTACTGCAACACCTGTATTGTACAGATGCTCATGTTTTCTTTTTTTTTTAATTCTGTCTGTTACTGTTTAAAGCTAAACTGTCTTTTACAATACAGGCATTTTTCAAAGTTTGACACATTGTTAAATGAATTGAGTATTTGATATTGTTTAGTCCTAACCCACTTAAGGCAAACAAAAGCCATTGAATGCACTTTTACTTCATGTTTACATGAAGTAAAAATAAACCATGTTCAATTTGTATATTGGATTTGGATTTATTTGCTTTATATATATATATATAAATACACCATTAAAACAGAAAAAAGTCCTGTTTTTTTTTTTTTTTTACCGGTGGTAGACTGTAAATTAACAGACTGTAAATTTACAGTACAAAGTCCAGGTAATAAGCTGCCAGTACTTTTTCCATTTTTTTACGGAATTTTTTTTTTACAGTGCAGAATGACGTAGTTCCGCACACAAAAGGGTTTATAAAACGATTAGTTCACTTCCAGAATAAAAAACTTCCTGATAATTTACTCACCCCTATGTCATTCAAGATGTTCATGTCTTTCTTTCTTCAGTCGAAAAGAAATTGAGGTTTTTGAGGAAAACATTCATTCTCCATGTAGTGGACTTCAGTGGTCGCCAACAGGTTGAAGGTCCAAATTTTAGTTTCAGTGCAGCTTCAAAGGGTTCTACACGATCCCAGGTGGGGAATAATGGTCTTATCTAGTGGAACAATTGGTCACTTTTTAAAAAAAAATTAAATCATTTGTAACCACAAATGCTCATCACGCATTATGTGATCACGCCCACATGACTTAGGCGGAAGTACCGACCCAAAATGAACATGCAAAAAAAGTTTTGTTAACGCCCTTCACACACAAAAATAAATAAATAAATAAAATAAAATATAATAACAATGTCGGAAAATTTTGTATGGAGGAAAAAATATGATGGAGTTTTTCACCTACTCTACCTTTTTGAACCAAAATAGACAGACAAACAACTAACCTCGAGTGACTTTTCCAGTGTGGATAAGCAATGCTTGAATTTTTGGTTAAAAAGTATATACAACTGTATTTTTTTCTTTGTTTGTTTGTTTAGAAAACAACAGATTTTTTCGCTAGATAATACCCTTATTCTTCGGCTGGGTTCGTGTAGAGCCCTTTGAAGCTGCACTGAAACTGCAGTTTGGACCTTCAACCCACTGACCCATTGAAGTCCGCTATATGGAGAAAAATCCTCCAATGTTTTCCTCAAAAACCTTCTTTTCGACGGAAGAAAGAAAGATGTGCATCTTGGATGACATGGGGGTGAGTAAATTATCAGAAATTTACATTCTTGCGCTGTTAAACTGTTGCATGAACACAATATGTCTTTTATGGCAAAAATCATTAGGAAATTAAGTAAAGATCATGTTCCATAAAGATATTTTGTAAAATTCCTACTGTAAATATATGAAAACTTAATTTCTGATTAGTAATATACATTGTTAAGAACTTCATTTGGACAACTTTAAAGGCGATTTTCTCAATATTTTTATTTTTTTTGCACCCTCAGATTCCAGATTTTCAAATAGTTGCATCTCGACCAAATAGTGTCCTATCCTAACAAACCATACATCAATGGAAATCTTATTTATTCAGCTTTCAGATGATGTATAAATCTCAATTTTGAGAAATTGACCCTTATGACTGGTTTTGTGATCCAGGGTCACATATTACACTTGTTAGGCGTGTGATATTGCTTTATAATAGCACTAAAGCCCTGCTGATATAAAATATCTTAAACTCTTTTGTGTGTGGAACTACGTTCTTCCGCCACAGATTCAAATCTTCCTTCTGTCACTTTATAAGAAAAATAATTCCTATTTTTAAAAAATTTTAGTTCTTTTTATTGTCAGTTTCAAAATGAAGTACATCCTACTAGAACTGCTTAGAATTGAAGGGCCATTAAAATCATTTAATTCTTGTGAGAGAATGCAAACATTTTAGTGGTCCTGAAAACCTGGGCTTTTTGTGTTTTTCTTCAGATTTTACAGTGAAAATATGACACGTCTTGACAGTCTTTTTACGAGTTTCACTCAGCTAATTAAAACAAAAGCTGTGAGGTTCCTTGTGTTTGAACATAAACACACCACAGAAAACTGGGAACTTGACAGTTTGTGTCGTGATTACTGTGATTAAAAGAGTTCTGGGCTGTTTAACAGAAAAACCTTAGGCGGTAACTTGCCACTTTTTGCAGCATTAGAGAAGATGAGATGAAAAAGAGAGTGTGTGTGTGGGAGGAGTGCAGGGTGCCGCTGATGAGCGTGTTTGTGATGTGGGCAGGCCAGCCGGTACGATGACTCACTGGCAGAAAGAGAGAGAGAGAAGCGATACACAGACCCACAAGCCTGCAAACACGCTATAAGTTGGAATGCTCAGGCCACAAAGCCTGTGACATTGACACATATTATCATTAGTGCTTGATCAAATTGATTTTGACATTTTTTATTTTTGGACCCCCCAATAAATATTTGGATACATCCATGGCCTACATGCAAACCACATCAAAAGAGCTTTTTAATGTTGGTTTCTTTTCCAGACCCATCATAAGCAAAACGTGATATATCACCAACTCATGTAATTCATGATTTCATTTTACCATTTACCCTTTCAACCACTACACTAGCAGTAACAAAACAAACAAGGAAGCTGAATGCAAACGCTTCTTTACATGAAGAGCAATGCTTCTTGATCACTGCAAAAATCTTTATTATTATTGTTATTATTATTACTAGAGCAAATATATTAAGTCTTGTTTTCAGAGAATATGTC